>CM054818.1:5148174-5554696 GCA_028984105.1 Lavandula angustifolia | reverse complement strand
CGCTCCAGTTGCAAGATTGGAGGCAATCAAACTATTCCTAGCCTACGCAACACATCAACACATCGAGGTTCGTAGTCTATCAAATGGATGTGAAGTCTCGCGTTCCCGAACGGCGCATCGAAAGAAGAAGTCTATGTAGAACAGCCTCCCGGCTTTCAAGCAGGACATCGTCCGCGCACTCGTAAAGGCTCAGATGTGGGTTAAAACAAGCACCTGTGGCTTGGTACGATACCCTCTCTGAGTTTCTTCTTCCGAGAGGTTTTCTGAAGGGCACAGTAGACCGCACATTATTCAGCATTCGACTGGAAGATGATATTTTACTTGTGCAGATCTACGTATATGACATCATCTTCGGCTCGAAGAACGCCATCACGTGTCGCCAGCTTGAGAAAATGATGAAGGACAAGTTCGAGATGTCAATGATGGGAGAGATGAATTATTTCCTCGGTTTTCAAGTCAAACAACCTGAGAAAGGAACGCTCATCAATCAAGGTAAATGCACTCGACCTCATCAAGAAATTCGGTTGCACATCCGGCAAACCAATCAAGATCCCGATGAACACGAACATGAAAATCGATCTTGATAAAAGAGGGAGTATCAAGAGACCATACCGAATTTCGTGCTATTGTTAGTTCTTTATTATACTTAATCGCTACTCGTCCCGACATAACTTATGTTGTAGATGTTCGGGTCGATTTCAAGCGAATCCTAAGCGTAGTCATATGGATTCAAAGAAAGAAGATTATTCGCTATCTCGCAGGAACACCCGACACGGGTTTACGGTATCAAGCCGATGATAATATCGAACTAACCGGTTATTCTCGATGCCGACTATGCAGATGTAGAATCGACCGAAAGTCAACTTCTCGAACTTGCCGCCTCCTCGGCGCAAAGCCGATCTCATGGTTTTCAAAGAAACAAAGACTCGCAGCGACGCCAATGACTAAAGCCGAATATATGGCCGCCGGAAGTTGTTGCGCCCAAATCCTTTGGCCGAGACAAGAGCTACGCGACTACGACGCCATTCATAATGAAGTGCCGATCTTCTACGACAAGCATCAAAGAAAATGCAATCACTGTAATCCCGTACTTCATACGAGATGCAAACACGTGGACATCGACACCACTTCATTCGTGATCATGTCGAAAAGAAGGATATCGGGATGAAAACGATCCATACCGACCATCAAAGGGCCGATATACCGACCAAGCCTCTAGCCGAAGCCGTATTCGTGAGAACTTTCGCAGAGCTAGGTCTCGCCGGACCCTACCGACCCGCCAGCAAGTGGATTTAGGAGAGGAGCATTCAAAAGGGGGAATGTTCACTCTCGCACTGGTAAACCCGCACGTAGAGACTCAAAGAACCATCTACACGAGGTATCACCGACTACGATGTTCACCGACGTGCTTGCGTATCTCTACTCGCAGCCAATGAAATATTTCTCACGCATTTACGACTCGATTCACCTTCGTATTCAATACCTTAGAAAATGTCATTTAATATAACGGTTTACATTAAATACACGACATTCTATGTAAAAGCATGCTGAACTCTGCAACGCATTAAACACATGTCGTATCAAGTTACTTCTTTGGCTATATACAACCGTATTTTGACTTAGGCGGCTAAATTGATCATCGCCTATTTTATAAAATCAAATCCAGTGCCGTCCATCTCATAAAGCGAATTCAAAATGAACCGTGTATAATTAACTTTTCATCTTCTTTAAGATATATATACACGTTCAAATTTTAGAAACCGCCATTTCTACTCGCAAATTTTGAACCCTAGTTTTTCTTAGAGAATACTTGCCTCCTTGCAAAACTCATTTTCCAAAAATTCTTTAAAAATCTATGGTAAATTTTAATGATCATTCAAGATCATATATTCTAATATTTCTCTATCGGATTAGATACCGATCTACCGCTCTTGCAGACATGTATTACATGACAGAACTCACGTAGTCTTTTTTACCGATATGCAAGAGATCCTTGAGAAGGACGGGTACGGTGCGAACTCATGATGGAGTTCGACGTCCCGTGAACTTGACTATATGGAGGAGATCTTCTATGCCCTCGCAGAAACAGCCTCAAAGGTTTTCTCGACGAGGAAGCCATCCTTCTTCCTCCCACGACGTATAGCCGAGCTCTATCTCGAACTCCGAACCGCAGACGGAGACATCCGTTGCCGCTACATCGCTCATTCAGCTTGGAGACCCCTCTCGTGCCACTACCGAAATCAGCGTATGTTGACCGAGAAGCCCTCCGTAAAAGCTTTCAACCGCTCTAACGAGGGATTCAAAGACCGTAGCCTATAAAGATGATCGACGGATGAGTACCTATCTCGAGTTCCCGCGGGAAGCCGACAACGTTCGTACCGCATTTCCGAAGAATGCCATGCTTCCCCAATACAGAGCATTGGCCTACATCGTGACTCAGCTGCTAACAAGTCAGGCTCCTTCGATTAAGTGTCCAGGCCAAAGATTCAGCTTATGATGGCCATACACGACCGAGCAAATATCAATTGGACCGAATTCTTCCTCAAGGAATTCATGACGCAATCATCAAAGTTCGACAAGATGACCAAACGTCTTAGCGTCAAAGGAAAATTGCTGTATGGACGAAAGCTGTCAGTCGTGATTGAAGATTTTGCGGAACGGACAACATCATGTTTGCTGACAAGCAATATTTTAACACGAAGAAAGACCGGTTCCAGAGCAGGGCAGTGGCTCTTCAGCAGATAGGGTCAGGGCCCGCTAACCCTATGTCCGGAGCTCAGCAGACCTCCACACCTACTAAGAAGAGGTCCCCTCCAAAGTCTACTCTAAAAATCCCGACCAAGAGGTCAAGAAAGTCGGCGAGGTCGCGCGTAGATAGTGACAGAAGGCGCGGGTTGCCGAACCACCTCCGCAACCGAGGGACGAGTCTCGAGTCATCCAAGAAGACTCCGTCGCCGGAGAAGGTCGTCTCCACCGAGCGTGATGAGACAAAGGGACCAAGGGGTCCAAGCCGAGTCTATTCCGACATCTTAGAGCCCCTTGGACATTCCACCTTTGAGCAGCATACCTTCTGCTGAGAAGCAACCATCTCCAATAGAAGTCGAAGATTCGGAGACAGCTTCTGAGTCTGCATCTATCGGGATAGAGGCTTCCGCTCTCCAATCCAGAGCCTCCCGAGAGATAGCAGAAAGGATCCCGGAGATAGCCAGCCATACTGATCTCATCCTACTGGCGAGGCAGGCTAGGCTCCATATGCTGATCCGGTTCTAGGAGTGGCACAATCTGAACCGCCTCATCAAACACCACTCCTACGAACAGCTCCACGAGGAGGAGCTACTAATAAGGAGCAAGATTGGCTACTCCGATCCATCTAACGTCTGCTCCTTAGAAGACTTGAGGGCCGCCATACTAGCTATGCTGAACGACCGTCAACCCATCTCAAAGACGGTGCCTCTCGTACGGGTCTCGACCCCGATGGTCATGACCCACCCCGTGATTCAGGCCCTCAGAAGCCTGATGAGGGAACTCAAATGGACAAGGATGCTCCCATATCCACTGCTGAACCACCGCTCAGCATCCTTGGTCAAGGACAGTCGGCGGCCGGGTACTTCAAGACAAGCAGTAACCATCTCACCGTTACTTGAATCTCGCATTCAAGTAGCGCCACCCAAAACCGACGCCAAGTCGCGGGCCGCCGCATTAAGGAGTCAAGGGACTCGTAACCGACTCCTTGCTCGCGCCGTCCACAAGACGTGGAGCACCACTCGTGCTCATAGTGCAGTAGATAAAGGGGCTCGTGACAACCATCCGCAACACGCCCGCCCCCGACTTCTCCAATATATCGAACAACGCACTCGCCGCACAAAAAGCCGACTTCGATGAGCAACCGAAGCTAATTCAGCCGGCCGTGCACAACTTCTTGAAGATTATAAGGCCGCCGTAAAGCTCATACTAAATTAGTTTCCTCCATCCCTCAAGCCCTCGCACCTCGTGCTCCAAACCATTCGTAAGGCTATAGAAGAGAGAGTGGACAAACAAATAAGGAGTTCCGCATAACAAACAGACGCCTCCCACAAGAAATATAGTGATCTACTTACTAAGGAGAGGAACGAGCCGCACGAACGACCGACTAAGCCGCAAAGATGCCTTAGACGATCCGACAACAAACTTACAAAAGTCTAGACAAGAAGGTATCCGTTCCCAACCCAAGCGTATTTGCCGATGCCAAAAAGGGGGGAAGGAATTGGGAAGATATCGAAGGAAAAGGAAAGGTACCGAAGGTACCGAAAGGAGTGAGGTCAATGGGCAGGAGCATCTCGTAGTTAGCTCCCAGCCTCCCACCGGTACCTCCACTTGGACCGGGCGAGGCCTGTGGTGCCTCAAAGAAGCAGCGATGTAGTGTCTCGCTGAGACCGGCACAAGCGGCTCAGACCCAAGGACGTGGCTAGTCGTGCAACCCAAACTCCATCTCGATATAATCAAGGAGGTTGTTGAGTATACGTACGAGGAGTCCTGGAGAGGAAGAGGTTTCTCCCGCTCCTCCAAGCTGCCGACAAAGGCAATAAGATTCTCGACGCTTCCTACCCCTCCCTCTAAAAGGAAAGGACCCAAGAGGTATGTTACTCCCCGAGGAAGAAGCTCGGATTGCCGGGTGATGAGAAATCGGCTAGAGAGATTATTGAGGCCGAGGCCGCTAATAAGCCAAAGAAGAAGCCACCCAAAGGCAAGACTAAGGCTCCAAAGCAGTGGAAAGAAAATCGGACCTGGATCGCTCCCGTAACGCCGAAGCCGAGGGATAAGGCGTATAAGTAAAAAGAGAAGGAGCAACAAAGAAGAAGCAGACAATTGGTCGCAGGGTACTTCGAAAGAAAAAATCAACAACACCCGCCGATTCAAAAGAAGAACCTCATGTACCCTCCTATTTCCCTTCTAAGGAACAAGATCTTGAGATGCAAGAGATTCGGGGCTCGATGGAGAGGTATATGTATAGAGGAGAAGAAGCGAGATGATAGAAGCAGCCGAGAAAGGCTCGACTCAGCGCACTTGGAAGCCTCGAGGCCGAAAGCCGAAAAAGAAGCGAGCCGAGGATTCTTCGTAAAGCGTACATTCCCTACGTATATAGAAGGTTCATGAAACCTATTGATCTCAAAATCCACAGATGGCCAAGAGTTCATGAATGGATGCCTTGGGAAAGAACTCAAAGGTGGGAGTCACTGAAGGCTGATTTGGTTAAGAGAAATTATTTCTGGAGGTACTGGCCTGAAAAGCACAAGTCTATCGCCTTTGCTGAATGGCTTATAAGGACAGATCCTAAGATATTTGCAAGGGTTCAGAAGGCTTTAAAAGACAAGATAGATGTCAGAGTACCAGCTCCAAGAATCATGCCGCCCCCACTGAAACTAGATGGCTCCGTTCATTATGGAGTTATTGAGAAGGAGATCAAGGATGCTGTTGAAGCCAAGTATTTAGAAGAAGATGATCCAGCTGACTTTGCAGAGATACTGAAACTGAGGAAGATCACATACAGGATGTATAGACTGCCCTTTCCTGAATCTAAATCAAAGGACTTCAAAGACAGGATCAAGCAGTTCAGATGATTATTAGCTTCTGCGTTTCTTGTAACTTATTTTATGTTCTTCTTAGTATAGCCGTTGATGTACATGTACTGAAGTTCTTCACATCTATAAAACATCATCGTATCGTCCCCGACAATTCCTTATTGCCTATATGGCCTTGTTTGTTTTTATGCTTAACACTACGTAATCACTCAAGTGATTACCGACTCACACACTCACCGTTCTTATATATTCCGTCGCTTTACTTAGCTAGTTTCCGTTAGATTGCCGTAGTTGGGGGAAAATATTGTTAGAAAGGGGAAAATTCCCGACTAGTTTCTCGTATGGATTCCCGATATTTCTTCCCTAATTTCCTCGCAGTCTAGGACTTGAAGAACAACTCCACCGATGCTACTTGTAATATTTGTAAGGAGCCCGCTTCCGATAAGTCATAAGTGTTAGGTTTTGGCATCATCAAATAGGGGGAAAATGTTGGGAGATGATTCAGCCTTTCTCACAATTAGTTGAGACATAACCCAGCAGCCCCGTGCTCCGAATATTTACCCAAGATTTGAAGATCCCAAAACCCTATCTCGGCCGATGAACCATTCTCGTTGTAACTTGTTCCGCTTTTGTCTCCGAGGATTCGCACTCGCAGACACTCGCATCCGGTTCAGCGCCGCAGATTACCCGCCTCGCACTCAAGTAGAACACTCGCACACCGACTCAGCAGAGCAAGACACCGAAAGGAGTCGCCGGAACCGAACTCAAAGAAGAGTAGTTCATCAAACTCGTAGTTGATCTTCGCAGAGCCGACTCACAGGAGCATGCTACCGAATAAGAGATCGACTCAAAGAACGGCCGGATGCCTTCCGACTTTCGCATTCACTAAAGTCAAATCCCTCGACCTATGACGAGTAGTCACCTGTCCTATATCTGTTAAAGCTGCAAGTCAACAACTTTCCAGAAATGGAGGGAAAGGACACTGCAGCCATACTTTGAAAGAGCCGTTAGCTACCCAAAAGAGAGAGACAAAAGGATCATCGTCTCCAACGGATCTATCCTTATCTCAACTCTATAAATAGAGGGATAAAATCAAATTGAAGCTCACGAGCATATACGAGAATACGAGTGAATCAACGAACACACAAACAAACTCCGAGCATTCAAAGAGCAACTCATAAACGTTTTAAGTCTTTCGCAAGTAGTTCGAAGAAGTAATCTCCGGCGAAAGACTACATACCTGCTCATAGGGAACTAAGCTGAGCCAGAATCACATAGCCTCTAGTATCCAAGCGACTGAACACGAACCCAAGTCTATACTTAGCCGTTCGTCGCTCTAGAAGCCACTTTCTTGTTCCCTATCCCTC
Source organism: Lavandula angustifolia (assembly GCA_028984105.1). Lineage (NCBI taxonomy): Eukaryota > Viridiplantae > Streptophyta > Magnoliopsida > Lamiales > Lamiaceae > Lavandula > Lavandula angustifolia. The sequence continues at coordinate 5,547,771 of CM054818.1, read as the reverse complement.
TAACCTAAGATCAGTTGTTCATATCTATAGCTTAGACGAAGGAGTTCATAGTCAAACTGATCCCTATTGTAAAGGACTCCTTCATAGTTGGAGAGTTTTTTCAAAAACTTAGTTTGATACCCTGTAAACTGAGACTTGCTCAGTATAAACCTCAAGACCAATGTTTGTCCAATGTACAAACCGACTGAGACTATCTTAGTATAATACATAGCCTCCTGATCTTTTGGGACAATAGACGTAGGATTGTTGGATCCGAACCACTATAAAAATTGTATGTGTTCTGTGTTCGTTATTTACTGTTGCATTGATTACGCGCATACCGAAAATATCTTTAAAATCATTCAACCGAAGTTTCAAAGAAGCTTAAACGATCGCACTAACCTACCGAAACCCGTTTTGATAAAAACGTTTTCTTAACTCAACCGAATTTGGGCCTACACATTTCCGCACTACCGAACTCTATCTCGAACGGTACCGAATTCCCGACTCTAGTCGGCCAGCGTGCCTTAGTAAAGTCGGGCCACTCGCCACGCGCTTCGTAACCGCTTACTTGGTCTACCGAACTAGTTCAGGCACGGCACTCTCCCGAAAAGGATTATTCGCGCTTAAAGTTGAGAAATCGGCTTTCAGTGTATTCACCCCCCCCGCCCCTACACCCGAACGTTACTCTGGACCAACACTTGGCTTAGTACAGCCAGGTGGCATCCCAAAGTTCAGCTTGCCGTCTTGCAGCCCCGCACCCTCCCGAGGTGTGAATCGCCGAGCATAGTCAAGATTGCATTCAACGCAACTCCTGGCCGAGGTTGTGCAAACCTTTTCTCTTCTCGGCGTGAAGGATGATTTGTCTTTAGCAACTTTAGCACCAGCCCGTGCTCCTAAACCTCCCAAAATGGCAAATTGAATGTTGTCGATCATGGGAATGACGGGTCCCGTCTCAAGGACATCGCTGCCGCCGTGCAAAGAATATAAGGTGCGCTCCATTCTCACGGCCATACCGTGTAGTTCTCCACGGAGAACATTGGGCACCATCCGTATACCCGACATATCGACATTATAGGTGAGAGTATAAGGATGTATAAAGAGATGCTTGTGCAAAGGAAGAACATTTTCGTGGATCTATTCGAGTAGACCAATAGTTTCGTAACCGATGATCGGAGAACACCGTAGCTCGTATACCAATGCCGGTCCGAGACGAGTGTCGTGTGTAGAGGGGGGGGTGAATACACCCGAGTACAAGTTTCTTTTCTCAAACGCGAAGGACAACCGAAGCCGTAGGTTGCAACCGATGAACAAAGGCGTATAATAACCTTCCGATCGCGGGTCGAGTGACTCAACTAATCGAAGTTTCTTCTACCGACTTTTGTCGCATAAATCCTCAAAGCGGAGAGTTAGTGCGGATAAGTATAGGGTCCGATAGACTTCGTCTCGATTTGAAAACATGTTTTTCGTAAAACCAAATAGTTTTGGCTAGTGCACTTTTAAATACGTTTTATGCAAAGTATGAATTTGTAAGATAGTTTGAAAACAATGCAATAAAATAGTAAATGACACAAGCGATTTTTACCGTGGTTCGATACACAAGATCCTACGTCCATGGTCCCGCCGAACAAGAGGTCTTGTTGATTAATCCCGAGCAAGCCTCAAGAAGGTATCTCGTGCGCCGGATGTATCCTTCTAAGTTATAGTCCTTAGCGACTTTACAATCCAAACCGAAGTTTGAAGGGGAGGGGATTTTCTCCAACTATGAAGGAGTTCCTCCTTCGAAGATTCTAAGTCGTAGATATAACAATGGAGCTTAGATAGAGAAGAGGGATCTAAAGGAAACTCTAGAGAGAAGAACTAAAGATATTCAACTACGCAAGTTGTTCGCCGGATCTTCTTAAATACGCCGGAGAATTTTGAAAGCTTCGAGCGTGTAATCCCTTTGATATCCCGTGCGCTGAGCTCTGAAAAGCTTCTCTATGTATAGTCGTGACCCTGGCATTTGTCCGTTGGAGGGGACGATGCCACGTGTCACCAACGCCCAAGGAAAACGGCCATAAGTTCGAAATATTGTCGCAGAGTTGGTCACCGCGCATGAGAGCAGCCTTTAGTCGGTCATAGCAGGAAGGCTTAGACCGCTTCTCATTGGGTCGAGGTTTGTGGTAGGTGAGACTTGTCGACATCGCCTTCATCTCGAGCCGACCGTAACTCATCCTCGTATGATCTTCTCGCTGACTTTCGAATGATATTAAAAGTTGGGTCGTTTCCTGTCGGATATAGTAGATCTGACACGATCACAGTCTTCTTCGTCTGAGTCGGCTGATAATAGATCTTCTACTGAGTGTAGTCAACTGATGACTCTGAAGGTACTGAGCTCTGTCCTGTGTTCTTCTACTGGAGGGTCCGCTAGTGAGAAATCTTCTACTGATGTGTAGTCAGCTGGAGAACACGAGCTCTTACAACTGATGACGTGGGGTTCTGGAATGTAACTTCCTACTGAAGTTCAGACCAACAAATACCCCTTACAGGACTTAGACGAAACAAATAATGAAAATAAGAACAGTCTAGCCTATTACATCATCTAGTCCAAAAGACACTACACTAAGGGCACAAGACAGGTTTTGGGATCTTCAATTCCATAGCACTAAATCACTATAATTTCCCCCATTACCGATAAGCAAGTTCTAATACAAGAACTACTGAAAACAAAACAGTATCCTCTAAGTGATGATTAAATCAACCACTGACTCATAACCCAACATAAAATCGAATGCCGAATCCGTAACGTAACAACACTATCGAATCTATCCATAAATCTCATAAATACAACACAAACCCTAATCAAAAACAAATTCGACCAATGAAATCAAGTGGATAACAAAAATCAATCTACTAATATCGAACAACAATATTTTCAAAACAAGAACGAATTCTTACCCGAGATGCAAATTGTAAAATGAGAAAAATCGGCAGTAAATCGCTTCAAATCGGCAACAAACAAAGAAATCGGAACCCACGATAGATTTTCGACTTCTTACTCCCACATTAACGATTTCAAGGACGTCTCGTTTCTTTGTGAGTTTGTTGGTGTGTTTCTTTGGTCTTTTGAAATATTCAAATCGAGGAAGAAAAGAAGGGGAAAAGAAATGAGGGAAGATTACAAGATGCCTCTTAATGAGAAGATTTATTCCTTTTTGATTTATTTTTAAATGTCTTTTGGGGAAAAATGGATAGCCTTATATTTACGAAATGGAGGGACGAGATCGGCTCTCGTATCTCTTTGAAATTAGGATCTCATTTGATCAATTTCCTATATATATAAAGAAAACGATTTAGTCGTCGGTTGGTACACTTTTTATGCTCTTTGACGGCTTTATGTTGAACGAAGAGACTAAAGCGAATTATTCATCAATTTCAGCATGACCACGGAACTCTGAGAGGGAAACGATCTTCGTCTGAGAGGGGAACGATCTTCGTCCAATGCTGGGATTGGTACATTCTTTTGTATAGGCGATCGTCGAACTTGGGACTCAAATATATACCTAAGAAAAATCAGATGGAACCAACGAGTTTAGTTTGGAAGCGTCAATTTAATTAATTAAACACACTTGATTATTTTATATAATTATAATGTCTGGATCGATCTATCGGTTCAACCAGGTCTACTGATTATATCACTATATTTTAATTTTTTATTCGAATCAACCTCCGTTCCATATTTGAAAATACTGCTAACAACCGACTCAAGTGAGTTCTTGATGGGAAGACTCAATGATAAAGTGAAGGCAGTCTAACCCTAATTGTAAAATAGTAAATGAAGTTTCAGAGTTAATGACGATGTTTCTAGCATAAAAATGATAATAATAATAATAATAATAATAATAATAATAATAATAATAATAATAATAATAATAATAATAAGAACGTGCACTACCGATAATGCAGGATATAAAGCAATACAAAAATAAAAATATTTGACTTTACTGGCTCATACTTGGAATTTTATTTATTTATTTATGGGGGGGGGGGGGGGGGGGGGGGGGGGGGGGTTTTTCATTTATTTATTTATTGTAACTCAGTCACTTTTGAGATGACGGAAGACCTAAAGTCAACGCAAAGGCATCATGGTACATCCCAAAGTTTCTCCTTACCTAATCCTAATCTCAACCTCTCTCATTTTGACAATATTGCATACCCCTATATAAGACCTATAAGCGGTAGAGAAAAGCAATCAAAATGAAACTCGCGTTTACATTTTATATCTTCTTCATCGGATTTCTGTTAATGCATCACGGCTTCGCTCTCTCAATGCAGAAGCAACGGGTCAAGTTCAACGAGGCCAGGAACAATAGAAGGCTTAGAGGTTGGCTGCGGTTCCCGCCGCCACCAGCCTCCGCCAGCTCGCATCGTCAAGAAGTGCCGCCGTCTTCGCCTCCGCCTCCAGGGCCGGTGACTCCAACTCCACCGAGTACATGCAAAATTTGTTAAGCTTTTCCAATCTTGTCATATCGTAATTTCGTATGATTTTCATGTGAAAATAATGTTTGAAAAGTTTTTGAGTATGTTGATCAGTGTGAAATGTTTTTCATCAATTAATGATCAATGTAATTGTTCCATAATTTATACTTGTGTATGTCAGAATACTCATTTCGGTTTCTTTATTTTTCTCCAATAGTTATTTATTGTAAAAATTGCGAGATCAATGCAATTTTTTTTTGATTTAGAAGATAATATAACACTCTCAAGACAATTATCTCTCGTGAATAGTTAATAGAAAATACAATTAATTTCTTTGTGTTCAATTTGTCTTGCGGGTGGAGACTTCTGCAAACTTTTAATATATTTCAAAGCAGACATCCTTATCTCGCATAAAAATAGCTGATGATTGGTTAATTTGGCTTTCAATTGCATAATACATGGATTACTTAGTGATGTTTGTTTTCGTATATTAATCGTCTAATATTTAATAACATTACTATTTAAAAATGAATAAATTAACGAAGAAGTGGTTCTCGTAGCTCTGTGCCACTACCTTCCGAACCTCATCAATCTCATAGGTTCATATTATATATATCATTCCAAGAAAATATCGTGTGACACTGACATCAGTGCCAACCAACAAAATGGTGAACTTTGTATTAAAAAAAGTGGTAGTTTGTATATATAGCTATTTTGGATAGTGAAAATACAATTTTAGTCAAAATATTCACCATATATTGAAGTTTATATATGTTAATGAGTTTAGCCCAAAAGTATTGGAAAAAAATGTACAGCTATTTTAACTTTTTTATAATCGTGATTTTAACTTTGATGGGTTGGCATATGATCTAACTTCGTGATCAGGACTTATAACCTATGGCTGTGAATGACTTCGTACCCGAGACTTCTAATATATAGTCTGACTTTTGTAATCAATACTTAACTGATGTATACTTGTGAAGCTACTTGTTAAAAAATTCCTTTTTACAATCAAAAAATAGTAAAAAAAAAGGTATGTTTGTTATTTAATTTTGCGGTATATAGACGTTATAATGAAAGTAGCTGTTTTTAACTTTTTACATGTTATTCTAAATTACTACTATTTAAGAAATATATCTAGTAGAAATAAAGAACTACGCTAAACTTCGATAAAGTAATAATCTTGGGATCGAGAAAAAAATATTAATTTAACGAGGTTATTACTTTATTGAACATTATTTTAGTGCATTTACCCATATCAAAACCGAAAAAATTATTTTTTTAACGGGATTATTATTTTATCAATATTACTTTATTGGTAGTAGCTCCGCATCCATCCTATTATGTCACCCATGCAAGGGGGTATGACTTTTATACGTGGACTCAACCAAAAGTGAAGGTAGAGTATGCTACCAAAAAATTGTCTACCACCTAATCCCATATTTTCTGTCATGCTTGACTTTCCCTCACCTCTCACGGTTCCACAAAGTTATACATTATATAAGATCGCTCATAACCCAAATGATTAAGTAGTATTGATATATCTTCTTAAACAAATAAGAAATGAATCTTAAACAAATAAGAAATGAAACCCGCGTTCAATTTTTTCATCTTCATCGGATTCTTGGTTCTCTCAGTGCAGAACCCTTGGGTCGTCAATAATAGAAGGCTGCTTAAAGGTGGGATGCTAGTTCCGACACCGCCGTCCTACTCCAAATCAATTCGCCAGTTCGCGCCGCCGGCTCCGGCCATCGAGTAATGCGTCCGACGTAAGACTGATCTTGCGTGTGATATGATTGAGATTACAAACCTTCCTCAGGAAGAAGTATTTTTATAAGTGTCAAATTAGCACGACTTCACCATGTGAAATGCTTTTCATTATTTATTAATCAATGTAATCGCTACATTTCATTTTGTAATTTTCAATTTGGATTTTATTATTTTATTAACTACAGTAAATGATATTCCTAAAAATTAAATTACTAAAAAGTTAATGTTGCTATTGGAATTTTCAATAATTGTGTTTGATTTTATTATTTTGTAATTTTCAATTTGTAATGCCGTTATTGGAATTTGAGTAAATTAAAGTAAATTATTAAAAAATTAATGTCATAATTGTGTTTGATATTATAAAAGTTGGATAAAATAGTTTTTTTCTATATTATCATATTAATTAAATCTATTAAAGTTGGTGAAAGATTTAAGTTAAATACAAAAAAATTGCTTAATGTATTATATGCATTTGGCATGCATTTAAAAATGAAAAGTAGTCATATATATTTGGGATGGAGGATTACTTTCTTTCTTTATACATGAAATGGTAAAACAATTAAACAGTTGGTAGGAAAAATAATTTCATAAAGTTTGACCAACTATTTTGCACGGTTTTCAATACACGGTGGCTTTCGAGTTTCGCCTAAATCTGAATTCTATATTATGTATAATTAATGAAATTTTCTCTAATCATATCAATTCATTTAAATAATAACTATATATATATACATATATACACACACGTTAGGTTTTAATTAATTAATAACAATAAAATTAATTTTCTTTTTCAACAACTTGTTCGCGGGTGGAGACTTCACCAAACTTTTAGTGATATTCCAAAGTAGACGTAGTTTAAATTTGGCGTGGATGATTAGGTATTTTGATTATCAATTGTATATTATTACATGGATCTTACTTAGCAATGTTTTACTAATTAGTTAGTTACTTAACTAATTTATATCATTACTAATTTAAATAATAAAAAACAAGGTTTCTTTCCACCGCTCTCCAAATCAGAATTGCTATTTAAAGAGGGGTATCCTGATCTTCAATCTTCATAATAGCATCATGAGGTGAAATATCTTTTTTTTTTTTGTTTTTTATGTGGTTTATCATCTATTGCATAAAATCTTTTACTCACTCAATCTGCATACCTCAAATTACATCTACAGTTTTAGTCGCGGAAAAATAAAAAATAAAAGGAATCTGGATTTTCATGTAAAGTCAACGAAGTGACAACTGGCACGTCACTTAATATTCACTAACTCTCAAAAGTCTTGTATTCGGATATGTTCATTTCATTCTTCACACCGACATCTCATATAAATTTTTGGCATATTGCCTATAAAATATTATATGTCATTGACATCACTTGCAACTTAAAGACTGGGTATTATTTGTATTAAGAAAACATACTAATAATCAGAAAAGGGGATCTGCTAAATAGATATTTTATTTAATATTAACTCCCTCATGCTATTGTTGGCCACTTTTTTTCCGACACGGTAATTAAAATAAGTAGATGATAAAAGCATGGAAATGCGTAGATAATAAAGAGGAGAGATAAAACGAGGTAAATGGGATTAAACGATAAAAAGCAGGGATAGAAAACGATATTGGGCTTATTTGTCAAATTCGAAAAGTGACCAAGTTTAACGGGATGTCTCAATCTGAAAAGGAAACCAATAATAGTGGGATAGAGGTAGTAATATTTTGATTGATTGTAAGTGATATTTTGTAGTACTCCCTCCGTCCCATGGAAAGCCTTTTTCTACGGGCATGTAGACAAGAAACTTATATCATGCACAGATATTGCTTCGACTTTTCGAGTAGTTAATTTTAGGCCATACATTCTTTATTTGTTTTAGAAATAGGATGCTTTCTATGAAATGGCTAAAAAACGAAAAACAAGACACTTTCTACGGGATTTTAGGAATAGTATTTTTCTTAAAAGTTAAAAGTGACTTTTTCAACGGTACAAGTGAACCGGATGAACACACCAACAATGGAGATTTGATTAGCTTACTTGTTCGGAAGCTTTGGGAGGCAATGGATGCTAAAGGGGGCGAGCATAAGGTCTAAGGCGCTCAAGAGAGAATTAAAGGCTTAGATAGGTGGTAACAATGGAATTGAGCCAACAAACTAAACGACATATCATACTAAACCATGTTACAATAACTGAGCTGGTGCATCCTCATAACTAAAACTATATACAACTGAATTTTTTCAGAGTATATGTATACACGGGAAATTGATCATAAAAGTAGAAATTATGTAGTATACAATCACATTATACCCTAAACCTTGATGTTGTAACTCATGTTTGACCAGACACTCCCAACTGGAACTCAAAAATGTAACGAGAGCAAACTAATAAGCAAATAGTATAAATGTGAAGATGTCTTTGACTATTTTCATTTAAAAATATTATTACAAACTTTATAATTCGATTATTTATTTCTCTTTTTGGTAGTCTTTTTCAAACCACTATCACAATATAAATCATAAATTAAAAATAAGTGGGAGGGACGAGTAACTAAATTTACACAAGTTTGACGCGAAAATATGTTTAAAATCAATCGTCACAGTGCCAGCAATACTCACCAACTTCACTAATTTTGAACATCCTTAAATAGGACTAGTTTCAATTCTAATACATACTAAATGCTGATACAAACCCGAAAAAATAACGAAATTAGCATTAATATATTATTTCTTCATCTTCGAATTCTTCACAATAATGGAAATGATCAATTAAAGGTTTTTAATAGCAAACCAGACCAATGTGTTTTCTTAGGATACTCCAAGGTCGCAAAAAGCATTCGTGATCTTTAACTACCTGGACACTTTGCGTGGAGGAAAATCCTCATGTTGTATTTAACGAGTTTATTACTGAGGACGGACAACAAAATTCAAAGCAACATACTAAAAATATCAGCAGCAAACTACAAGATACGAGCTCAACGAATGTTGGATATGAGTCAGTAGATGATACTCAGCTGTTGTTCGGTTAAAAGAAAATTGGGGGAAAATCATAGTAGTACTATGGAATTGAAGATCCCACAACCTAGCTGATATCAGTAGATTAGTGTGTAGTTAGGATTAGCTGATGTATAGGTTAGACTTGTTGTAATCGTTTTTATATTCTTGTCTAAGTCCTGTACGGGGTAATTGTTGAACTGATCTTCCGTCGAAGATACTTTTCGTAACCCCACGTCATCGTGTAATCGCCATGCTTCTTCGCCATCGCCTAAATGCCCCCGATGATGTCAGCGTTCGTGGCTCGATGCTCATTCTTCAAATCTTATCATTGGAGATCCATCAAGAACTATAAGGACGAGATCAAGATTAAGTCAAGGAGAAAGTTCACTTTACTCTTGTTTTCTCGTCTACGTAAGAACCTCGCCGATAGAGGACGCACTTAAAGATGCCGACCGGGTCATTGCTACGCAAGAAGAGCTGAACTAGTTCCTCAAAAATGAAGTATGGGAGCTTGTTGACGCACCTGTACATCGCACGTGATTGGTACTAAGCGGGTCTTCAAAAACAAGCGAGATGAAAACAACGCCATTGTCGTAAATAAAGCAAGACTAGTTGCAAAGCGGATACCGTCAAAGTATGGAATTGACTTTGATGAAACGCTTCGCTTCCAGGGCCGCTAGATTGGAAGCCATTCGCCTATTCCTAGCTTATGCAACACATCAAGGCTTCAAAGTCTATCGATGGATGTAAAGTCAGCCTTTTCTCGAACGGCGCATCAAGGAAGAAGTCTACGTGAACAACCGCCCGGCCAAGCAGGACATCAGTGTACAGTACTTAGGAAAGCTCAGATGGGTTAAAACAAGCACCCAAGTGCTTGGTATGATACCCTATCAGATTTTCTACTTCGTAAAGGTTTTCGTAAGGGGACAAGATCGCACCCTATTCAACATAAAGTTAGGAGATAACATCCTACCGGTGCAAATCTACGTGGGACGACATCATTTTCGGCCGCAGTAAATGAGACCATATGCCGCCAGCTCGAGAAGATGATGAAAGAGAAATTCGAGATGTCCATGACGGGAGAGATGAATTATTTCCTCGGATTTAAAGTGAAGCAATCACCTCGAAGGAATCTTCATCAATCAAGCCAAATACACTCGAGACCTTCTCAAAAGATTCGGCCGCGACTCCAAAGAAGCCACCAAAATCCCCATGAACACGAACTTTAAAATCGATCTGTACAAAGAGGGAGCTTCGTTAACTCTACCGACTATGAGAGCTATTATAGGCTCTTTACTTTATTTAACAAACTAGCCGTCCCGACATAACTTATGCTATAGGTGTATGCGCAAGATTCCAAGCGCATCCCAAGCGAAGTCATTTGGACTCAGCCAAGAAGATTCTCAGCTATTTAAGAGGAAGACCTCGATGCCGGGTTATGGTATCCCGCCGATGATAACTTAATACCGACAAAGTTATTCCCGATGCCGATTATGCAGATGTAGGATAGATCGAAAGTCAACTTCCTGAACTTGTCGGCTTCCTAGCAAAGCAAGCCGATTTCTCGGTTTTCAAAGAAGCAAAGATTCGCAGCAACGTCCACTACCGAAGCCGAGTACATGGCCGCAGGAAGTTGCTACGCCCAAATCCTTTGGCTTCGACAACAACTTAGAGATTATGGTATAACTCGTGATGAAGTGCCCATCTACCGCGACTCCACAAGTGCAATCCGCCATAACTCGTAACCCGCTCTACATACCGTATGCAAGAACGTGGATATCCGACACCACTTCATCGGAGACCATGTCGAGAAGAAGGATATCGGGATGGAGAAGATCCATACCGACAAGCAAAGGGCGTATATACCGACCAAACCACTAGCCGAGAACAAGTTCGTAGAACTATCACCGAGCTAGGTCTACCGGATCCCACCGAGACGCATCGCAAATGCCGACTACCGAGAACATCATCGCCCAACAATTGCGTAACAATTGGGTATTAGCATAAGGAATCGCACGACAAAGTCGGATAACTAAGTACAAGCGACTCGCTTGGGAAAGTCACACCGTACACGAATAGGGGGGGGAACATAGTCATCGCATGACAACCATTCTCCTTATACATAACTGCAACAACCGATAAGTTCACCGAAGAGGTTTGCGTAATTTTGTGTACTTATTTTTTTGAAGCATGCTCGCATTTATCGCATCGCCGCTCACACTCGCAGTTAATGTGCATTCATTTCCCGCCATTAATAGTTTAAGGAAAGGTCAAGAGGAAACCTTAACCCGAGTAATTAATGTCGTCTCGTCGCGCATTTAACGCACGCCTTCTCACTTACCTTTATTACGTAGATCTATGTTTTAGGCGGCTTTGGTAATCATCCTTTTTTAACATTAAATCTTAGCCGTCCATAGTTATGAAAGATTAAAACTCACCATGCTAGGATTAAAACGCAATCAAGCCAATATATATAAAATCTTTCATCTTCTATCATTCGTTACTTTTCGCCATTTTCATATCTTACGAGCTTTACTCGCAACGCTTCTACTTCTTATAACCGCCTTGCCTCGTGCATCTTTCAAGCTCTAATACTTGGAATGTATTAAAATCGCCGATAACTACTAACTTACTCTATTTTCAAGTGCTAACAAGTTGTTTTGCAGATTTCTACGGCGATCGTATGTACTCCCGAACCTATAGTGGAGATCATGACCATCCGGATTCGGCCGAACCCACAATGGCTTTCCGCCGGTGGATATCCCATATCCGGAACCGATGTTTGATGCTCCGGAGAGGTCCGGGTTGGAGACCCTCGTGACCAAGCATCCCCGCGCTGCCCGCCGAGGCAAGTGGCGGAGGCATATTTCAACCGGAATTCGCCGTCGCCGCCAAGGAGAAGAAGCCTCATTTTCTTACATGGAGGAGACTAATCCGAACAAGTGGAAGGCATCTCGTAAGACCTTCAACATCCGAGAGGCTCGGGTCCTCGCGTTTCAACTTCCTAATTCTCGAATCTCCCCTATCTGGATATAAGGAGAGGGAGATCAACGCTTATGTGCAAAAGTTATCCGGACGCAAGTGATCCGACGCTCAAGACAGCCTCCCGAGGAATCTCTTGCTACCTCAAGCAGCAGGTTTAGCGTATGTGGTCTCGCACATACCGACAAGCTCACCGGATCGTACGATCAACTCGTCCAAGCCAAGGATTCAACCGATGATGGCTATAGATGATGGAGTAGAAGTGAACCGGGCCGACTATTATACAACTCGATGAAAGCCCAAGCCCGAGAAGTTCACTACGCTACCCACCGGCGAGAGGAGGTTGGCCGCCGTGGGTAAACTTCTATTCGGGACCAAGATGTCGGGCCCTAATAGAGAGTGTTGTACAGAGGAACTCACCCTTTTGAAGACTCAAAGCCGTACAACACTAAGCCGATAAAGTTTCGTACTAAAGAAGCGACTGAGAAGTCGATCGGGCAAAGGGCCACCCGAGCAAAAGAGAGCCGCTCCCCGCCTTGCCATCTCCCGCCGACATGCCCAAGAGGAGGAGGCTTAACGTGCCACGACCAAGTGAGGTCACTATGGCTCACCCGATAACCATCTTAGCACAGTGCTCCTCCTCCACAACAAGATGAGCATATCTTAGACTCCGACACGTGGATTGAAGGAGCAACCCTCAAGGAGAAAGCTCAAGTCATCAGCCTCCGAGGACACACAATGGACGATAGGGAACCGACCGAGGAGAATGCGACTCGAGTGGTCGCCTATTTACACCACTCGCCTCCGTGCCGCAGCTTGAAGTACACGATCATATTCCTCGATCGCCGGGCACTCGTACTTAGTCGACATAGCCATCGTGGCTGTGGTTCAAATGCTACTCAAGATTTCTCGAGTCGGGATATTCTAGAAGACATAATCAAAACCCACTCGCTTCTCTACCCGCACGACGAGGAGCAAGGCTACAAGAAGTAATAGGGTACGGAGAACCAAACGACTTAGCTACTCTTGAAGATCTCGTGAGCCGCAATGCTTTACCTTCTAAGCTTGCGAGAGTCGGCTCCTAGTAACACTCCTCCACCCCCATCTCCTCCCCGCCGATGATAAGAAAGATGATGATGATAACAACCGATGAAGGATCGTACACCCAAGGATACAGAGTCGGGAGGCTCTGCGAGGGTTCAACTCCCCGTAAGAAGAGCAATTCACCACATCCCGATACATCGTGATGCTCAAGGTGCTCCGGGCACAGCAGGGAGCAGCCCTCACATTTTCTCGAGCAGAGGCTCTGAACCAGCTCGTACTCGTATACAACCTATCGGTGCCGTGTCCTCAAAGTCCGTAAATAAAGCCATTCGACGCCAAGGAGAGAAAAACGTACTTTGGCTAAGGACGTCCATCCGAAGTGGACAAAGTATACCAAGGCTCGCATACGTAGCTTGGATGTAATAGCCGCCGACATCTCAAAGACTCCAAGCATCTACCCTCAACCCAACTTTCGTGGGATTATCGAGGCACACTTTTTAGCAGCTGTAAAGTCAATCTAGAAGCTCGTAGTCGCAGCTGCTCTTAATCGCCAGAAGATATTTTCGTGAGCAACGACTCAAGCTCTCACAACCGTTAAGCTCGAAATCGATGAACGGAATAAGATTGCCACCTCTAGCCTTCGTAAATCTATTACCCAACAGTGCAGGCTCAAACTTATTCGTAAAGAAATGACGGAATCGCATGATCGTGCTCGCCGAAACTCCGTCTGGAGTCACCGCACAACTTAAAACATCTAGAGCCGATCAAGAAAAAGACCGGGAATTATATTGCGATCTCGTCAAGGACTTCCAATCCACAAAGAACTCGTATTAAGGATTCAGTCCACAATGTGGAAAGAGACATTCAAGCCATCCGCACCCAACTCTCCAAGGCGCATGATGCCAAAAAGGGGGGAAGGTATTATGAAGGATGAACCCGATACTGATATGGGCCGATGTCCAAATAGTAGAGGGTGGTCAGGAGGAAGGACCCTCTAATGCTCAGACTCAGGGGGATAAGCCTATCCAAGAAGCCTATCCAAGAAGCCAGCAGCTGATCCCAAAAGACAAATCCCAAGAGGATCAAGGAAGAGAACACCTCTCGCCAAGAAGGACTCGCTTGTTCATGTCGATCGACGGGTTCCTACCGAGGTTAATGATCAATGGGAAGAACTTAAAGAGCAATTTATCAAAGGCTACTATGTTTGGGGGATTCTATCCTCGAGAGCAACCTATCGATCAAGCCTTTGATGAGTTCATGTTTCGTACAATCCGTAGCCGAGGGAACAACTCAAGGAGATCATGAAGAGACAGAATATTCCGCTTAGAGCTCCAACTTTCAGCGCATCCTACCTCCTAGAATCTGCGCTTGGAGTTCTATGTACCAAGGACATAGAAGATGAGGTTAGTCCGCAAAGATTCCGCTTCAACCCGAGTGTCCACCTTGCCGAAGACGACGAGGATATCCGCACTCGAGGAAGAGAATCTATTTATACTACCGTCCGGAACCTCCCATGGACAGACTCAGGATTCGTGGAATGCACTCAAGCCTTCAGCGCCTCGTAGCCTTTCTCTTTTCTATCTTTTGTAATAGTGATAGGAACCTCGTACTTCATTGATTATATATATCGCTCCTATTGCTTGTCAAACAATTACTCATTGTCTTTTAGCTCTTTCCATTGTGGTTTTCACGACCGATCACTAAGTGATCCGACACGCACTACGCCCGCTCTCGATTTTGCCTATCTCCCACCTATCAAGTATTGAAATTCCTTTATTTTTTTTCTTTCCCTCGAATGTTGTAAGCGGGGAAATTGTTGTCGTAGGATAAGCATCTTTTATAGATTTAAGAAGTTTAAGAGGTAGAGGTAGAGGTTTTGGCATCATCAATTAGGGGGAAATTGTTGGATATGAGTCAAGCAGATGATACTCACCGTTGTTCTGTTAAAAGAAAATCGGGGGAAAATCATAGTAGTACTATGGAATTGAAGATCCCAAAACCTAGCCGATATCGCAGATTAGTGTGTCGTTAGGGATTAGTCGATGTATAGGTTAGACTTGTTGTAATCGTTTTTATATTCTTGTCTAAGTCCCGTACGGGGTAATTGTTGAACCGATCTTCCGTCGAAGATACTTTTCGTAACCCCACGTCATCGTTGTAATCGCTATGCTTCTTCGCCATCACCGAGTAAACCTCGCAGAAGCCAACCCAAAGAGTCGATAAGCCATCGCCAGTAAGAACTCATGCAAGCCCAAGCACTTCGCAGCCGCGCTGACCTACTCAATAGACGCCCCGTCACCCGACTCACCAAGAAGACAGAGACTTTTCGCCCATCGTATCCTACGTAAAGCGACCCACCTATTCAAGTCTTTTCGAGAAGTTCGGCAGAAGACATACGAGGTTGTTGAACGGTCAACTCGACATTCTCACCAACTACAAACCTCGACCAATGAGAAGCCGACAACGCTTACCTACTCTACACAAGCAAAGCCGCTCTCATGAACAGGCCGCATTAACCGCCCCCGCCGCAACAAGTTCGACTTACGGCCGTTTTCCTAGGAAGCTTGTGACACGTGGCATCGCCGTCTCCAACTGACATACGCCATAACTCACAACTATAAATAGGAGAAGTTTTTGAAGCTCCGAGTGACGGAATTTCGAAGGGACAAGCTCAAGTTCACAAACGCTCTAGAACACTCAAAGATCATCCAGAGGAAAAACTTGCGTACTTAGAAGATTTCTCAGCTTTTTCTCTCTGGAGTTCTTAGATCCCTTTCTTCTCTGCACTAAGCTCATTGTCATATTTATAGCTTAGATTCGAAGGAGTTCACATTTAGTGAATTGTTCTTATTGTAAGAACTCCTTCTCGCTGGAGAATATTCCCTTCCCTTTCGTGACTTAGGTTCGATTGTAAAGTCGTTAAGGACTATAACTTAGAGGGAACCGCCGAGTACACAAGATCCCCGCCGAGGCTTGCTCGTAATAATCAACAAGTTCTCCCCGCTTTGTTCAGACCGTGGACGTAGGATCTTGCATATCCGAACCACGTTAAATCGCTTGTGTTCTTTTTTTTACTATTTTATCGCATAAAGCATTCAACCGACTTGAAAATCGAAGCTTGCATAAAACGTATTTTATAAAGCGCACGACCAAAAGATTTAATTTGCTAAAACGTGTTTTCAAAAGAGACGAACTCCGGCCCCACACTTTCCGCACAACAGCCTCCGACCGATTTCAAAGTACCGACAACAGACGCAGGAGAGAGCTCGGAGGGCCGACTCACTCGTCCCGCGATCGAAGGCTTATTTCGCACCGTTCATCGCTTGCAATCAACAAACCACCGACCTTCATTGAGAAAAAGAAACCGAGCTCGTGTGTATTCACCCCCCCCCTCTACACCCGACTTATCGTCTCCCGACCAACAACGGATAATGTTGAAAGAATCCAAGATTGTTGGGATTATGATTAAGATGATGAAGAATAAATTCATACTCATCTAACAAATAATATGATCAACCGATTGATTCTACTAAACTAACCACCTCCGTGTAACTTAAGTCGATGAGAAAACCCAATGGTAACCGAGACCAACAAAGGAGAATAACACCTCGTGGGGAACTAATGATGTTTCTAAGCTTAACGCCCCAGAACCTGGTGACTCAGTAGATCCCAACCTTGTTCCTGAAATTCTTCAGACACAAAGTAGTACCAATGAAATTCCTAATCATCCTACTATTTGTGTAGAAGTAACGTTAGAAGAAGAAACGAGAAAAATACCTTCACGGCTCGATGCTCACTCTTTTTATCTTATTATCGACGATCCAACAACCTAACGTAAAGACAAGATCCGGATTCTGGCCAAGGAGAAAGCGAATTATACTCCCGCTTTTTTGTCTACCAAGAACCTCGTAATATGGAGGACGCACCGAACGATGCCGACCGGATCATCGCCACGAAAGAAGAGCTAAACCAGCTCCTCAAAAATGAAGTTCGGGGAGCTTGTCGATTGACCTCAACATCAATAAGTCATTGGAACTAAATGGGTTTTCAAGAACAAGTGAGATGAAAACAACGTCATTGTTAGGAAGAAAGCTGGACTAGTCGCCAAATGATACTATCAAGCTTAAGCGGATAGATTTTGATGAAACATTTGCCCTAATCACGAGATTGGAAGCCATTCGTCTATTCCTAGCCTATGCGACACATTAGCGCTTCAAAGTATATCGATGGATGTAAAGTCGCCTTTTCGGAATGGCGCATCAAGGAAGAAGACTATGTAGAACAACCGCCCGACTTTCAATCGTGGGGAACTAATAATGCTCCCGAGCTAAATGCCCCCGAACCCGCCGACTCAGCAGACCCAACTCTTATCACCGACCGCTTCAATCTCGTAATAGTACAACCGAAATGCCTAACCCTCCTACTATCTCGTGTTGAACCTATTTCGATGAAGAGATAAGACATCGTCGTTCGTGGTCGGATGTTCACTCTTCGTACCTTATTAGTGGAGATCCGCCGCCAAGTGTCAAGACAAGATCCAGATTCTGTCAGGGAGAAAGCACCTTATATTCCTGCTTCTTGTCTACTGAAGAACCTCAATTAATTGAAGATGCACTGAATAACGCTGACTGGATCAATGCCACGCAAGAGCAAACAACCGCTCACTCGAAACGACATGTGGGAGCTTGTTGAAAGACCCCGACATCAACACGTGATCGGAACCAAACGGGTCTTCGAAAACAAGTGCAATGAAAACAACATTATAGTAAGGAACAAAGCTAGACTCGTGGCAAAAGGCTACTATCAAGCCGAAGGGATAGATTTCGACTAAACGTCGCTCCAGCTTGTAAGATTGGAGGCGCCGACTATTCCTTGCCTACGCAACACATCAACGCTTTAGAGTATATCAAATGGATGTGAAATCAGCGTTTTGAATGGCGTTCAAAGAACAAGTCTATGTGGAATAGCCTCCCTGCCCAAATAGGGACATCTCGTACGGTTAAAACAAACACCCAGTGGCTTCGGGTACGATACCCTCGTTTGAAGTTTCTTCTTCGTAAAGGTTTTCGTAAGAGCACCGTGGATCACACTCTATTCAAGATTCGTCTAGACGACGAGATCTTACTTGTGTAGATCTACGTAGATGACATTATCTTCGGCTCAAAGAATGTCATCACGTGTCACTGCTTGAGAAAATGATGAAGGACAAATTCGAGATGTCAACGATGGGAGAGATGAACTATTTTCTCGGGTTCAAGTCAAACAATTAGAAAAGGGAACGCTTCATCAATCAAGACAAATACACTCGAGACCTCATCAAAAAGTTCGGATGCGCATCCAAAGAAACTAGTCAAGATCCCGATGAACACGAATATGAAAATAGATTTTGACAAAGAGGGAGTATCAAGAGACCATACCGAATTTCGTGTAATTATTGGGTTCTCTCGTTGGTCCGGAGATGAAAAGTCGTGTAGAGGGGGGGTGAATACACCCGAGCTCGCCTTTTTTTCTCATGGGCCAAGGTCACCGAGCCGATGTTTGCAATCGATGAACAAGCGCCAAGTAAGCCTTCGATCCTGGGTCAAAGTGAGCCACTGAGCTCTTCTACCGACCGATGCCGAGATACGAAACCCGCCTGAGACCGTAGTGCGGATAAGTGTTAGGCCCGAGTCGCCTCTTTTGAAAACGCGTTTTTGCAAGTTAAATCTTTGGCGCAGCACTTTATAAAATACGCTTTATGCAAACTTATGATTTTCAAGTCGCTGAATGCAATGCAATAAAACAGTAAATGAACACAAGCGATTTAACGTGGTTCGGATACGCAAGATCCTACGTCCACGGTCCTGAACAAGGCAGGAGAACTTGTTGATTATTCTGAGCAAGCCTCAACAGGGATACCGTGCACTGGACAGTTCCCTCTAAGTTATAGTCCTTAGCGACTTTACAATCCAAACCTAAGTTTAGAAGGGAGGGAATATTCTCCAACCGAGAAGGAGTTCTTACAACAAGAACAATTCACTAAATGTGAACTCCTTCTGGATCTAAGCTATGAATCTAGCAACGAGCTTAGTCTAGAGAAGATAGGGATCAAAGTGCTCTAGAGAGATGAACTACAAGAAGTGTTCTATGAAAAACTAGTTCGCCTCTCGGATAAGCTTGAAGCGTTCTGGAGCGTTGCGAGTTTTAATGATTTCCCTTGATTTCGCGTATATTCCTCTTCTTGAAATCTTCAAATCCTTCTCTATTTATAGTTGTGAGTCGTGACATATGTCCGTTGGAGACGACGATGCCACGTGTCACAAGCGTCCAAAGAAAACGGCCACTATTCAACTTTGTTGGCAAGCCAGGCGCTTAATGCACCGCTCATGAGAGCAGCTCTTTACCGTGTAGAGTAGGTAAGCGTTGTCGGCTTCTCATTGGGTCGAGGTTTGTAGTTGGTGAGTGTCGAGTTGACCGCTCAAACTACCTCGTATGTCTTCTCGCCGAACATTTGAAGGGACTTTAAGTGCCGGGTCACTTTCTCGTCTGGATACAAGATTCGAAAGTCTGTCTTCTTCGCTACCGAGTCGTCCGACCGATAAAGTGAGCTTCGATAGTCGGCTGGTCGACCGCGAAGGTATACTCGCTTGCACCGGTTCTTCTACCGATGACCAACGCCTTGTAGAGAATGCTTTACCGAGGTCCGGGCCACCGATGCGGGATCTTCAACCGAGTTTGATATCACCGCCGACGAAAAATGCAAGCGATTACACCGACGACGCTGGGTTCTCAAAAAGTATCTTTAGCCAAGATCGCTCAACAACTACCCCGTACGTGACTTAGACAAAAATAATAAGCATTACATCACGTCTAACCTATACATCGCCTAATCCTATCGACACACTAATCTACCGATATCAGCCCCGCTTTGGGATCTTCAATTCCATAGTACTACTATGATTTCCCCAATTTCTTTTAACCCTGTAACACCGAGTATCAATCTACCGACTCATATCCAACAATTTCCCCCTAATCGATGATGCCAAAACCTCTATACTCTAATATCTATTAAAGATACCGTCCTACCGACAACAATTTCCCCCTTAAAGCTCCGAGGAAAAACCCGATAATAGTAAATGAACTCCAAAGCAGTGAGAGAAAGGCAAGATCGGAGAAACCGATGTGAGTGTGTGTCGATCACTTGGTGATCGCAGTGTAAACACAAAGTAAAAGGCCGAAAGACAATGAGTAATTGTCTAGCAAGCAGAGGAACCGATATATATATCAAGAATTACGTAGTTCCTACGCTATTACAAAAGACGAGGAGAAAAAAATCACCGCCGCCGCTTCTTGAACTTCGCGTTTTCTTCTTGAAGTCGCTGGATTTTTCCCTGGGGATCCGTAATAGTATTTATACACTCTAGCTCGAATCTCCCGGATCTCCAAGTTATCATCTCGGCCTTTCCGGGGAGCAGCCCGATCAGAAGCGGCTTCCTCCACTTCTCTTTCTATGTCCTTAGTGCTCAGCAGCTCCACTAGCAAGTCTCGGCGGTGGAATACGTCTGAAAGTCGGGGCACGGAAGGTTACATTCTCGTGATTCCACGACTTGCTTCACCGCTCACCGAATTCAACATTAAATCTCGTAATCAACTCCTCAAAGAGCTGATCGGCCGGGCAAAAAGGGGTAAATGCGCCATACGTAGTAGCCTTTGATAAAAGTTTCTTTCAATCTCTCCCAATGTTCATTCATATCAACCTGCACCACCCACTTATCCACATGCCGAATCGGTTGTTGCTTGATGCTGGGGGCCCCCGATGAACTTAGATCCTCTCGGATCCGCCTTCGATCGGCCGCCGGTTTATCGATAGGCTTTTCATTCTCGCCGTGCGCCCATCCTTTTCTTCTCACTGGAGCGGCCGCTCTAAAGGTCTCCCTCGTCCGAGACTCGCCCCGTGCAGCCGCGCTCCCTGTGTCGTTTTGATCTTCTCGCTATCCGCTCAGTGTAAGAGTAGATATGGGAATACTCGAGCAAAGAGCTTTGATTTCGCCCCTAAGAGCCTTAGCAAATTCTTCTCGGGCTTTCTTCTTTTGCTCTTCGACCGTATTAACGACCTTTCTTTTCCTTTGCCCCGACAGCCTTCGCTCCCTTAGGCTTTTTCGCCGCTTCACCGCTCCTCTAGCCGACGCTCCCGGTCCAAGCTTTGTCTTGCAGCTCTTGGGCTATTCTCGAGGTCGAATGCCTCTTGCTCCGCTTTTGATTTAAACTTCTTGATCGGGGAGGAAGGAGTAGTGGATTCAAGAGCGATTTCCCTTCCCCGACCTCTCGCGGCGCAGCTTTCGAGACTCTTCTTCTTCACCGGCTCTTCAAGGAATTGAGCGATTTCGTCTATGTGCACAACCGAAGAGGAGATGGGGGTGGCTTTTAGTGGGAAATCAAGGAGAAGGACCTCGTAGATGTACCTTTCGATTAGTTGGTCCCGCTCCCGAGCCTCGTTCCCCCGACCTCGCGCGGCCGAGGGCTCGCCGCCGGAGGAGGGTCCCCGCCTCCCGAGCTTGTCCCTCAAGGATCCGGACGTCACCGTATCCGTACAGTTCATCTTTCACAATATCTTCCCCCTTTTTGGCATCGCAATATTCGCCGGGAGGTGCGGATAGCTTTTACGTCCCGCTCTGACAGTGCGTAATCTTGATCCGGGTAATCGTGTCATCAAAATCACCGACCAAGTTGCGTAGTTTTCCCAGCCTTTCTCCCCGATCGGCTCTAGATTTCTTCAATCGAGGGGCCGACTCCCGACGGAGTTTCTAAGCAGAGCTTGATCATTTGATTCTCGTCATTTCTTTCCGAACGGCTTTTAAGGCCTCACCGCCGCTTTGACGGCCGTTTGAAGAGAGGTGGTTCCTATCTTGTTTCTCTCATCAATGAAGCCTTGAATTGTTTTCATCGCTGAGTCACCGCTCCGAGAAAGTTTTATGCCGAGCGGCAAGCAACGGCCGACTCGTGGCCGATAAATCGGCCTTTGAGCACTTAGGGCCTCGCTCAACTATCTCCTTGAAATCCGGGCCGAGAAGCCTCTTTGGGGGTGGAGATGTCGGCGGCCAACTTACTTAGAGCTTCGTTCCGAGCCTTGGTGTACTTCTCCCATTTGAAACGAACATCTTTGGCTAGGAGTCGATTTTTCTCACCTTGGCGTTTGATAGCCCTATCGACGTAACGTGAGGACACTGAACCGACGGGTTGTATCTCGATAAGAGCCGGTTCCGAGCCTCTCGCTCGTAGAACGAGATCAACCGCTCCCTACCGTACTTCTGGAGCAGCTTGTAGCCTCACCGTATGTGACTACGGGTGGTGTCGGGCTCTTCTCTCGGGGAGTTTGTCCCTCCGCAGCATTCTCCCCGGTCCGCTTCCTCGGGTTTGCCATCCATCTCCTCATCTTGATCATCATTATCGCCTTTATCGAAGGTGGAGACGGGGGCGGAGTCTGTTCACGGAGCTCTCAAGCTCGCAAATAGAGCATCGCAGCTCTCAAATCTTCGAAAGACGCCACATCACCGGCTCTCCGAATCCAAGCTTGGCTTGGAGCTCTTGCTCCTCCGTCGCAGCTCATCCGGTGACCGCCGGGATTTGGCAAAGTCAATAAGAATGTCCCAAAGGCAGTAAACCTTAAGAGCATCTCGAGCTCTTGTCCTTACCGCTATTTCAACAAGATCTCGCGTGCTCGCAATTTCTCGGTATCTCTTCCCGAATCTCACCGCAAAGACGCAATGAGTGGTGTCGCTTGTTGTCCACTCAAAGAGAGGTTCGGGTGACGGCCCCCTCTGTCGACTCGCTCCCTCGTAGCCGATCACTTGGACTTGTCCTGATCGCCGCTCCTCGATTCCAAGATTCGAATCGAGTAGTTGCTCCTCTTGAATAGAAGGAGGAGCCGGCCGAATAATGGTAAGTGGGCCGAGCCACCGTGACCTCAAGCAGGTCGATTCTTAGCCAACCTCCTCTTCTTTGGTACTTGGACAGCTGGGGGCAGAGCGCACGCCGCTCTCTTCGGTTCAAAGTGGCCCCTCGCCAACCGACTTTTCCCGCTCCAACCTTTGTCATAAATTTGATGGACTTCTTGTCAAAGTACTTGGAGTCCTCAAAGGCCGAGTTCTCAACAACCGAAGTTCCTTCCGAACTACGCATTCTATCGTAACGTACATCTTTGTTCCGAATAGAAGTTTACCCACACCGGCTATCCTCCTCTCGCCAAACGGGTAATGTGGTGAACTTCGAGCCTCGTGCCTTCTCTCGAGTAGTATAATACTCGCCCAGCCCACTTCAACCCCATCGCCTATCGCCATCATCACCGAATCCTAGGTTTGGACAGCTGATCATATGATCCACCGAACTTGTCGAACGTGCGATACCACGTAAGCTAGACCTCCCGTACCGAGGTAGCAACATATTCCCTGGTAAAGCCGTTTTGAACGCCACATCCTTGCGTCCACGTAATTTCCGCACATATGCATTGATCTCCTTCTCCTTGTATCCAATCTGAGAAATGCCTGAGTTGGGAAGATCGAAAGAGAGAGCTAGAGCATCTTGAATATCGAAGGTAAGAACAACCGACTCCCACTCATCTTGATCGACTTCCTTCCGATAAGAGAAGGACGATTCCTCTCCTCCCGACGCTAGAGATTTCCAGCTGAAATAAACTTCAACCAACTGCCGAGGAAGAAAACACGGGGTGCTTCGAAACCAAAGATCTCCAACCCCGAACGCTCCAAAGCGTCAAACACGGGTTCAAGGAAAGAGATCTCCACTTGGCGAAGGCCAAGGTAGGTTCAAACAGTAACCTCGGAGGCTACAATCTCCTCAATGTTGTCCGGAGTTTGAACGTTTCGCCATTGAAATCTCGCAAAACAACATATTAGCACTTAAAAATAGAGTAAGTTAGTAGTTGCTAGCGCATATCCGATACATTACCGTGAAATAGAGCTTGAAAAGAGATATAGCAATGCAGCTTGAATGAGGATGTAAGGAAGGAAACCGAATCGCTAAGAAAAAGCTCTAAGATATGAGAATGGCGAAAAGTGAGGAGTTGATAGAAGATGAAAGATTTTGTATATCGAGTTTGATCTTTAGTTTGAATCGCACGGCTCAAATTCTAATCTTTCAAAATCAAGGGGCGGCTAAGATTAAATGTTATAAAAGAATGATTACAATAGCCGCCAAAAATATGGATATACGTAATAAAGCTAATGGAGAAGACACGCATTAAATGCGCAACGCAGAGCATTAATTACGCAGCGAGGAGTCCCGCCGACCTTTCCTCAAACCTTAAACATAATAAATGGTAAGGAATAAATGCTCCTAGGCAACCGAATGCAAGCGATCACGCATTAAATGCGGCACGCTTCGAACAAATTAAGTAACGATACTACGCAAACCTCTTCAACCGAACTTATCACCGGTTACCATCATTTATCGGGAGGATGGTTGTGCCGATGACCATGTTCTCCTTGTTGTGTACAAAGGTGCATCTCCCAACGAGTCACCGTACTAAGTTTTCTCGACTCGTCGTGCCGATTCTATACCGATACACATTGTTGCTAAGTATATTATTATCGCAGTCGGCTTCTACCGACTTGTCTCGCAGGGATCGAGCGTACCTAGCTCAACCGATAGTTCTCTCGAACCTCGTTCTCGCCTAGTGGTTTGGCCGCATATCTCGCCTCTTTGCTTGTCGGGCATGGGATTTTCTCCATCCCGATGTCCTTCTTTTCGACATGGTCTCCCGGTGAAGTGGTGTCGGATGTCCACGTGCTTGCATTCGGTATGTAGAACTGGGTTCTGAAGTTATAGCTATTGCACCGGTGGAGTCACGTAGACGGGCACTTCATCCCGAAGTTATACCATAATCCCTCAACTGTTGTCGGGGCCAAAGGATCTCGGGCACAAAGAACTTCCCCGCAGCCCATGTACTCGCCTTCAGAGCGGACGTAGCTACCGAGTGCCGTTTCTTTGAAAACCACGATATCGCCTTGCCGCCTAGAACCGACATGTTCCTAAGTTGATTTTCGATCTATCCTACATCCCGCGTAATCGCATCGTAATAACCCGTCGCATTAGATTATCATCGCAGGATACCATAACCCACCTCGTGTGTTCCTCTTAGATATCGCAGTAACCTTCTTTGCCGAGTCTAGATGACTTCGCTTGGGATTCGCCTCGAAATCTTGCGCATACACCTACAAAAGATAAGTTATGTCAGTCGGCTAGTCCGTTAAATAAAGTAAAGAACCAATAATAGCTCTATAATCGCAGAGTTAACGTAAGCTCCCTTTGTCTAGATCGATTTTAAAGTTCGTGTTCATGGGGATCTTGACCGGTTTGCCGGAATCACACCTAATCTTTTGAGAAGATCTCGAGTGTATTTGGCTTGATTGATGAAGATTCCTTCACCGATTGCTTTACTTGAAATCCAAGGAAATAATTCATCTCTCCCATCACGGACATCTCGAATTCTCCTTCATCATCTTCTCGAACCGCCGACATATAACTTCGTTTCTCGCACCGAAAATGATGTCGTCCACATAGATTCGCACCAATAGAATGTCATCTTCTCGACTTTATGCCGAATAGGGTGCGATCTACTATCCCCTTTTGAAAACCTTTCTCAAGTAGAAAGTCCGATAGTGGTATCATACCAAGCCCCGGGTGCTTGTTTTAACCCATACGTAGCTTCCTAAGTCTCGTACACTGATGTCCCCGCCGAAAGCCGGGCGGTTGTTCCACGAGACTTCTTCCTTCAAGCCGCCGTAAAAAGCCGACTTCACATCCATCTCGATATACCTTAAATCTCCGATGTGTCGCATAAGCTAGGAAAAAGACGAACGGCTTCCAACCCGGCGACCGGAGCAAATGTTCCATCAAAGTCTATTCCTCTCGCCCGACCGTATCCTTTAGCAACTAGTCGAGCTTTATTTCCGACAATGACGTTGTTTTCATCTCGCTTGTTCTTGAAGACCCACTTAGTTCCAATCACGTGCCGATGCTCCAGTCCGTCGACAAGCTCCCAAACTTCATTTCGACGAACCGGTTCACTCTTCTTCGCATAGCAACGACCCGGGCCAAGATCTTTAAGTGCGTCCTCTATCGACCGAGGTTCTTCTCAGAGACGTAAAAACAAGAGTAAAGTGAGCTTTCTCCTTGAATTAATCTTGATCTCGTCCTTATAGTTGCCGACGGATCTCCAATGATAAGATCTCGAAGAATGAGCATCGAGCCACGAACGCCCGAGCCGGGCTTCTTCTTCCGATACCACTTCGCACGCCGCAGGTGTATTAGGCATTTCAAGCAGTACCCGCTTTGTGACCGTAGTAATTCAAGAAGAAGGTTAGGATCTACCGAGTTTCCTGTGTTCAGGGCATTCACCGTGAACATTAATGGTTCCCCCCCCGAGTTTATATTCTCGCAGAGAGTCTCGCTACCACAGGGGCTTCCTCATCGACCGGTTACCCGTTGTTGATTCTCGCTCGATAGAATCAACTAGGTTAGCTACATTGCTTGTTGGCCGAGTCCGAATTTCTTCATCTTCTCGACTTATCATCCCAACAATGCCGGATCTTTTCAACCTTTGTCATTTAGTTCGAGATCCCGTAGCTTGCCGCCGACATCCTCGCACTTGACTTTGTATCTTTCCCCGTTCTCGCAACAAATTCATCAAAAACAACATGAGGGCTTTCCCTCCACGCAAAGAGTTCGATAGTTAAAAAACTCAAGGCTTTATCGACTCCTGGAGTATCCTAAGAATACTCCTTGATCGATTTGCTATCAAAGACCTTCAACCGATCTTTCCCATTGTTGTGGATAAAGCAAGGACACCAAAAAACATGAAAATGAGAAATAGAAGGAATTCTCCCCTTTCCACGCTCGTATGGGCGTCTTCATGTGTTGCCGTGCCGCAGGTGATCGATTCTCGAGTGTAACAGCGGTGTCCGTAGCATCAGCCCAAAACTTTGGGGGTAGTCCGTAACCGCGAGGAGCGTTCTTGCCGCTTCTTTGGGAGTTCTCGTTTTACGCTCAAGAAGTCCGTTCGCCGAGGGGTGCGCGCACCTGATGTCTCGTGCCGAATTCCCTCTTTATCGCAAAGATGCCTTAACTACCGAAGCTTAGAAACTCGTTCCTCCGTCTCGAGCGTATCTTCTTAATCTTGATGTTCTTTTCCACACCGAAGTTTCTTCGCAGATTAGGTAACTCGGCCCAACATCGATTTGTCAGGCGATGAAGATGACCCAAGTATATCTCGAGAAGTCGTCTATGACGACGAGGGCATACTTCTTGCCTCTTATAGTCACCGGAGAGACCGGCCCGAATAAGTCCATGTGAAGTTACCGAGGATTCCATCGGCTGAAGGTGACGGAATAGGTGGATTGCTACTCTTTGTTTGCTTTCCCTTCGTGCACGCTTCACAATTTCTCGCCTTTGATAAACGATTCGTCGAGGCGCCCTCCGACTTTAGAGTTCTTGACAAGCTTGTTCATGGTCTTGAAGTTCGGTGGCCGAGTCTCTGCGCCATAGCCACCGACTTGTTACCTCGATTTAGTCTCAGTGCGAGCAAGCAAGCCTCGTGTTCTCGCGGTATTCCAGCTTGCAACATAGATGTTCTTCCTCCGCGAACCCGATAACACCGTTTTCCCCGTAGATTTGTCAACAATATCACGTAAAACCAAGTGTCAAAGATTACTCGTTAAGATTATCACGTAATCGATCGATCGAAAGGAGATTATGTTGAAGTCCTTCAACATATGTTACTCTTGGAACCGTGGCAGCCCCAATGTTCGCCGTTCCGTATCCCCTTGTGTAGCCTTTGGAATTGTCACCGACCCACTCGGGACCATCTTCTTGTACGTAGTTGGTCGCCAGGCTCTTCCGGGTAGGTCATGTGTCTCGAGTGAACCGCCGTCCACTATCCACGGGTCCTTATGCACTCCGCAAAACAGAGGCATTTTTAGGTACCCTTTGGTTCGCTTGGGTCCTTACAAGTGTAGCGGGTGATTTCGAACCCGGACCTGCCTCGGACCTTAGAAGTTCCGCACTTCTTTTTCCGAACCTTACGCCTTCTTCTCCACAGACTTGGAGATACCGACTTTCCGCTAATAATTTTGGGGTTCACGCGCTTTCTTCTTCTCGAGTCTTAGCGCTTCTCCCGACCCCGGGCTCATAGTAGTACGAGCCGCACCGAGCCGGGTGCTCATACAAAGGCTCCTTGTACCGTCTCGCCCATCTCGACCTTCTTGATTCCCCCGAATTTGATCGCGGTGTCCCGGGCCGGAACCTTGGTCACCGCTTGTTGCTACTCTGCCGAGGTGTAATTATTTTCTCGCTTTGTTTTTCGCCCGAGGTGTGGTGTCGCCAGCCTTGCACCTTCCTCCGACGAACCTATCGCCCGTAGGTTGCCGAGCTTTTGGAGGTAGAAGCTTCGTGTGTATAGCCCGTGCCTTCTTTCACGTAGTTGACCGCTGAGCTCTAAGCATGCTTTCAAGCTTCTCCTTAGCTCCTGTGTATTGTTCACCATCAATACTTCCGCACTTCGTCACTCCTTCCGAGCGAGTCATAGTCATTCCCGCACGTCCGTGAGCTTCCGACCGAGCTTGGCTATTTCGCCTCTTTCTCGAATTGTTCTGGTCGAACCGAGATCTCGAGTCTCTTGAAGCCGAGACTTAGTCATAAGAGATTCAATCTCTTCCTCGAGTCTCGCAACTAGATCCACCGACTCGCAGAGACCCGACAATCGAAGAAAGTCTCCGATTCTCGCCCCTTACCCGCTCAAGTTCCCCGGACGGTTCTCGCGAACTCTCTCGCTCACCGAACTGCTCCTCTAACAGTCGTCGTAGGCTTGTACCACATCTAGAGGATCATCTCGTGACCGAGCACGTGTCTTGTGTGGCCGGTGAAGAAGAGGTAATAATGCGTTTAGAATTTACCTCGCCTCTTTCTCCGCCATCGACAGCATTCGGCCGAGTCATCGTGAACCGCCTTTGCGACTCTCAACTCGCGACTTAACGCGGCTTCGTCTTCGAAGAATACATGAATGTATCCTCCTCACCGAGTTATCGGATATCTCTCCGGCTATATAGCCCGCCGTCTCTCGGCGAACTTCTTTCTCCCGGCTCGCCGTTCCGCTTCTTGAGCAACGAGAGTTCGGGACAATCGTACCGATAGTGTCCCTCCTTCTTGCTGTAGCAAGTGTAGATGTTCTCGCCGCTCTTACCACCGAGTCTTTAGACGGACCGGCAAAGAGACTCCGATTTCCCGCATTCGCAGGAAGGATTAGATTCTTCTTTCTTATGATAGTCTTTCTTACCCGAGGAAGAATCTCGGCTGTATTTCCTCGCCTTCTCGACTCTCTCCTTTTCCCTCTCGATATTTGAGAGCCATCGCGCTAGCCGATCGTGGCCCGAAGTCTCGTAAGACTTTGCTACCGATGTGGCCACAACTTTGCTTGAGGAAATAGGCTCGGCTCCGTATTGCCGACCGTCGCCTTGAAGGCGTGGTCGAACCGTGTGTCGCTGGAGCGCTTAAGCACTTTTGGGGTAGGCTATGCTCGAACTCCTCCGATTTTAATTTCAAAATATAACATCGTGAGTTAGAGCATTTAGATCGGAGCGACGTAAATAAGTAGCAAATGGAAGCCACTTCGTCTGGGCAACGCTCTCAAGATCTTGGTGTTCATCTCCTTGTTGGTGAACGACCTCCCCAACCCATTGATAACATCGACTTGATTGGTGAATCCGACACTCACCGTCAACGGTTTCGCAGAGGCTCCATTGCAAAGGCGCCGAACTTCCGAAGCTCTAGCTCGAGCTTGTTCTCTTTGATCCGAGGGGTTCCATGGCTCAAGATGCCCAAGGCGCCCCATAGCTCTTTTCGCCGTTTTGCAATCTTATACCCTTCCGAGATGTGAGTCACCGAGCGTAGCCGCATGGCATTACGTGCAACTCTGGCCAAGGTTGTGCAACTTCTTTTCTTCAAGCGTGAAGGCAGCATTTGTCTTTGGGAACCTTAGCACCAGCTTGTGCTCCCACGCTCCTCCAAAGAAGAATACTACGCCCGTCGATCATGGGAATGACGGCCCCGACTCTAGGACATCTCGACATGCCGTCACGGAGTGACGTTAGGTGCGCCTCCATACGTACGCGCTATACCGTGTAGTTCTCTATTGAGAACATCGGCACCATCCTCGATACCCGACATATCGACATTGTAAGAGTATAAGGATGCCGAGAAGATGCTTATGCAAAGGAAAACGGTTTTCGTGATCGGGCCGAGAGGACCAAAGATTTCGTAACCGGCGATCGCTGAACACCGAAAGCTCGATACCAATTGTTGGTCCGAGATGAAAAGTCGTGTAGAGGGGGGGGGTGAATACACCCGAGCTCGCTTTCTTTTTCTCGTTGAAGGTCACCGAAGCCGATGTTTGCAATCCGATGAACAAGCGCCAAGTAAGCCTTCGATCACTGGGTCAAAGTGAGCCGCCTTCGAGCTCTTCTACCGACCGATGCCGCATTACGAAACCCGCCTGAGACCGTAGTGCGGATAAGTGTTAGGCCCGAGTCGCCTCTTTTGAAAACGCGTTTTTGCAAGTTAAATCTTTTGGCCGCGCACTTTATAAAATACGCTTTTATGCAAACTTATGATTTTCAAGTCGGCTTGAATGCAATGCAATAAAATAGTAAATGAACACAAGCGATTTAACGTGGGTTCGGATACGCAAGATCCTACGTCCACGGTCCCCGAACAAGGCAAAGGAGAACTTGTTGATTATTCTCGAGCAAGCCTCAGCAGGGATACCGCACCGGACGCTTCCTCTAAGTTATAGTCCTTAGCGACTTTACAATCCAAACCTAAGTTTAGAAGGGAGGGAATATTCTCCAACCGAGAAGGAGTTCTTACAACAAGAACAATTCACTAAATGTGAACTCCTTCGGATCTAAGCTATGAATCTAGCAATGAGCTTAGTCTAGAGAAGATAGGGATCAAAGTGCTCTGTGAGAGATGAACTACAAGAAGTGTTCTATGAAAAACTAGTTCGTCTCCGGATAAGCTTGAAGGTTCTGGAGCGTTGTGAGTTTTAATGATTTCCCTTGATTTCGCGTATATTCCTCTTCTTGAAATCTTCAAATCCTTCTCTATTTATAGTTGTGAGTTGTGACATATGTCCGTTGGAGACGACGATGCCACGTGTCACAAGCGTCCAAAGAAAACGGCCACTATTCAACTTTGTTGCAAGCAGGCGCTTAATGCACCGTTCATGAGAGCAAACTTTACGTGAGAGTAGGTAAGCGTTGTCGGCTTCTCATTGGGTCGAGGTTTGTAGTTGGTGAGTGTCGAGTTGACCATTCAAACTACCTCGTATGTCTTCTCGCCGAACATTTGAAGGGACTTTAAGTGCCGGGTCGCTCGTTCTGACACGAAGACGAAAGTCTCTGCTTCTTCTGCCGAGTCGTCCGACCGATAAAGCGAGCTTCGATAGTCGGCTGGTCGACCGCGAAGGTATACCGCTTGCACCGGTTCTTCTACCGATGACCACGCCTTGTAGAGAATGCTTCACCGAGGTCCGGGCCACCGATGCGGGATCTTCAACCGAGTTTGATATCACCGCCGACGAAAAATGTAAGCGATTACACCGACGACGCGGGGTTCTCAAAAGTATCTTCACCGAAGATCGCTTCAACAACTACCCCGTACAGACTTAGACAAAAATAATAAGCATTACATCACGTCTAACCTATACATCGCCTAATCCTATCGACACACTAATCTACCGATATCGCCCGGCTTTGGGATCTTCAATTCCATAGTACTACTATGATTTCCCCCAATTTCTTTTAACCCTAGAACAACCGAGTATCAATCTATTGACTCATATCCAACATTCTCTATTATATCTTCATCGCTACTAGACCTAACATAACTTATGTTGTAGGTGTCAAGGCCGATTTTAGGTGAATCCAAAGCAGAGCCATACGGACTCAAAGAAAGAAGATTCTCCGCTATCTTAGAGGAACACCTGACATGGGTTTATGGTATCCAGCAGATGATAATATTGAACTAAGTGGTTATTCTGATGCTGACTACGCAGGTTGCAGGATTCACCGAAAATCAACTTCAGGAACTTTTCGCTTCCTCAGCAAGCTCATTTCATGGTTCTCCAAAATGCAAAGATTCGCAGCTACGCCAACTATCGAAGCCGAATACATGGCCGCCTAAGTTGCCGTGCCTAGATCCTTTAGGCCGAGACAACAAACTATGAAACTATGACGTCGTTCGTAATGAAGTGTCGCTCTTTTGCAATGCCTCCAAGCTGCCATTGTAGTCACTCGTAATCATGTTCTCCATACAAGATGCAAGCACGTGGACATCAGACACCACTTCATTCGCGACCTTGTCAAAAAGAAGGATATCAGAATGGAAAGGATCCATACTGATCGTCAAAGGGCCGATATACTGACCAAACCTCTAGCTGAAACTAGATTCTGAGAACTATCAGTAGAGCTAGGTCTGTTGGACCCTACTGACTCAAGTCAGTAAGAGGCTTCAGGAGAGATGAGCATTCGCAAGGGGAGAATGCCTACTCTACACCGAGATTCAGAAACCAACTATACGTGGTATCGCTGACTATAATGTTCAACGACAGTGTTTGCGTATCTCTTTCCGTAGTCAACCCAAGACTTAATGTTGTTATGATCTTTGCTCAGCATCGTATTCAATGCCTTAAAGAATGTCATTTATTAAAAACGATTTCATTAAATACACAACATTCTATGTTACAAATGTTGAACTCTGCTTTGCATTAAATGCATGTCATATCAACTTAATCCTATAGGCTATTTACAACTGGATTTGACTTAGACGGCACAATGAATCATTACTCTTTATATCATAAAATCGTGATCCTTGACTGAAAAAGCGGGATTAAACCTCAACCGTCGATCTTAAAACGTTCCATCTTCAAAACATATATATCGATGTATCTATCCAAAACCACCATTTACGCTCTGCAAATACCTTGATCTCTCTGAAAAACCCTAAGCTTTTAAACCTTCTTCAATACTTGCATATTTTTCAGAGATTTTCTACGGTAAACTTTACATTCTATAGCACTTGTACTAACTTACTCTATTTCCAAGTGCTAATATTTGCTTTTGGAGATTAAGATATGGAGAGCATGTTTGTTATTGCTCCTGTGGATATTGTGGAGATCCTTAAGAAGGATCGCGTATGGTGTAAACTCGTTATGGAGTTCGATTCTAGCGAACTCGAAATTTTGGATGATGTATTTGATGTTCTCAGAGCATCTGGGCTGGAGCACTTCTTGTCGAAGAAGCCATCATATTTCCTCCCTCATCAGATTGCTGAATTCTACCTCAACATGGAGGAGGTAGATGGAGACTTATTAGGAACTTTCGTCGTTCATCAAGTTCCTTGTTGGTCCTGGAGATGAGTATCGTGTGAGAGGGGGGCGGGGGGTGAATACACCTGATTGCAAGTTTTTCCTCAAACTCGAAGGTCGGGCTGAGCCGAAGTTTTGCTACTGAATGAACAGTGCCAGATATGAACCTTCTGATCGTGTGTCAGAGTGATTCAGCAGCTGAGTCTATTCTACTGACTTGTGTCAGTATAGAGATTTCAGTTGTTGAATGTGGTGCGGATAAGTGTGGGTCCTGAAGACTTCATCTCTTTTGAAAACGTGTTTTAGCAAACCAAAATCGTTTTGGCTGGTGCACTTTTTAAGTATGTTTATGCAAAGGATGAGTTTGTAGACGGGTTTGAGCATAATTCAATAAAACAAGAATAACACAAGCAATTTTTAATGTGGTTCTGATACGTAAGATTCTACGTCCCACGGTCCCCGCAGTAAGAGTTCTTGTTGATTAATCTGAGCAAGTCTCAGCAAGGAATCCGTACGCTGGACAGACCCTTCTAAGTTATAGTCCTTACCGACTTTTACAAATAAAATCGAAGTTTGAAGGGGAGGGGGTGATCTCCAACAATGAAGGAGTTCTTACAATAAGAACAATTCACAGAAAGTGAACTCCTTCGAAGGTTCTAAGCTAAAGATATAACAATGGAGCTTAGATAGAGAAGGGGGAACTAAAGAATCTCTAGAAAGAAGAACTAAGGATTTTCAACAACGCAAGTTCTTCGCCGGATTGGCTTTTACTGTGCTAGAGAGTTGTATGCAAAGAGCTTGTGTTCCCTTGTTGTCTCTTTTCGTCCCGTGTGTTGGGCTTGGAGACTCTTCTCTATTTATAGTCGTGACCTAGGCATGTATCCGTTGGAGAGGACGATGCCACATGTCACAAAATTCCAATGAAAACGGTCATATATTTTAAAAAATGCGCCGTAGAGTGGTCGGGCTTTCTCGTACATGAGAGCAAACTTTAATGTCGAGTAGGTAAGCTTAGGTCGCTTCTCATTGGGTCGAGGTTTGCGGTAGGTGAGACTTGTCGACATCGCCTTCCATCCGAGCCGACTCTCCCGAACCTCGTATACCGAATAATCTCCGTTGATATTCGAATGATAAGAGTCGGGCAGTTGTTTCCTTGTCGGACTTGCAACTGAGTTGCATGCGCCCAGTAGATCTGGACCGATCATACTGATTCTTCATCTCAGTTTGCTGATAAGGATCTTCTACTTAGTGTAGACAGCTGGTGACTCAGAAGACACTGAGCTCTTCACAAATTCACTAGATCAAGGATCATATTGAGTCTTCTTCTAAGGTCTGCTGAAGGAAATCTTCTACTGAGAACAGTCAGCGGATGATCCTAAAGACACGAGCTCTATGAACAGATTACGTAGGGTTCTGGAATTTAACTTCTCTACTGAAGTTTAGTCCAACAATACCCCTTACAGGACTTAGACGAAATAATCAATAATGATAAGAACGAGTCTAGCCTATATCATCATGGTTCAATCACACATTGGATTCAAGATGGGTTTTGAGATCTTCAATTCTATAGCGATGTGATTCAGCATCACTACAATTTCCCCCAATACCGAATATTACAATATAGTCCTAAGTACACGAACAACTGACTTCAGTTTCAACGCAACTACTGAGTCAAGCTCTAAGTACCCCCTTATCAATGATCTACGAGACCAATGACTCATATCCCTACATTCCTGATACGACGAAAGCATATCCTCAAGTCAGGAGGATGTCAGTAAGGGAAGCGTTGGTAAGGAGTTTCCAACCGCCCAACAAAGCCGCACGAATCCCTCCCGCTACAAGGATGATCTCTTAGACGAATACCTATCAACGCTTCGTGGGCAGCCCAACCTCATTCGTAGCAGCTTTTCCGAAGACCCGCATGCTCCCACGCTGGGCCTCGCGTATGTTGTTACGCAAATTCTCACCAGCCAGGCTGATTCTTTTGATCAAGTGTCCGGGCCTAAGTTGCAGATGATGATGGCCATTCATGATAGGGCCCATATCAACTGGACCGAGGTTTTCTTGAAAGAATTTCAGATGCAATTGGCTAAGTTCGATCGATCTAATACCCGTTTGAGTGCTAAGGGCAAGCTTCTCTATGGGATGAAGCTATCTGTAATGATCGAAGAATTTTGTGGCACTGATTAGATAACCTTCATAGACAAAGGGTACTTCAACCCCAAAAAGATCAGGTTCCACATCCACGCCAATGCTCTTCAGCAGATAGGCGCCGGTGCCTCTGAAGAGGCTAAGGGCAAGAGGAAAGCCCCTACTCCCGTTAAGAAGGGTGCTACCCCTCAGAAGAAGCAGAAGAAGGCTTCAGAGATAGCAAGGTAGTAGCCCGTAGCGCTTTCGATCGAGAGATGAGACCGACTCGCCGAAAAGACAGCCTCGTAGGGAAAGGTCGCCTCAGGAGAGAAGGCGCCTCCTCGCCTAAAAAGGAGGGCTCGTGAGAACAGGAACCGCTCCCCGAAGTTACAACTCCTACATCTAGGTCTCCACTAGATGTACCCCCTATCAGCAGTCTTCCCTCTACTGAGAAGCCAGAGTCTCCCATTGATGTAAATGAGATGGAGACTATTACTGAAGTCAAGACTCTTGGGTTTGAGATTGAGTTGCTTCAGGACAGAGCAACCCTAGAGATCTCTGAATCTATTCCTGAAATCACAAGTCACTCTGACTTGGTAGATTTGACGTACAAGGCTAGACTTCATATGTTGTTCAGGTTTTAGGACTGGATCACTCTCGAGCGTCTGGTCAGATTCAAGTCCTCAGAACTACTGAACTCCGACGAGCTTCAGATTCATCAGCAGATAGGCTACTCAGAGCCTACTGACATACGCTTGATCGAGGATCTTAGGGCGGCGATGCTGGCTTTGCTTGAAGATAGGACCCACCCAGTGATGCAGGCCCTGAGAAGCCTACTGAGGGATCTCAACAGGAGGAGGGAGCTCAACCCGCAGCTGATCAACCTATCAGCTCTCTTCCTCCTGGCTCGGCGGCTACAGGACCCTCTCGTGCATCTCGACCCGTGACGCCTTTTGCCGAGGTCTACTTATGAGGTCGCTCCCGTCGTGAAACGCCGATCGCCGAAACCGCAGCCAAGGCGCTCCGCAAAGGGGATAGAGAATCGCCTACTTGCAAGGAATGTTCACAAAATACGGCGCAAGACTACTAAGGCTCAAGCGAGGAAATCAAGGAACCGAAAACTTCAATTCAGAATATCTCAACCCATGACTTCTCATCAATCCTCAAGGATGCTCTAGCCGCACAGCAAGCCAATTTCGACACTCAGCAAGCATTTGTTCAGAAATTGTTGATCGCCGCCCATGCTACTCTTCTTGAATCATTCAAGGCAAGCACGCCGATCATCTCGACCGTACTCTCCACGCTCACTCTGCTCATGAACTCGCATTCTCGAACATTCAAGGAGTGTGAGGAGAAGATAGATGCTAAGTCGAAGGAAATCCGAGACCTTGTAGATGAAGAAGAGCCCCCTCTGCCTCCACAAGTTGCTGGAAAGGGAAAGAAAGTACTGAAGGTTCCTACACCTCGCCCGAAACCCCGGAAAAAATACATCAGCCCAGCTGTACAAGCTCAAATTGAAGCTGACGAGAAGTTAGCAAGAGAGCCGGGCCGAGTCCGAGGCAAAGAAATAAGCCGAAGAAGGCTCCCACAAAGGCCAGAACTAAGGTTCCTGCTAGGAAACCAACTACAAGGCCTACTATCAGAAAGCTTATCCTCAGAGATGAAGCTGATAAGGAGAAAGAGAAAGAGAAGGAAGCTGAGAAGAAGAAAGCTACCAAATCTCAAAGAAGAAGCACAAAAAGAAGAGAGTTGAGCCTACAATTGATGAGATGATAAACTTCAAAGATATTCGCTATGAACAAAAGAGCTGAATATCATCACTTGGAAGAGTTCAGAAGGCAAGAAGCTCTGGCCAAAGAGAAAGGGGCTGAGAAGGCAAGAGAAGGCGAGAAATTGAAGCCTAGGCCACCACCATCAAAGGACAGGGACATCCCAACCACTTCAAAATTCTACAGAAGAGGCCGCTGACCCGATGATCAGAAACCTCATAGGTGGCCTCATGTCGATAAGTGGATGCCTTGGCAGAAGAATCGTGCATGGGATTCTATCAAAGCAGAATTTATCAAGCGATTCTTTGTTTGGCAATTTAGGACTGAAGCTCGAAAGAACGAAGCCTTTGCTGAATGGATTCAACAGTGTGATGATGAGATCTACAAGATAGTTGAGAAAGCCCTTGAAGATAAGATTGAAATAGATGCTCCTAGCCGTGACTCTACCACCTCCTCGTAAACTAGATGAATATCTCTACACTGGCGTGATAGAAGGCGACATCAGAAGAGAAATCTTAGCTCTGAATCTTGATCCTAATTTTCCAGAAGACTTACCGAAGATTTAGAAGATGAGAAGAGACACTTTCAAGCTATATGGACACCCTCTTCCCGAAGACAAATAAAAAGACTTTAAGGCAAGGTTCAGCGCTTCAGGAGGTAGCCTTGATAGTTCTCTATTTTTCTTAGTATAGCAAGTGATGTATCTGTACTGAATATTCCACATATATATATATATATATATATATATATATATATATATATATATATCTTGATAGTTCTCTATTTTTCTTAGTATAGCAAGTGATGTATCTGTACTGAATATTCCATATATATATATATATATATATATATATATATATATATATATATATATATATATACATCGTTGCTCGGCCTGACAATCTCTTATTGTCTCCATGACCTGTTTGTCTTATCTCTAACACTCAGAATCACCTAAGTGATTACTGACTCACACACTCACTGCTTATCCGTGTTTGTCAATTTTTGCTCAGGATGATTGGTGTATAGGAGGAAATTGTGTTGGGAGAATTTCTTTTTTTTACAAAATAATTTTGTAAACTCCCAACGGTGCTCAGTTGATTAGAAACTATAAAGTGCAACTCCACTGACTCTTCTTGTAACATTTGTAACGAGTTTGTACCTGATAGTTTATAGTGTAAGTTGTTAGTGATAGGTTTTGCATCATCAAATAAGGGAAAATTATTAGGAGATGATTCAGCAGTAGAATGTTTAGAAGATTTGATTGATCCCAAAACCCTAATTTGATTAGTGAACCATTCCTACGTATTTGTAACACCTTGGTCTCCGAGAGTTTCGCACTCGAGAGACTTGTTTTCGCATGGACCCGTGCTCGTAAGTTCTGTCTACTGAACCTTAGTAGACTATCCGCCACGACACCATGAAGTGAAGAGTCGGAGTGGCCGGACTCAAGCAGAGCAGACTCCATCGAAAGGTGTTCGTGAGTCGCAGAACCGGACTCAAGCAGATCGCCATCGAACTCGCAGTCGACCTTCGCAGAGTTGAACTCAGCAGAGTATACTATCGAGCCCCCCGGTCGACTCTCAAAGAATGTACCGACAATTTCCTTAACTGTCAGTGGTCTTCAAAGAATAAATTAGTAGAGTTGTTCGAGGTTGTACACATCGTAGAAGTCGCCTCAAGATCTACCTTGAACTTTGAATGTCTTAACAACTTTCTACACCTCGACCAATGACAAGTCGCCAGCTGAAAAAGTCTCTAACACAAAAGCTGCAAGTCAACCACTTTCCTGTGGATCCTACGGAAATTCAAAAGAGCCGTTAGCTACCCATAGAGTGACACATGGACAGTTTGTCTCCAATGGATCTATCCACAGCTCACGTCTATAAATAGAGGGAAAATCAAAGTGAACACACACATAATACGTGAGATACAAGCATATACACAGAGCATCGAGCAAATAAGAACACAAGCTTTCAGCGACGTACTGCAGAGAAAAACAACTTACCGCGAAAAGCACTCATAGTGCTCTAAGGGAACCAAGGTTTCATAGAAGTAAAGCATCTAGCATCCAAATGCAAGAACACGAACCCAGAGAGACTATTCCTCACTGTTCTTCTCTCTAGAAGTCCTTTCTTGTTCCCTTTCCCTCTAACCTAAGCTCAACTGAAGTTATCTATAGCTTAGAACCGAAGGAGTTCATCTTCTGAACTGTTCTTATTGTTAAGAACTCCTTCATCGTTGGAGAAATCGTTCAAACATATTTTGTTTGACTTTGTAAACTGAGACTTGCTTAGTATAATCACAAGGCTGTGTTTGTCCAGTGTACAAACCGACTGAGACTAACTTAGTATAATAAAATAGCCTCCTACCTTGTTCAAGACAGTGGACGTAGGATTTTAGATATCTGAACCACTTTAAAAGTCGATGTGTCCTTTGTTGTTGCATTGACTTACTGTTCATTCAGAAAACCTTTTACAAAATCATTCAACAGAGTTTCAGTAAACTGCTTAACTGAGTGCACTAATCTACTAAAACAGATTTAATAAACAAACATTTTCAGACCAAACTGAATCAGGCCTACACAATTCTGCACGCTACTGAACTTCTACTGAACGATACTGAATTCTAACATCAGTCCGCTAGCAGATCTCAGTACAGTCAGTCACTCTGTCCGCGCGATCAAGATCAGCATATTTGGTCTACTAAATTTATATAGTAGACATCTTCCGTGAATCGGACTGATCGCGTTTTGAGTTTGAGGAAAAAGTTTTTAAGTGATTCACCCTCCCCCCTCCCCCCTACACCTGAACGTTTGACTCGGGACCAACACCACCACTTTCCTTTCTCCACTCTATTTTTGGCCAAGTTCAAACATAATCATGCCATTCCAGCTGGAAAACGCGTTGCCACATCATTTCCACGTCACATGCCAAATCAGCCCTTAATTCCCGAAAACCGCCAAATAAAGTGCTTCACCAACGCAATTAAGAGACATTTCTGGACGTAAATAATAAGGTGCAAAATCGACTCATCAGTAAGCTAGAGTAATGCCAGCTCCAACGAGTGTCACTAGGTCTTTTCAAATTAGTTTCTTGGTTAAGCTCATGTCTAGTGAGAAGTTCTCATTTCCTTAGTGCTTCCATTACCTTCTCATACTGCATTTCCTTAAGAATATATTACCTCTTTGCAGATGCTCCAACAACATTCATAAGACTTTTTGTTGTTTCAAACAACTATTGCACTTAAAGATGAGATTTTGCAAAAGCTACTAGTACGGAGTTGGTGATCAAAACAATGAACATAATATGCTGATGGATTTTCTTGTAGGATTAGTGTTTTCAAACCTTTAAGCTCACCTCGCATGTTGCTTGCTCCATCATAGCCTTGACCACGTAACTTTGATATACTTAGATTATGACAAGATAATAATTTCTCGATAGAATCCTTCAATGAAGTTACAGTTGTGTTGGGAACATGCTCACTACCGAGAAAACATTCAATGATTTCTCCCTCTTTGTTCACATATCGTAAAACAACCGTCATTTGCTCTTTTACAGGCATATTACAAGATTCATCAACTAATATCGTGAAATATGCTTCACCCATATCTTTCAAATTGCTAATGTAGTTTCACCATCAGCAGCAACACAAATAAATATCTTTCTGGATATCAGATAAATTAATTGTGAGTTTTGAGGAGCATATTCATTGATTGGTTGGAGACTCATATTCATTGTGACCTCTTAAAGGTAAGTCTTGTCCCAATAAAAATCGAACACAATCAATAAAGGCGTTTAGTCGAATTCGGTAGTCAACTCTATCTTTATCCTTTTTTTCAGTGGATAAAGTAGAAACATTTGTTGTATGCTACTGATTCATTAGATCCTCACATTTCTTTTTGAACTTATTATGCAAGCTATCCTTCTTTCCAACATGACCGTCCAACCTATCTTTTTTCTTCCAAGCCTGAAATCCTTCCCCAACAAATATTGTTGGGATTTTGTATACTGGAAGCAAATTTTATGCTCGTATACAATGTGTTGTCCCTATCACTATTTTATTATCCTATCTGATAAATATATATATTTACACATGTTATCCTTTATCTTGTACAAAAGTTAGATTTGTGTAGTGTGTCGGGTATCATAGAAGACAACACAAATTGGTTGAACTGACAAGATATAAATAGTTATCACAGTTGAATCAACTTAAGGATAAGTTGTTGGTTTAAGCTGCAGTTTATATTAGAAGTAGCTTGTCTTTACTTATACAATTAAGGTGGTGTATTGATGGATCACAGTGAGATGTGTTCTCCTAACTGACCTTAGTGGAGAACCAAGATCTCGATGACTTAGCTGGTCTTAAACTTGATAAGACTTCAGTTGGGTGGTGAACGTCATCGCGACCCGATCTACGTATCTTGGGTGTTAGTAGTTATTTGTGGCCGAGGCCGGTTGTCCCGTATCTTGCAACCATACCCTAGTAAAACGGGTTGATAATATCCCTTGAGGAACTCGAAAGGATTAGCACACTAAACCCGACCGGTTGATTAAGTTCAGGTGTATTAATAAGGTCGAGTGGTACTACTCAGGAATATAAGATATTAACTAATTTAAGCTGACAGTGAGCTTAATTAATTAACGAATATTTCTATCTTAAATACGGAGATCGATTAAGTCTAAAATACAAGCCCTTGCTCAATTTGGGATAAAGGGGTAAGTCAACACGGATTCTCTAGTGGAATGAATCCGTGTTTATTAATTAATTTTGCTCTGGGCTGAGCATAGATAATTAATTAATTTGAGGCCCTACTTTATTTCTTCTATTAGATCCCTAATCTAGCCCAATTAGTTGCCTAGTTATTTATTGTCTCTCAGAATTCATTATTAATAAATTAATGTAATTTTATATTATTTAATAATGTTATTTATCTGGAATTAATTGGTCAGGCCAATTAATTGATAAATATTAGTAGCCCAATGAATTAATTAATTATATTATGGGTTAATTATGTGGAAGTCCATTAGGAATATAATTAAATTAATGGGCAACAAATATTAATATTATATTGGCTTTTGAAGCCTATATATATTAGTATTCTCGCTCATAAACAGACATTACACACACACATATTCTTAAACGCGCGCACGCGTGAGAATTAGAGAGACAATAATCTTATTTCTTCAGCTTCTCTAACCACCTAGAGGAAGAAAAAGGCCGGGACACGCATCGAAGATCCGACACACGAGCAATAATCAAAGCCGCAACAACATACCAAGGAGGAAGGTATAGTTCTTAACCTCATATTTCCTTCACTGGTATCGAGCCCGGTTTAGGCTTTGATTGTTGCTGTTAGGAGCATGATTAGGGTTTAATACCATCGTTATCGGGTTATTTTTGGGTTTGGGGCGGCCTGCGAGCTACTGTTTTGACCCCGTTGTAACATTTTTCTCGTGAGAAAATCCATGAGTAGTTGATGGGACAGATGTGTTACGTGATTATGCAT
Source organism: Lavandula angustifolia (assembly GCA_028984105.1). Taxonomy (NCBI): domain Eukaryota; kingdom Viridiplantae; phylum Streptophyta; class Magnoliopsida; order Lamiales; family Lamiaceae; genus Lavandula; species Lavandula angustifolia. The sequence goes on along the minus strand of CM054818.1, from coordinate 5,504,729 downwards.
TTTTTGTACCGTATTTTTCCGATCTATTCGGATAGTTTTGTTTATTTTCTCGTTAGCTTCGTCCTGGATAGGTAGCACGACCCATTCCTATTTCTGGTTTGTCCGGAATAGCGTCGGAAAGGAGAAGTGGTCGTGCTGTCCAGAAAAGCCCCAAATTGGAAGAAAACCCTAATTCGGCTAGGGTTCCGCTGCATCTTGCGACGGTGATTTCCGGCGGGTCCGGCGTCCGATTGACGATCGTCTTGAATTGCTGGATTCCTCATCTCACGAGCTTCGTGTCGATAAGTCGGATAGGGTCACCCGATCCCGAATGCGACCGGAATCGACGTCCCTCAAGTTTGTTGCTCACAACGAATTTTTCCGGCGAATTGTTTCAAAATTGAGGGAAATTGTTGGACAATTTCGGTCAGAATCCATTCATGGTGGCCGAAAATCATCCAAGGGTCATTACCCATCAATCAATTGAACGAATCGTGGCTCGAAGAGGATGAATTCCGGGCGGCATAGGCGGCGGCGACGGGCAGCGCATTTTACCGCGTTTGCAGGGACGGCGCCGAGCGTTCTTCACGGAAGACGTTTGGGAGATGTCGAGAATGACGAAAAGAAGGCCGGAGGAACCCTAGCAATGCGGCAGCAACGAGCAGGAGCCATGGTGGCGCGGCTGTGACTGCTGTCATACACGCGCATCATGGCTGGCGATCCGGCAGCGATTCGTGGCGAGGGTGGAGTTGCGAGGCCGCGGACGAGCCCCCCCTGTCAACGGCAGGCTGCGGCGCGGCCTGGAGTGATGGCGATTTTGTTGAGGAAGACGATGCTGACGTGGCGCACCACGTCAGCCCTTGCTGACCTTGTCTGCCACGTGGCAGACGCCCTGATGATGTGGCGGCGATGCAGTTTTCTATGCAGTTTCCAAATTCGAAGATTTTGAAGATCGAAGAGCTGTATTTTGATCGGGCTATGTAATAGTTAGGAATTACGTGTTTTAAAGTCCGATAACGACGTTTTAAATTTCCTATTTGCGCATTTATTTATTATTATGCTTTAGCATGCGATTATGTGATTAATTGCGCTTAGAAAAGCATGTAAATAGGATTTATGTCGTTATTAAGCATGTTTTAATTTTCGCGAGCACGTTTTATTATGTGCGTTTAGAAATTGCATGCTTTAGGAATTATGTGATGATGCATGATTCGAAACAAACCTTTTGAATAAAAAGACTAAGCAACTTTAAATTAAATGTTTAATTAAATTCCATTAATTTGGATATTAAACACTTAATCGACCTCTATTAATTGGACTCTACACAAAGTAGTAAGATTATGTGAGTAAACGTCCACTTGCGTGGCTTGCTTGCTTGCATCTTTGAGCTACAAGTTTTGTAAGATGAGTTTTCCGAAACAATATTTGATTATTATTGAGTAGTGGGAGCAAAGCCGTAAACTTCCACCGCGCGTGGCTTGCATGCCTAGTAAACACGAGTACTCTAGAAGATAATAATTAAATAAGATGGGTAATTAGATCAAATTGAATGCGGCATGGTTCGAGTAAGTATGTCAATTTCGAGAATTTGATTATATTTTGGTCAACGCTTAGATGTCACCGCAGTTACAATTCACTTCCCTCGAAGTCCCTTCCCGCGTTTTAATAGTGACATGGTCCAGAATATCGAACTATTAATTCCATTCGTCTTAAGAACCTAGACGTGGATTGAAATTAAAGAGCTAGGTAAATAGCTTGGTTTAAGGTTACGCTAGTAAACGTCCACCTGCGTTGCTTGCTAGTGGAATTCCTAGAGTGTATCGAGGTTTTAATGTCATTGTTTTTACAAAAGGTTACAATGATTATTAATTACAAATTATGTGCAAATATTAATTTCATACATGCTTTTAAATTATATTTTTCAAATATGTCTGTTCGAATATTTTTTTCGAGTTCCTAAACAGTCTCACTAACCAAACCCTAACGGGTTCAACCTTTTAAATAATTTCATAGAGTGGAAGAGATATCTTAACTTCCCAATAAATGCTCTGCAAAGGTCCTATAAGAACTTCTGTTTTAGGACCGCTATGTCTAAAAACGAGTTTACTATGAGTAAGTTACTCAACTCTTTGGTAGCGATCAAAGAGGTTATAGGAAAGGGCAAGAGTGCTCAAGTCTTGAATATCCCTAGTAGTTCAAGGAATCCTCCGAAAGGCGGAAACCAGAAAAAGAGCAGAAAGGGTGGTCAATTCAAGAAGGGCAGTGGAAGTAAGAAGACGGTCCTTACCGGCGACATGCGAATTTCAAAGGAGAAAGGAAGGTTCTTCAATAGTGTTAAGAAAGGACACTGGAATAATTAAAATCCAGATGCCAAGACAAAACAGAAAGAGACGCGAGTTGCTCTTGTAACTGAAACTGTTCTGGTTTCCTCTTCTACCCACAAATGGGTAGTGGATTCGGGGGCAACTGATCATGTTTGTTACACCTTGCAATGTTTCTTGCAGAAAAGGCAATTGAGCAATGGCGAGGTGGTAGTCTCAATAAGCAATGGATCGAAAGTTCCTTCAATTGCCATTAGAGATTTACATCTATCTTTTGATAGTTCTGTTTTAGTACTTAAAGATGTTTAATATGTGCCTGAGTTTAGGCGAAACATTATTTCTGTTTCAAAACTCTGCACCATGGATGGTTATAAATCAAGTTTTGATAGTGAAGTTTCTATCATGAAAGACGATGATTTTATCTGTGGTGGACCATTAAACGGATCTTTATATACTATTACTTGTAAACCGCGTAGTTCTGTTAATATTGCTTCCTCATCATCAAATCCTAAGAAGAGGAAAGAGTCTTTTAGGGTAAACCAAACTTATATGTGGCACTTAAGACTATAGGTCACATCAATCTTAACAGGACTTAAAGGTTGGTGGAATATGGATCATTGGAGTCTCTCCAAGTTGAACTATTTCCAACTTGCGAAACTTGTTTGGAAGGAAAGATGATGACTAAGCCTTTCAAGGCAAAGGGTTATAGAGAACAGAAGTATTAAGTTTGATACATTCTGACTTGTGTGGGCCTGTGTCTACACAAACTCGTGGAGGGCATGAGTACTTTGTCACATTTACTGACGATTACTCGAGGTATAGATATGTTTACCTTCTTAGCCACAAGTTGGATTACTTTGAATCCTTTTAAGGAATTTTAGGAAGAAGTGGAGAAGAAGCTAGGTAAAGAAATCAAAACGCTACGATCCGATCGTGGGGGGAATACTTATCCAACGAGTTCAAGGACTACTTGATAGAATGGGGGATTACATCCTACCGACAAAGACCGGGCACGCCTCGGCGGAATGGTGTGTCGAGAGAAGGAACCGAACTCTCTTAGATACGGTTCGATCGATGATGAGTTATGCAACTTTGCCGCTTTCTTTCGGGGGATATGCCCCTAGAGACCGCAACATACTTGCTGAACCGTGTGCCTTCTAAGTCGGTACAAAAGATCCCTTTCGAGTTGTGGAGCGAGCACAAAGGATTTGGGGGTTATCCCCGCTTATGTACTAAATAGGCGGTGCCGACAAATCGGAATCACGTTCGAAGTGATGTTGTTCATAGGGTATCCGAAGGAAATGAAGGGTGGATACTTTTATGATCCTAAAGAACAAAAGATCGTTATTAGCACTAACGCTCGGTTCTTTGAAGAGGATTATATTAGTAACCATAAGTCTCGAGTCGACATCATCCTTGAGGAATTACAAGGTGGTCGAGTTCCACTTGAACAGCTAGTTGTGCAAGATAGTACTCCACGAGTGACTGCACAATCTATTAACACAGTACCTGACACTGTTCGACGTAGTGGGAGGGTGATATTTACACCTTATCGGTATATGTTCACTGGGGAGACGTCTGATCATCTCCCGGCAGATGAACAAGATACCGTTGATCCCTGCTGGACCTACAACGAAGTAGTGGGAGATATAGATGCAGATTCCTGGCGAATCGCCATGGACTTAGAATTGAAGTCCATAATTGATATGGATGTATACAAGATCACTAAACTACCTGAGGGCTGCAAGGCTATTGGTAATAAGTGGGTATACAAGAGAAAGAGAGGACCAAATGGATAAATTATGGCGTTTAAGGCCAGGCTAGTGGCGAAGGGTTTTTATCCAGAAAGAAGGTATCGATTACGAAGAGACCTTCTCGCCTGTAGCGATGATCAAGTCCATTTGGATTCTCCTTGCCATAGCAGATCACATGAGCCTAGAGATCTGGCAAATAGATGTCAAAACCGTATTCCTAAACGGTCACCTTGAAAAATGTAGAGACATCTACATGAAATAGCCAGATGGTTATGTGAAGAAGGGCGAAGAGCATCTATTTTGGAAGCTTAGGAAGTCCATTTATGGACTTAAACAAGCTTCCTGGTTATGGCACCAGCGTTTCGACAAGGTACTCAAATCCTATGGATTCGTATCCTGTCCTAACAAGGTGTGTGTAGCGTATTTATGTTAACGGATCAGTGGTGTTTCTTGCATTTTACGTAGACGACATCCTTCTCATTGGAAACAATGTTGAAGTGTTATCAGACGTAAAGACATTATCCGAGCGGTTTCAAATGAAGGACTTAGGTGAAGCTGCTTACATCCTTGGCATCAAGGTTATCCGAGATCGCCAAACAAGGTTGTTAAGGTTGTCACAAGCGTCCTACATTGACACTGTTATTTCTCATTTTAGCATGCAAAATGCCAAGAGAGGTTCAAGCACCTTTCGTACATGGCATTTTTCTATCTAAGAATCAATGCCGTAAAACGCCTGAAGAGATAGAAAGTATGAGGCTAGTATTATATGTTATCGGTGTTCATAGCCTCATGTATGTGATGCTTTATACGAGACAAAATATCTCATATGATGTATGCATGGTCTCAAGATATCAGTCTAACCCTAGAAGGAACATTGGACTGCGGTCAAGCATATTCTCAAGTACCCTAAACGGACTAGAGATTATAGGTTTGTTTACCGACGATAGTCTAGTGTCTTTGGGTTATACGTAATCGGGTTTCCAGTCGACAGAGACGAGAAGAAGTCTACCTCGGGTTATGTGTTTACCTTGAGAGGTGGAGCCATTTCATGGAGGAGTGCAAGGCGTAAATGCATATGGGACTCAACCATGGAAGCAGAGTATGGGCTGTTCAAAGAGGTAGTTTGGCTCAAGAATTTCCTCCGGATCTTGTATTGTCGATCTAAGGCAATCACAATTTATTGGATAATGCGGGTGCAATGGACAAATTCTAAGGAACATAGATCTCACAAGGCGTCTAAACACGCATAAGAAGTACCACATTATACGAGTATTCGAAAATCAAGGAGACGTGGTGATTGACAAAATTGGAACCGAAGTCAACCTAGCTAATCCTTTCACAAAGAGCTTACCACTCCCGCTTATGAGAAGCATGTTCGTGGCTTATGAGTAGTAGAGATGTCCCCCACTTAGGACTACGTAAACTTTTGTATAAGTGGGAGAAGATGCAATGATAGATAGGATAGATAGTTGAGTACTAGTTTGTACCTATAATCGACACATTGTATACTAAAAGATTACTTTAGTATAAATGGGAAAATTGTTGGGATTTTGTATACTAGAAGCAAATTTTATGCTTGTATACAATGTGTTTTGTCCCTACCACTATTTTATTCTCCTATCTGATAAATATATATATTTGCACATGTTATCCTTTATCTTGTACAAAAGTTAGATTTGTGTAGTGTGTCGGGTATCACAGAAGACAACACAAATTGGTTGAACTGACAAGATATAAAGATTATCACAGCTGAGACAACTTAAGGATAAGTTGTTGGTTTAAGCTGCAGTTTAGATAAGAAGTGGCTTGTCTTGGCTGCTTGTCTTTACTGGTAATCTCAAGGTGGAGTATTGATGGATCACAGTGAGATGTGTTCTCCTAACTGACCTTAGTGGAGAACCAAGATCTCGGTGACTTAGCTGGTCTTAAGCTTGATAAGACTTCAGCTGAGTGCATTTGGCTATCTATCACTTTGACCTACTATGGTGAACGTCATCGCGACCGGATCTACGTATCTTGGGTGTTAGTAGTTATTTGTGGCTCAGGCTGGTTGTCTGTATCTTGCAACCGTATCCTAGTAAAATGGGTTGATAATATCCCCTGAAGAACTCGAAAGGATTAGCACACTAAACCCGACCGGTTGATTAAGTTCAGGTGCGTTAATAAGGTCAAGTGGTACTACTCAGGAATATAAGATATTAATTAATTTAAGCTATCAGTGAGCTTAATTAATTAACGGATATTTCTATCTTAAATACGGAGATCGATTAAGTCTAAAATACAAGCCCTTGCTCAATTTAGGATAAAGGGCTAAGTCAAGACGGATTCTCTAAGTGGAATGAATCTCGTGTTTATTAATTAATTTTGCTTTGGGCCTGAGCATAGATAATTAATTAATTTGAGGCCCTGCATTATTTCTTGTATTAGATCCCTGATCTGACCCAATTAGTTGCCTAGTTGTCTCTCAGAAATCATTATTAATAGATTAATGTAATTTTACATTATTTAATAATGTTATTTATCTGGAATTAATTGGTCAGACCAATTAATTGATAAATATTAGTAGTCCAATGGATTAATTAATTATATTATGGGCTAATTATGTGGAAGTCCAATAGGAATACAATTAAATTAATGAGCTACAAATATTAATATTATATTGGCTTTTGAAGCCTATATATATTAGTATTCTATTAATAAACAAACATTACACACACATATTCTTAAACGCGCGACGCGTGAGAATTAGAGAGACAAGTAAGGCCGGGACACGGATCGAAGATCCGACATACGAGCAACAATCAAAGCTGCAACAACATACGAAGGAGGAAGATATATTTATTAACCTCATATTTCCTTCAAATGTCTCTGATTAACATCATAACTCCAAATTGATGGTCTTAGTCCAGGATCCGGTGGAAGATTTTCAAGATTAATCTCCATAATTTTTTGCCTTGATGTAGTTCTATCTTGGATGGCAGACGGGAAAGTTTTACATGGTTGTTTTCTTTTGAAAAATTGTTCCATCTTGACTTTCATTCTAAAGAGGTAGACATCCATCTTAATAACTTATGAACAAAATTCAAACTTTACCAATGTGGCGAGAATGGCAAAGCAAATACATATCAAATACATATTAAAGGGGGGTGCGGGGGGGGGGGGGGGGGGGGGGGGGGGGGGGGGGGGGGGGGGGGGGGGGGGGGGGGGGGGGGGGGGGGGGGGGGGGGGGGGGGGGGGGGGGGGGGGGGGGGGGGGGGGGGGGGGGGGGGGGGGGGGGGGGGGGGGGGGGGGGGGGGGGGGGGGGGGGGGGGGGGGGGGGGGGGGGGGGGGGGGGGGGGGGGGGGGGGGGGGGGGGGGGGGGGGGGGGGGGGGGGGGGGGGGGGGGGGGGGGGGGGGGGGGGGGGGGGGGGGGGGGGGGGGGGGGGGGGGGGGGGGGGGGGGGGGGGGGGGGGGGGGGGGGGGGGGGGGGGGGGGGGGGGGGGGGGGGGGGGGGGGGGGGGGGGGGGGGGGGGGGGGGGGGGGGGGGGGGGGGGGGGGGGGGGGGGGGGGGGGGGGGGGGGGGGGGGGGGGGGGGGGGGGGGGGGGGGGGGGGGGGGGGGGGGGGGGGGGGGGGGGGGGGGGGGGGGGGGGGGGGGGGGGGGGGGGGGGGGGGGGGGGGGGGGGGGGGGGGGGGGGGGGGGGGGGGGGGGGGGGGGGGGGGGGGGGGGGGGGGGGGGGGGGGGGGGGGGGGGGGGGGGGGGGGGGGGGGGGGGGGGGGGGGGGGGGGGGGGGGGGGGGGGGGGGGGGGGGGGGGGGGGGGGGGGGGGGGGGGGGGGGGGGGGGGGGGGGGGGGGGGGGGGGGGGGGGGGGGGGGGGGGGGGGGGGGGGGGGGGGGGGGGGGGGGGGGGGGGGGGGGGGGGGGGGGGGGGGGGGGGGGGGGGGGGGGGGGGGGGGGGGGGGGGGGGGGGGGGGGGGGGGGGGGGGGGGGGGGGGGGGGGGGGGGGGGGGGGGGGGGGGGGGGGGGGGGGGGGGGGGGGGGGGGGGGGGGGGGGGGGGGGGGGGGGGGGGGGGGGGGGGGGGGGGGGGGGGGGGGGGGGGGGGGGGGGGGGGGGGGGGGGGGGGGGGGGGGGGGGGGGGGGGGGGGGGGGGGGGGGGGGGGGGGGGGGGGGGGGGGGGGGGGGGGGGGGGGGGGATGTGGGCACAGTAGACAAGCATAGAATGATAGAAATCTCAAAAATCACATGTTCAGCAGAAATCGAAATTAACTCACTCACATATTACTCACCTCTCTATAGTTTTGTACAAAGAGAACTATCCAAGTTCAAATAGAGAATTGAGAAGCTACGTCTGCTACAGTCTAGAGAACTTGGAGAATCGAAGTGAAATTGGAGATTGGGAATTTTGGAATTGAGATTTTGGCTCTTTTTCTCGTTTCACGGGTTACTAAATCCTCACACTAATTGAGATTCAACTTAGATTTGTAGGGTCGTGTATGTATATCAGTATATGTGTTGGTAGTTACTTAGGCAATTGGGCCTAAAACTTAAAAAAAAATGATTTATTGAATTGGGCCTCGAAATTTATATACTATACATATAAGAAAAAAAGAATTCAAAGTTAGAGGACATTTATCAAACTTTAAGTATATTTTCTTTTTTCTTGACGAAATTAGTATTTGATGTGGTGGTGAGAAGTCCTCTTATGTCATCTCAAAGGTTCTGGTTTCAATTCCCCCGCAAAGCAACTACTCCGTCCGTCACATCATTATTGTCCTGTTTTCATAATAATAAATAGATTTGATATAGTGGGAGTATTATTTTTTCCTTCTTAAGTTCTGGTATTTTTGCCCATCAAACATGAACTTCATAATAATTCTTTTTCTTAATACTCTTTTCCATTTTAATTATTCTTTCTTTTATATCTTTTTTCAATAAAAAAAAGTTGTATGTATCACATATTTCTAATCGATATACCATACGTAAATAAGTAATTTTTTTCTCATAGTTCTATTAATTCCCTTTTCTTTTATCATTTTTAAGAAGGTAAGAAATTATACATCACATTTTTTTTACTATCCAAAACATTAACTAAATAGTAATTCTATTATATATTTAGATTTAAGTATGATGAAGTAGTTCTAGTTTATATTTAGATTTAAGTATGATGAAATAGTTCTAGTTTATATTTAGATTTAAGTTTGATTTTCTTAAATTTCTTAAGATTAAAGTTTGAGATTTCTAAAATGAAGCAAGTTCAGAATTTCACTAGTAACGTTAACCAACTAATGCTCATGGTAGACTCTTACAACGTATAGCAAGATTCTTGCTTTTGACTCTGCTCATAGCGATTCTTAATTCTTATACCAGAAGTGGTTCTTAGAATAATCAACCCAGTATAGTTAAAACATAAAAACTTAAATGGCCAAGAATTATTATACATCATGGAAAATGAAACTTCAATCAAAGAGAAATTTTCCGCATATTTTAAAGGCAAATTAGTATGGAAGGTCCCAAACTTTAAAGTTTTTGAATGATTTAGTTTCTAATAATTTTATTTTATTTTTTTACAATTTATTATGAAATAAAATAATTTTTCCAAATTTTTAAAAATATTTTAATTAGTTTTAAAAATTTTTTTTTTTTTTAAAACTAAAAAACTATTTCAGAAAAGTCTTTATTTTTATTATTATTTTAAAAAATTCGTCAACTAAGGACAAATTTGATAAAAGAATCAATGAGCATAGTTTGAAGATAAATTAACTAAAAAAAATTACTATGATCAATTAATTCAAAACTCCAATTATTTCCTATTGCCTATTTTAAATTATTGTTCAAGCTCCACATTTTAAATTATTTGAATATGAAAAGCCAATTTTGGAAGGTAATTCGATCAGTCGACGCAATCATGATGATGATGAAGAACAAATATAACGTGCGTGTTTTGATTCATAATTATTGTTTATATGTCATTCAATGTTTAAAATCTTTTGAAATGAAATAATTCGTAAGCTATAGAAGTTGAATCGCTGCAGCTTTTTCAGATTTCACAGTTTGGAATTAATTAAAAGCATTTTAATGGCACTAATCTATTCTATCTATATAATGCCCCAAAACTCAAACAACCAAATCGTTTCTTTGTAGTTTCTACTCTCTCGATGGAGTCCCGACAAAACGAGGCTTCATTCTCATTGACGAAGCACGTGATCGACCATGCCAAACACCAAAACCTCATCTTCTCGCCCTTGTCGATCCACGTCATACTTGGCATGGCTGCTGCCGGGTCGACCGGCCCCACCCGTGACCAGATTCTAGGATTCCTTAAATCCAACTCTCCGGAGGAACTCCACGCGCACTTTTCGTGGATTATAAATGGTGTGCTCGTAGACGCCAGCCCATTCGGAGGGCCCGTGCTGTCTTGCGCAAACGGGCTTTGGATTGATCAAACCCTTCATTTAAAGCCCGCTTATCAAAATCTAGTCCGCAATTCTTATAGAGCTGCCATCGAACGTGTTGATTCTCGAAATAAGGTTTTTACTTGTGTATACTATTTAGTCTTTTCAGCTGATCTTGTTTTTTTCTTTTTTTTTTCTCAGTAATGATCTGTTGATAATGTTGTCAAGGCTAATGAAAGTATGCGAAGAAGTGAACGCGTGGGGGGAGAAAGAAACAAATGGCACAGTCAAAGAAATGCTTTCACCTGGTTCAGTTAAAGCTTCTGATAGATTTATCTTGGCAAATGCAGTTTACTTTAAAGGGACCTGGGACCAAAAGTTCGATGCAGGAGATACAAAAGAGTGAGATTTCTATCTCTTAGACGGGGGTTCAGTGAGCACCCTTCATGAAGAGCTGGAAGCTTCAATATTTCCGCGCTTGTGATGGCTTTAAAGTGTTAAAGATGCCATACAAACAAGGCGAAGACAAGCGTATATTTTCACTCTACATGTTTCTGCCAGCTTTAGCCGACAGAGTTTGCTCCGATTCTGGGTTTATCAACAAGCACTACCCACGCCTCAAAAGTGCCACTTCGTGAATTTTGTATCCCGAAGTTGAAGATAGATTTTAGTTTGGACGCCACTTCTCTTCTGAAGAATGTGGGACTGGAGCTTCTTTTTGGTGATGGTGTGCTGACTGAGATGGTGGATTCTTGTCTCCCTCTAGATGGTTTGAGAATGTACCAGAAGTCGTTTATCGAGTTGAACGAGGAGGGCACTGAAGCTGCAGGTTTTTCTGTCATGTGTGGAGGTGGTCCTGGGGGGTTTGCCGGAAGTGAATCGTTTTGTGGCTGACCATCCATTCCTGTTTATTATCAGAGAAGAAAGCAGCCAAGTAGTGGTTTTCATCGGCCAATTACTTAACCCGCTTGCTGCTTAATTAATATATAATAATGATGGAAATAAAGTTTCAAAGCATGATGATCTATTCATGCTAAGCAGCTGATGGGTTAATTGTTTTTTTTCTTTTTCATTTCCTGTTTCAGTTGGCTAGCTTGTTGAACATGTTTCTGGTTTGTTGCTTTTTCATCTGTGTGTTTTTGTTATCTTTGTGTTTCATCACTAGACTTTGTTTTTGTTTTACTCTGTGATGCATCACCTCAAAATACATGTTATTTCTATTTATCATTGTTGGGAGATGATTCAGTAGCTCCACAAATTATTGGGAGACAACTCAGTAGCTTAGTGCACTCAAGATTTGAAGATTCCATCCCAAAATCCTACTTTGACTGATGAATCATTCCGTTAATTTGTTGTTCTGTCTTTGAGAGTTTCAATCCGCTGGTTCTTCAGCAGACTATCGCCTCGCATCGAAGAAGAAGACTCGTAGTAATCTTGACTCAAGGAGCAAAGATACGCGAAAGGAGTCAGTGGAACTAAACTCAGCAGGACTGAACTCAGAGTTGATCTTCAGTAGAGCTGACTCAGGAGGAGTATGCTACTGAATATGGACCAGACTCAGCAACGGCTAGACAGTCTTCTGACTGTCAGGATATATTAAGTCAAATCAGTCGAGTCATACAAGGTATAGAGAAGTCAGCTTCAGATCCACCTTGAAGTCTGTTCTGTCTCACCTACTTTCTTCAGCCTCGACCAATGACGAGCGGCCAGCTGTTTACTTTCTGATTAAAGCTGCAAGTCAACAACTTTCCAGAAATGGAGGGAAATGAATCTGTCACCATACTTTGAAAGAGTCTTTAGCTACCCAAAAGAGAGAGACACCTGGATCATCGTCTCCAACGGATCTATCCATGTCTCTGCTTATAAATAGAGGGAAGATTTCAAATTGAAGCTCACCTAGAAACCGAAGAACACACTAGCATTCACGAGCAACTCAAAACGACTTAAGCTTTCCGCAAGAACTTCATAGAGTAATCTCTAGCGAAAGGCGACACACTTGCTCATAGGGAACCAAGCTGAACCAGATCATAAAGCCTCTAGTATCCAAGCGACTGAATACGAACCCAAAGTCTATACTTAACCGTTCGTCGCTCTAGAAGCCACTTTCTCGTTCCCTATCCCTCTAACCTAAGCTCAGCAGATCTTATCCATAGCTTAGACGAAGGAGTTCATATATGAACTGATCCCTATTGTAAAGGACTCCTTCATAGTTGGAGAGTTAGTCAAACACTTTAGTTTGATACCTTGTAAACTGAGACTTGCTCAGTATAAATCTCAAGACCAGTGATTGTCCAGTGCACAAACCGACTGAGACTAACTCAGTATAATAAAATAGCCTCCTGATCTTTTCGGGACAGCGGACGTAGAATTGTTGGATCCGAACCACTTTAAAATTGCTTGTGTTCTGTATTTTTACTGTTGCATTGATTACTGTTCATACTGAAAATATTTCTAAAATCATTCAACTGAGTTTCAGCAAAGCTTAACTGATTGCACTAATATATTAAAACTGTTTACTTAAAAACGTTTTCTAACTCAACTGAATTTGGGCCTACATATTTCCGCACTTACTGAACTTCAGCTGAACGGTACTGAATTCTGACCTTAGTCAGCTAGCAGGCCTCAGTGAAGTCAGTCACACTACCACGCGATTCGTAATGCGCTTATTTGGTCTATTGAACTTGTTCGATGCGCATTCTCCCCGAAAAGGACTGTTCGCGTTTTAAGTTGAGAAATTGTTTTCAGGTGTATTCATCCCCCCCCCCCTCTACACCTGAATGTTTTATCTCAGGACCAACAATTGGTATCAGAGCAGGAGTTCTATAAGACTCTTGTTTTTCTGAAACTGGTCTACTTGAACGGATCCAGAAAACGTTTTCACTGCATATCATTCTTCATTCATATCACTATTTTCAAATTCTGATATGTCAGGAATCAGGATGGTACCCATGTTCTCAGTAGAGAACTACAGGGTATGGCGAGTCAAAATGGAGGCACATCTGACTTCCCTCCACGATAGCATGACAGAGGTACTGGAGGACGGCCATATCGTGTTCCCATGATTGATAGTGTCGAAACTCAGGATCTAACACAAGGAGGAGGCATGGTGACTGGGAAGAAGATCCCCAAAGATAGAACTCTCTTCACCCCTGAGGAGAAGAAGCTTCACAACTTAGACCGGGTTGCCCAAAACGCCATACTGACCACCCTAAGTGATTCTTATCTCGGGAGAGTTCAGGACTGCAAGTCCACGAAGGAACTCTGGGATGCTCTAGCGCGACTAAGTCGGTGGACTTAAAAGATCAAAGCGAACAAACTGGCGCTGGAACTTTAGAAGCTGGAGAGATTGTCTTTCATGCCTGGTGATACGATAGAAGAACTTAAAGTCAGATTCACGGATCTGATAAACACCATCAACGGACTGGGAAAGACGTTCTCTAACCGAGAAATGAATCTCAAGATTTTGAGAGCACTGTCGGACGGTCATTGGACTCCCTTTGCTACTTTACCGAGACATTCTGATTTAGATATTGTTACTCCTGACCATATCTTTTCAGAGTTAAAAGCTGAGGAGTTCGAGTTCGGTCTACCTCAAAGGAAGCAACGAGCTAAAACTGACACCCAAATTGACCATACTTTCAAAGAATCAGTCAGCACAGGCTCCAGTGTCTAGCAAGGCTGAACCTTCACTCAATGACATACAAGAAGGAAACATGGCCAAGAAATACGCGCTGCTTGCCGTGAAGTATCAAAAGGAGAAGGAGAGGCGCAGAAAACTCTCTAGAGTCGTCAGAGACTCCAAGGGTAAGTCTGAATATACACTCAAGCGCACTCCTGACTCGCATACTTCTGAATGTAGGAAACAGGAAGACTCAGCTTAGTCGAAAGACAACGAGAGCAAAGAAGAGAGAGTCACTACCTGCTACAACTGTAAGAAGCCAGGACACTATCAGTATGACTATCTTGAGCTCAATACTGCTGAAAGAGCATCACGCAAAGCTCGAAGGGAGAATTTCATCAAGAAGCGTCAAGCATATATAGCTGCTAACTCTCAGACGACTCAGATGAAGTCGATTCGTTCATGGATTCATTTGATGATGAAGCGGCATTCATGGCCGTAGAGCTTGAAGAAGTTGCTGAAAAGTGTCTTATGGCAGAAGAAGAGGATGAGGTAAACTCTCACGCTCCATTTAACTCCTCTTCACACTGTACACACGGCACTATTTTAGGTGCAGATGAGAATCTGGACATCTCAATCGCCTACAAAGAACTCTTAGACGAGCAGATTCAGATGAGCATGCAGCTCAGAAAGACTCTTCAGGAGTTGGATACCCTGAAAATGGAGAATCAGAGACTTTCTCAGGAGAGTCAGGTTGCTACTGTGTCAGAAGGACTTGTGTTGAGACTCAGGAAGAGATAAACTCTCTGATGGCCAAGTCTTAGCATCAAGAAGATCAGATCTCGGTACTGACCAATGACTTGACTCAGAAAGATACTGAATTGAGTCTACTGAAGCAAGAGTTGTCAGGACTTCAGACCGAGCATGAAACGCTGAAGAAAAGCGATGATGTCTGGAGGAATCTGATGACAGAGCGGTACATGGGCGCTGAAAAGAAGCTTGAGGCCATGCTAGCCATCAACAAGCCTAAGCACTGCAAGGAGGGACTTGGATTCGGGTCATGGAGCCTCCCTCATCCGCCCCCGTACGCTCGGAGAACCGACTAGGCCGATAGGTTTGTTCAAGGGGAGACCATCAACACCGAGATCCCGAACCCCCTAGCCAAGAACAAACGAAGATGAAGGCACCTCATCCCGGCCTATCGGCATTCCGACAAGAAGATCGGTTCCAAATCACCCCGTTCGGTCAAGGGGGGGAACCAAGCAGAGTTAAGTAGGCGATCGAGTATGAACCTCCACAACCGACACATCCAGGCTCAATATGGGTCATATTATTATGATCCTATAGTCGGGAGAGGACCTAAAAGTCGAAGAAGAAGAAGAAGAAGAAAGTCGTGCGTAAGGCAAAGGTCGGCGATCCACCAATTCGTAAGATCGGGACTCCTAAACCCGATAAGCCTCGAAGTCGGCATCGACCGGTCCCAAAGGGTCAAGTACGTTGATCATAGTGGAAAGAAACCGGCCCGAGACCATCGGGGTCGTGAGACAGATCCGGGTTTCCAAAACTAACATCTAAGGACCCAAAATCAAAAATAAAGGGTACCTAAATATAATTTTGTTTGCGGTGCACAAGGACCCTTGGTATGTGGATAACGGATGCTCAAGACACATGACATACCGTAAGGACCCCACCAAGAATTATACTACCGAAGAAGGACCCCGAATCGAATTTGGAGATAACGCAAAAGGCTATACTAGAGGCTATGGAACACTCAGCATTGGGACTGCCACAGTTGCAAGAGTATCATATGTTTGAAGGACTTCAAAGATAATCTTCTCTCTGTTAGTCAATTTTGTGATAACTCGAATAGAGTGATTTTTTACGCTGGTTTCTGTGATGTCATTGATACATCTACAGGGAAAACAGTGTTATCAGGTTCGCGCAAAAAGAATATCTACGTAGCTGACTAAAACTCAGCTGAACCTGAAGCTTGTTTGTTGGCGAAGAACGACAATAGAACGAGGTGGCTCTAGCACAGAAGACTCAGCCATCTCAACTTCAAGACGCTCAACAAGCTACCTAGAAAAGCTCTAGCAAGAGGACTGCCGAATGAAGTATTCAGCAAAGACACTCAGTGTGAAGCATGTCTGAAGGGAAAGCAAACAAAGAATCAAAATCCACATGTTCAATTGCCTTCTACTGATGGAATCCTTCAGCTGCTACACATGGATTTATTCGGTCCAGTCTCTCCGGTGACGATAAGAGGCAAAAAGTATGCTTTAGTGGTCATTGATGACTACTCGCGCACATAGGTTATATTTATTGCCAACAAGTCTGACGTCAAAAAAGAGTTACCAACGCTTCTGAAAAAGCTCAATGTCGAGAAGAACACTAAGATTATAAAGATATGTTCAGATAGAGGAACTGAATTCTTGAATTCGATGGTGGAGGAGTTCTGCAAAACTGAAGGCATAGAGCATGAGACGTCTGTCGCGCGCACGCCTCAACAAAATGGGGTTGCTGAAAGGAAGAATAGAACACTCAAAGAAGCAACAAGAACCTTGCTCGCAGACTCAGGACTCCCAACCAAATTCTGGGCAGAAGCAATTGACACTGCATGTTACACTCAGAGCAGATCTCTACTGACTAAACAGCGGAAGCCTTCTCTATCTTATTTCCATATTTTTGGGTGTTCGTGCTTTATCTACAATAATGGGAAGGATCAGTTAAAAACTTTTGATAGCAAGTCAGACCAGGGAGTCTTCTTAGGATACTCCCGGTCAGCAAAGCATTCAGAGTTTTTATCTACCGGACCCTTTGCGTGGAGGAAAGCCCTCATGTTGTTTTTAATGAGTTTGCTACTGAAGACAGGAGCAGGAACTCTAAATCAGAATCTGAGGACATCAGTAAGCAGCTACAGGATCTGAGCCTGAAAGATAAAGTTGAAAAGATCCAGCTGTGTTGGGATGATGATTCAGAAGAGGAAAATGAAGATCAGACAACTGAATCTCACGGCCAGTAGTAGAGCGAACGATTGACTCTACCGAACGCAGTCAATCCCGTGTAACTCGGTCGATGAAGAAACCTAAGTGGTAACCGAGACATGTACCGAGGATAATAATTCGGGGGAACAAATGAAGTTCCCGAGCTAAATGCCCCCCGAACCCCGGTGACCCAAGAGACCCAACTCTCGTGAATCGAATTACTTCAATCTCGTAATAGTACAACTAAAATGCCTAACACACCTACTATCCGTGTTGAACAAATTTCGGATGAAGAGTTGAAACATCGTCGATCGTGGCCGGACGCTTACACTTCGACCCGATTATTGGAGATCCTTCAAGGGCGTAAAGACAAGATCCGCATTCTCGTCGGGAGAAAGTGCATTATATTCCCGCTTCTTGTCTACGTAAGAACCTCGGCCGCTTAGGACGCACTCAAAGATGCCGATTGGATCATAGCTACGCAGGAGGAGCTGAATCGGTTCACGAGAAACGAGTATGTGAGCTTGTTGACGGACCCGGCATCAACATGTGATTGGAACTAAATGGGTCTTCAAGAACAAGCGAGATGAAAACAACGTTATAGTAAGGAACAAAGCAAGACTCGTGGCAAAAGGCTACTGTCAAGTCAAGGGATAGATTTCAACGAAACTTTCGCTCCGATTCTGCAAGATTGGAGGCAATCGGACTATCCCTAGCCTACGCAACACATCGCCGATTCGGAGTTTATCAAATGGATGTGAAGTCTCGCGTTCCTCGAACGGCGTGCTTTGAAAGAAGAAGTCTATGTAGAATGCCCCTCCCGGCTTTCAAAGCATGGACATCGTGCTCTGCACTCGTAAAGGCTCAGACGGGTTAAAATAAGCACCCGTGGCTTGGGTACGATACCTCGTCCGAGTTTCTTCTTCAGAAAGGTTTTCAGAAGGGCACAGTAGACCGCACATTATTCAACATTCGACTGGAAGACGGTATTTTACTTGTGCAGATCCACGTAGATGACATAATCTTCAGATCGAAGAACGTCATCATGTGTCAAGCAATTTGAGAAAATGATGAAGGATAAATTCGAGATGTCAATGATGGGAGAAATGAATTATTTCCTCGGTTTTCAAGTCAAACAATCTGAGAAGGGAACATTCATCAATCAAGGCAAATACACTCGAGACCTCATCAAGAAGTTCGGTTGCACATCCAGTAAACCAATCAAGATCCCGATGAACACGAATATGAAAATCGATCTTGATAAAGAGGGAGTATCAGTAGACCATACTGAATTCCGTGCTATTATTGGTTCATTGTTATGTCTAACTGCTACCCGACCTGACATAACTTATGATGTAAGTGTCTACGCTCGATTTCAGGCGAATCCTAAGCAGAGTCACATGGACTCAGCAAAGAAGATTCTCCGCTATCTCAGAGGAACACCTGACATGGGCTTATGGTATCCAGGAGATGATAATATTGAACTAACTTAGAAAATGTCATTTAATATAACGGTTTACATTTAATACACGACATTCTATGTAAAGCATGCTGAACTCTGCGGCGCATTAAATGCTTATCGAATCAAGTTACTTCTTAGGCTAGTTACAACTGTATTTTGACTTAGGCGGCTAAATTCATCATTGCCTATTTTATAACATTAAATCCTAGCCGTCCATCTCATAAAGCAGATTTAAACTGAACCGTGGATTTTTAAATGTTCATCTTCGTTATCATATAAAAATACGTTCAAAGTTTAGAAACCGCCATTTTACTTTGCAAATTTTCGCAACCCTAGATTTTCTGAGAAAAACTTTCGTCTTTTTGCAAACTTCTATTTCAACATCTCAGAAACAACTTTGGTAAATCTTTAATGATTATTCAGCATCGTATATAATCTTTATAATATTTTTCATTCGATACTAATATTTTTTATTTGGAGAATATTACATCATGGCAGGAAGAGACATAAGTGTTCCCCTTGATATGCAAGAGATCCTAGAGAAGGATCGAATCTGGTGTGAACCTATGATTGAGTTCGATGCCTGCAACCTCGATTTCATGGAAGAGATCTTTGACGCGCTGAGGGCAACGGGACTGGAGGGTTTTCTGTCTAGGAAGCCATCATACTTCCTCCCGCGCCAAATCGTTGAGTTATATCTGAACTCAGATGCAGTTGAAGGAAATATCAGGTGCAGATTCGTCACTCATACGATTGGAGACCCCTCCCATGTTGCTCCAGAAATCAAACTGATGTCCATTAAGGAAGCTCTTCAGCGAAGCTTCCAACTTCCGAATGAAGGATTCCGTACCGTGGGATACAAGGACGATTTAATGGACGAATACTTGGAAACTTTCTGCGGGAAGCCTACCACATTCAGAGCCGCCTTCCGAAAGAACGCCAAGGTCCCACAATTCAGAGCTCTTGCATACATCGTCACTTAGCTACTGACGAGTCAGGCCGGTTCATTTGATCAAGTATCGAGGTTGAAGATTCAGCTGCTGATGATGGCCATATACGATTAGGCCAAGATCAATTGACGAAGTTCTTTCTAAAGGAGTTTATGACTCGGGCCGCCAAGTTCGACAGATCATCCAACCGCCTAACCGTGAAGGGAAAACTCCTATACGGATTGAAGCTATCTGTCATGATAGAAGACTTATGCGGAGCCGACCATGTAGTATATGCTGACAAGATATACTTTAATCCAAAGAAAGTAAGATTTCAGAGCAGGGCAACGCCCTTCAGCAAATTGGTTCTGGGCCTGCTGATCCCAAGACAGGCACTCAGAAGACCTCAACTCCACCGACAAAGAGACTGAAGAAAGTCAGTGAGTTCGTAGCTGTACCTCCTTTACAGCTAAGGGACAAGGCTGGGTCCTCTGAGAAAACTGTGTCAATGGAGAAAGCCGTCTCCACTGAACAAGGAGAAGTTATGGACCAAGGGGTAGAAGTTGAACCACAATTCCTACTGATCAGATCCCCTTGGACATCCCACCACTCAGCAGCATCCCATCTGCTGAAAAGCAACAGTCTCCTATAGAGGTTGAAGACTCAGAGGCTTCGTCAGAGTCAGAATCGATCGGGATGGAGGCTTCTGTTCTGCAATCAAGAGCCTCCCGAGAGATTTTAGAACACATTCCGGAGATAGCCAGCCATACAGATCTGATCATATTGGCAAGGCAGGCTAGGCTCCACACTTTGATTCGGTTCCAGTAGTGGTCAACACTGAACAAGTTGATCCAGCACTACTCCTGTGAACAACTCCACGAAGAGGAGTTGATGATAAGGGAGAAGGAAGCAAGCTAGAGCATACCTGAAAAAGTTGATATTCCATACTTACAGAAGATTCAGGAAGCCCACAGACCTCAAAATCCATAGATGGCCCAGGGTTGATACTTGGATACCATGGGAACGGACTCAAAGGTGGGAGACGCTGAAGGTTGATTACATCAAGAGATTCTACTTCTGGAGATATTGGCCTAACATGCACAAATCCATTGCCTTTGCTGAATGGCTTCTGAAGAGCGATCCAGAGATCTATGCAAGAGTTCAGAAGGCCTTAGCTGAAAAGGTTGATGTAAGGGTCCCAGCTCCAAGACTTATGCCTCCCCTACTGAAGCTTGATGGTTCTATACACTTTGGGGTGATTGAAAAAGAAATCAAGGATGCTGCTCAAGACAAGAACCTAGATGAAGCTGATCCTGCTGACATGGCTGAGATACTTAAGCTGAGAAGAGTCACTTATCGGATGTATGGACTGCCACTCCCTGAAGAAAAATCAAAGGACTTCAAGGACCGGATTCAGCAGTTCAAGAGATGATAGATAGCTTATATTTCTTTTGTCTTTCTTTCTTAGAATAGCAAGCTTGATGTACTGTACTGATAATTCTTCATATATATAACATCATTGTTGTTCGACCCTGACAATACCTTATTGTCTACATGGCCTTGTTTCTTTTATGCTTAACACTTAGAACCACCCAAGTGATTACTGACTCACACACTCGCTGAATATTTATATTTATATCTATCAGTTCTTAACTTGTTAGATTCTGGTTTGATAGATTGCGTTAGGGGGAAATTGTTGTTAGAAAGGGGGAAATTGCTATTAGATTTCTGTATAGGTTCTGATATTTCTTCCCTGATTCCCTCAGTAGTCTAGAACTTGAAGAACAACTCCACTGATTCTACTTGTAATATTTGTAAGGAGCTCTGTTTCTGATAGTTTATAGTGTTAGATTTTGGCATCATCAAATAGGGGGAAATTGTTAGGAGATGATTCAGTAGCTCCACAACTTATTGGGAGACAACTTAGTATCTTAGTGCACTGAAGATTTTAAGATCCCAAAACCCTACTTTGACTAATGAACCATTCCGTTGTAATTTGTTGTTCTGTCCCTGAGAGTTTTAGATTCAGTAGACATTCTTCATTATGGTTCAGGCGCTCAGTTCTGTCCGCTAGTTCTTCAGCAGACTATCAGCCTCAGTACCAGAAGAAGAAGAGTACTCTGGGACTCGGCGGGAGCAGTATATGGAAAGGAGTTAGTGGAACTGAACTCGGCAGAGTAGTTCACTGAACTCAGAGTTGATCTTCAGTAGAGCTGACTCAGCAGGAGTATGCTACTGACTATGGATCAGACTCAGCAATGGCTAGACAGTCTTCTAGGCTGTCAGGATATATTAAGTCAAATCAGCAGAGTCATACGAGGTATAGAGAAGCTTCAGATCCACCTTGAAGTCTGTTCTGTCTCACCTACTTTCTTCAGCCTTGACCAATGACGAGCGGTCAGCTGTCTACTTTCTGATTAAAGCTGCAAGTCAACAACTTTCCAGAAATTGAGGGAAAGGACTCTACCACAATACTTTGAAAGAGCCGTTAGCTACCCAAAAGAGAGAGACACATAGATCGTCGTCGCCAACAGATTTATCAATGTCTCTGCTCTATAAATAGAGGGAAGATTTCAAATTGAAGCTCACCTAGAAACCGAAGAACACACGAGCATTCACGAGCAACTCAAAACGACTTAAGCTTTCCGCAAGAACTTCATGGAGTAATCTCCAAGTAAAGGCGACATACTTGCTCATAGGGAATCAAGTGGAACCGCATCATAAAGCCTCTAATATCCAAGCGACTGAATACGAACCCAAACTCTATACTTAACCGTTTGTCGCTCTAGAAGCCACTTTCTCATTCCCTATCCCTCTAACCTAAGCTCAGCAGATCTTATCCATAGCTTAGACAAAGGAGTTCATATCTGAACTGATCCCTATTGTAAAGGACTCCTTCATAGTTGGAGAGTTTGTCAAACACTTTAGTTTGATACCTTGTAAACTGAGACTTGCTCAGTATAAATCTCAAGACCAGTGTTTGTCTAGTGCACAAACCGACTGAGACTAACTCAGTATAATAAAATAGTCTCCTGATCTTTTCGGGACAGTGGACTTAGGATTGTTATATCCGAACCACTTTAAAATTGCTTGTGTTCTGTGTTCTTATTGTTGCATTGATTACTGTTCATACTGAAAATATTTCTAAAATCATTCAACTGAGTTTCAGCAAAGCTTAACTGATCGCACTAATATACTGAAACTGTTTACTTAAAAATGTTTTCTAACTCAACTGAATTTGGGCCTACACATCTCCGCACTTACTGAACTTCAGCTGAACTGTATTGAATTCTGACCTTAGTCAGCTAGCAGGCCTCAGTGAAGTCAGTCACTCTGCCACGCGATTCAGAATAGCTTATTTGGTTTACTGAACTTGTTCAGTACGACATTCTCCTGAAAATGATTGTTCGCGTTTTAAGTTGAGAAATTATTTTCAGGTGTATTCCCCCCCTCCCTGACACATAAACGTTTTATCTCGTGACCAACAATCATAAAAGCAAATTGGGCACAAAAGTGAACATCTCTTTACTCTAAAGTTTGTGCAAATCAAATCAGTTGTGTGAATAAAATCATTTGGTCTAAATGTGTATTTAGTCAAAGTCTGGAATACTTAAAATATCCTAAGTTTTAAATTATTGTTTTTTTTTTTGAAAAATAAAACTTGATTAACTGTTGACTAACTCCATATTTACCCAAAGTACATTATTAGGGGAAAAAATATATATGAAAATCATATCCAGCAAACATAAATAATTTGGACCTCTTCCACCAATTTACCTATCATTAAACACTAACTAGTAAATACAAAAAATTGAATCAATTTATGAATTAAAATTTATTAACGTGAATAATTTTTTTTTGTCTTATGAATTTTGCCTTGACTCAGTTCATCACTTTATCACTAGGCTTGTTCCATCATCATTACTTTTTTTTTTATAATGAATAAGTCGCAACCGCGACTTTTAGTGATCATAAGTTCATAACTACTTTTTTCTCTTTTTATACCGTTGAATTGGTGGAAGACAAAAGTATAAGATTAATAAAACTTTAACTTTCAAGAAAATATTGAAGCAAATGCCAAAGTTTGGGAAGCATGTTGTAAAGTTTAAAACAATTTAATTACAGAAGTCTAATTAAAAATAATAATTTTAGAACTAATAATTAATGCGAGGATTAGAATGACAAATTAGGAAATGACGTATTGTTAAAAAACAACTCTCACACTTGTTACAAAATATATTCGTGTAATCTGCCGAAAATCAAAAACCCGTAAAATAGAAATGAAATATTACAACTTAAACAAGAAAGAAAACAAGATCCAAATATCAAGTCGAGTCGAGAAAAGCTCTCTATCCGCAAGAGACAAATGCCCCGGTAGTGCTCTCGGTTTAGGCGTGGTCTCCCCAAAGATAAAACGGCTTCGAGTTCAACGTAACAGCACCGCAAACAATAGAACTCCGACGAACAAGACGGAAGACAAGAACTTGAGCTTTGAAACTAAAGCTAATATGGAGAAAGATGCTATATGGGTTGGCATGCAAATGGTTTCTACAACTCCTATTTATAGCTATGTCACCATGGAGGGAGCAAATGCTATTAATTATCATCATAATAGTTGCGGTTATGAGTCATTAACAAGGTCATCATGGCCATAGACTACAATTCATTAACAAGCCATTATTTCAATTAATTATTGGAAATGTGGGAGTAATCAAAATACAAATAGAATTTGAAACATTTCAAATTCTTATGCAATAACGTATATATACATATATATATACATTATAAATTTATATAAATACATATAACATATTATATCCCACTTCATCGTGCACTTATTTTCCACTCACCGAAAATCGGAATTGAGAAACGGAGTATACTACGACCATCTACTCATAACGAAGTTCATCATTGTATATTTTACTTCGTCAAACTAATGACATACGTGGCTCGAAAATGCTGTCAAAATGTGCTGACCGAAAACTCAAATTATGCCTTACTAATGCAGATTTTCCAACAGTCCCCCACATGAGTGGAAATAACATAAATGCATGCATGCAGACACTAAGCTCAGTCCTCAAGAGACAGTAAAGCATCAGGGTAGGTGGCTTGTGACCTTGAATCATCCTTAGTTAGTGCTGTCGAGTATACCGGCGGACTAGAGAACACAAGATTTTGAACTATTCCTCCATCGTGTATACCGAGACAATAACACTAATACTATAAAGTCTCAACCTCGTCCGTTCTCACGTTTGTGTCCGTTTCTGGCCATGGACAACCTCTTTGGATTCATAAGTATCGAATAGAAGCGACCCTCACTTCTCACTTACATAGGTGATTCTTACACGAGTATCCTGTCATACTCCACCTCCTCGAGCTATCCAAGAATCATTAAAAGTCTATGACTTAACCTCACCACATAACAGGTCAGTAACACTCTACTGCTCCTTTCAGGGAATAATTTTGTCGAGTGTTGTTTACACAAACAGACTCTTATAGTTTAGTTTTTCCATTAAACCAAGTCCATGGGATCTCCACTCTACAAGGTTGGGTTACCACTAAAATTGTCATAAATTGTGGATTTTACTCTCATTCCCTCTAGCAGTTTGTACATTTGATCTCGATGCAAACTTTTAGAAAGCGGATCCGCTAGGTTATCTATAGACTTGACATAGTTTATAGAGATAACCCCACTCGTGATCAAATGTCTTACGGTATTATGTCGATGACGAATATGTCTCGACTTACCATTATACAACCCACTCTTGGCCCTACCAATAGCTTCTTGGCTACGGGTTTCGTCCAACATGGAATATCTTCAAGAAAATTACGTAGTCATTCGGCCTCCTCACCAGCTTTATCTAAAGCAATAAATTCAGATTCCATGGTGGATCGGGCTATGCACGTCTGTTTCGTGGATCTCCACGACACAGCTCCTCCCCATATAGTGAACACATAACCACAAGTATACAACGAGTCTTTAGTCTCGGATATCCAATTCGCATCACAGTACCCTTCAAGTACTGGGGGATGTCTCGAGTAGTGTAGCCCAAAGTTTAGAGTGTACTTCAAGTACCTCAAAACCCTAATCAAAGCTCTCCAATGGTCCCTACTTGGATTGCTCGTATAACGACTCAACTTATTTACAGAACAAGCTAGATCAGGCCTTGTACAATTCGTGATGTACATTAAACAACTTATAGTCCTAGCATAATCCTCTTGAGCAACAGGATCACCTCTATTCTTGCTCAAGTGAACATTAAGTTCTAAAGGAGTATTAGCCGGCAAACCATCATACGTATTGAACTTCTTAAGTACTTTCTCAATATAATGAGACTGTGATAGAATAATTCCCTCGGGAGTTCTTTGGATTTTTACTCCAAGAATAACATCAGCCACTCCCATGTCCTTCATGTCGAAATTTCTTTTCAACATGCACTTGGTTTCATTAATCACTTGACTGTTACGTCCCATAGTTAGCATATCATCAACATAAAGACATACAATAACAAAATTGTTATTCGTATCCTTTATGTAAACACATTTGTCACACTCATTTATCTTGAATCCGTTTGACATCATAACTTCGTCAAACTTCAAATGCCATTGTAAAGGGGCTTGTTTTAATCCATATAGAGACTTAACCAGCTTGCATACCTTTCTTTCTTGACCATATACCACAAAACCTTCAGGTTGTTCCATATAAATTTCCTCTTCTAAATCTCCATTTAGAAAATCAGTCTTCACATCCATTTGATGAATTTCAAGATTGTGCAAAGCAGCAATCGAAAGCAACACGCGGATCGAAGTTATTATCGTGACAGGCGAATACGTATCGAAAAAGTCGTACCCTTCCCTTTGCTTAAAACCCTTTACAACCAAACGGGCCTTATATTCATCAATTGACCCATCAGCCTTATATTTTCTTTTTAGGATCCATTTACATCCTAAGGGCTTACAACCTTTTGGCAAATCTGCTAACCCCCACGTATGATTTTGCATAATCGAATCAATCTCACTTTGGACAGCTTCTTTCCAAAGTGGTCCAGCAGGTCTCGTAAGAGCTTCATTAACAGGCCTCGGTTCCTCATCTAAGAGGAACACCACATAGTCCGGACCAAAGTCCTTAGCAATTCTTGCTCTCGTGCTATGTCTCGGTTCAAGAGCTTCTAGGTCAGAACCAGGTCGTTTTCGTGAAACTGGTTCAACCCCTCCAAGCTCAGAACTAGTAGTTTCATCTCTCGTTCTAACATTAGAGCTAGATTCAACCTTATCCTTACATGGATAAATATTCTCAAAGAAAATAGCATTTCTTGATTCAACAGTTGTTCCCACATTCATATCAGGAACTTCCGACTTATGAATAATAAACCTATAGGCACTACTATTCAAGGCATATCCGATAAAGACACAATCGATGATCTTAGATCCGATTTTAACTTGCTTAGGTAGAGGTACTTCTACCTTAGCCAAACACCCCCACACTTTAAGTTATTTGTAGGAAGGTTCCCTTCCTTTCCACATCTCGTAAGGAGTTATATCCTTACCTTTAAGGGGAATCTAGTTCAGTAAGTAGTTAGCTGCTAAAACAGCTTCCCCCCACATGTTCTGGGGTAACCCCGAACTAAATAACAAGGCATTCATCATCTCCTTAAGTGTTCGATTTTTTCTTTCAGCAACGCCGTTAGATTGTGGCGAATAGGGGGCAGTGGTTTGATGAATAATACCACTAGATTTACACAAATCTTCAAAGAGCTACATATTCTCCCCCTCTATCACTTTGAACATTTTTAATCCGACAATCTAGTTGATTTCCGGCTTCCGCTTTGAAACTTTTGAAAGCTTCAATTGCCTCGTCTTTACTTCTTAGAAGATAAAGACAACAATAATGTGTGCAATCGACCCTAAACGTGATGAAATACTTTTTACCACCTCTTGTTTGCACAAACTTCAAATCACACTCATCCGTGTGAATAAGTTCAAGAGGCTTAGTGCTCCTTTCCACCGAATGAAACGGCGGTTACGAGAGCTCATGGTGACCACCGGTGGTTACGAGAGTTCATGATGACCACCATCATTACACAAACGGCGGTTACGAGAGCTCATGATGACCACCGGCGGTTACGCGAGGTGGCCATAAAGTCGGCGGTTTCAAGAGTAAGTGGAGAGTTACAAATTGATTCAATATTTGAATCACGGACCATCTCCACTTCAATTTAGTACCACAGTACAATATTTCTTGTTTAATGCCTCCTATATTTCTTTTGAGGTCTTCATGTTTGCATATACACTATACAAGCTATCGATTAGACCATTTAACAAAAAGTTTTTACACAAATAGTCGGAAGCGCGCCGATTTTTGTAGGCAATGGAGACTTGCATGTTCTCCTCATTTGTACTTGGAGGTGCGGGTCCATCTTCCTTGTGGATGTATCCAAACCCTAGTGTTGTTAAATAAAACAACATCTTTTGTTGCCAACGTTTGAAGTCGGCCCCACCAAATTGTGGTGGCTTTTCAGCAGCGGACAGTGCTTTTGAAGAGTGCAACGCTGCCGGTAAAGTTGGGGTCGAGCCCCCCACCCCTCCAAGGTGGTTCAACGTCCCAAAAGGGATAAACGGTGTCGCCGAAGACGACATAATGGCATTTGTAGCCTCACGAAGGTTATTCAAGATACGGTCATTTGTTGCGGACGACATGGCGGCCAAGGTGGAGATGGCGGCCCTGTTGTTGAAGATGCCACGAACGAAAATGGAGGTGGTCCACCAAATCCGGCAGCGGAGATGCCGATGGAAGTCGCCGCGGGAAAAGGGACCCCGGTGGAGGAGACGGCCGCAGAGGTGGCGACAGTGCCGGCAGCGGTGGTGGATGAAGTAGCGGATGAAGACGCCATTTCCAAGCTCGGGTAAGTTTAAATTTCGGGTTTTGTTCCCGGCAACAAGGTCATTTTGTCTCTTGTGATTGTTACAAAATATATTCGCATCTGCCGAAACACAAAAACCCGTAAAATAGAAATGGAATATTACAACTTAAACAAGAAAGAAAACAAGAACCAAATATCAAGCCGAGTCGAGAAAAGCTCTCTATCCGCAAGAGACAAACGCTCCGGTAGTGCTCTCGATTTAGGCGTGGTCTCTCCATAGATAAAACGGCTTCGAGTTCAACGTAGCAACACCGCAAACAGTAGAACTCCGACGAACAAGACGGAAGGCAAGAACTTGAGCTTTGAAACTAAAGCTAATATGTAGAAGATACTATATGAGTTGGTATGCAAATGATTTCTACAACTCCTATTTATAGCTATGTCAGCAAATGCTATTAATTATCATCATAATAGCTGCGGTTATGAGTCATTAACAAGGCCATCATGGCCATAGGCTACAATTCATTAACAAGCCATTATTTACATTAATTACCGGAAATGTGGGAGTAATCAAAATACAAATAGAATTTGAAACATTTCAAATTCTTATGCAATAACGTATATATACATATATATACATTATAGATTTATATATATATATAACACTTTAACTCCCACTTCATGCGCTGACCGACAACTCAAATTCTGCTTTATTAATGCAAATTTTCGAACAATACTAGTGTGCTACCTAGTACTCATACTTAAGTGCACATATTGATTTTCAATAATCATAATCGTATGATAAATAAAAAATTTCAATAATCATATCGTAAATGGCCTTTCAAATTTCAATAATGATAATTTGAGGTTATTGCTTTTATGTTAAGATTGTTATTTAATAACAAAAGTCAAGTTCTAAAAGGTTTACTTACAGCAATATTAAAATTATTATCAATTTAATTATGTACTCTCCCTCTATATTTTAAGTATTATGAAGTATTATTATATTCTTTCTTTTCCCCTAGTTAATTCCACTGCATCCACCTCAAATTTAACATCATTCTCCACCCAACTTTTAAAGCAAATTCAGAATCCGGCCATTATTAACACATAATTTGAAGTCCGTGAAATCAACAACCAATTTTGAAAATCTAAAAATTTTCGGCTAACAAAGAAGCCCGTCTATATGTTGAAATTATACGATATTGACAAAACTACATTACAACTCGAAATTCAAAGGAGTTTCACCAAATTCTTATACTTTTACAAAATCCAAAGTTTCACGCTAAAATAAACCTACCCAAAAATATTAGGGAAATAATAATTTAATATTGTACCACATCCCATGTTTATATGGTTAGTTTCTCACTCTAAAGTCTAAATTAATAAATGAGGACAATGTAAGATTACTTTAGAACAGTAGG
The DNA here is from genome assembly GCA_028984105.1 of Lavandula angustifolia. Taxonomy (NCBI): domain Eukaryota; kingdom Viridiplantae; phylum Streptophyta; class Magnoliopsida; order Lamiales; family Lamiaceae; genus Lavandula; species Lavandula angustifolia. Next base: position 5,475,026 of record CM054818.1, on the reverse strand, counting down.
GGAAAACTACTTATATTGTTTGCTTAGTTTGTGGAGGTACTGCACTCGTCAAAGTATTGATCAATGCAAAACCGTCTCATTCTCAGACCAAGAACAAGTATCAATATTTAATTAGCACATCCAACTGCATAAATAAGTAGAAGATGAAAACAAGTACCAAAAGAGAAAGGGTTATAGTTTTTAATGACAAACAAAGAATCATCCATAAACACCCTATCATCAAGCTGCTTTGCATTTATATCGATGGAGAAGATTTGAGATACTATCTATGTAAAGAATGAATTTGGTAAAGTGAAAAAAATTATGACACGATATCATCTATTTCAAGATTGAATTAAAATATTGCAATAAACACGCGTATATAAGAATGAGGAAGTAATAATTGAACTACAGAAGGTCTCACCGAACGGAAGAATCTAAGTAACAGATACAAGGATGGTAACTCAAGCCGAGACAATACTATATACCATCATTGAACATATATAGGAAGTGTCTGATAAGAAGAATGCATCAATTTCGGCGAACAAGGTGATACAAGGCCGAGGTGTCCGGTGCTGGAGCCTGGAACATCTAATAATAAATGAAGCCTCCTAAATTATCCCCGTAGTATTGTTATTGTAAGCAGTATAGTTTTTGTAATGGTATTGGATCTATATGTTTTATTTGTTTTGTAAACGTCGAAATTTATTTTTTCGGCTCCCCTAGGCACTGGCTCAATCCTTTCTTTAATTGTTCTTTTTAAAAAGCTTCAATATTACCCATCAACCACTCACTCCCTCGACCTTGGCATGCTTGGTGCTGAAGAGGAGAAACCTAGTGCCAAGAGAGAGCCGCGACTCTCTTCGGCTCTCCTTATGCACTAGCTTATTTTATAATTTTTTTTTCTATTAAAAACTTCAATATTTGTTCCCCTTTGGCCACTATCTCCCTCGTCCTTGGCATGCTTGTGCTAAAGAGGAGAAATCCAATGCCGAGGCAAAGCCATGGATCTCTTTGTCTCTCCCTAACACTGGATTAATTAATTAATTTATTTAAAAAACACTTAAGCATTTATTTCCCTTCGGCCACTATTTCCCTTAGTCTTGGCATGCTTATGCTAAAGAGGAGAAATCTAGTGCTGACTGCTGAGGGAGAGCCGCGACTTTCTTCACCTCTCCCTACCTCTCCTTAGACACTGGATTAAATTCATTACTATTTGTTTTGTTAAAAACTTCAGTATTTATTACCCTTCGGTCACTATCTCCCTCGGCCTTGGTATGTTTGTGCTGAAGAGGAAAAATTCAATGCCGATGGAGAGCCACGGCTCTCTTCAGCTCTCACTAGGCACTGGAATAAATTTTTATTTTGATTTTTTTAAGAAAAACTTCAATATTTATTCCCTTTCGCCCACTATCTCCCTCAGCCTTGGCATGCTTGTGCCGAAGAGTAATTTATCAAAATTACGTCTCAACACATCATCGGGATCTGCAATGTATGGAATTCCATTAGGATTGTTTCGTAGAGTGACGAGTGACAACTACAAATAGAATATATTAATTAAATAAGAAAATACAAATCAAGTAGATACCAACCAAACCTACGGCACTCCTTGGCACCTCAAGGAATAGAGCCGAGGTACCAGGCAGTGCTAGAGAAGGCAGCGGAAAGAACAATTACACACGAACAAACCACAATTCAACCTAATTCTCAAGAAACAAATGACAATCGTCCATTTTCATTCTTAATTCATGCTTACGTATGAAAATCATGCTAAAATTGAACCCTAAATTCACAAATACTCTCATAAAATAGGTATGAAAATCAACGGCGCTCGCGAGGCAGAGGAAAATCGATGGAAATTCGACCTACCTGTTCTGCTGAAGAAGAAGAAGACAATTGTTCTCAGCGAGGCGCAAGGCGGTGGCGCTGGGGTGGCTATTCGGCAGAATTTTGTTCGGGGTGCTCTTAGTTGTTGCCAGGTCTCAATACTGTTGAGATGAGAAGCGGCGGCTCTATTCGAAGTGGAGTGCCTAAGTCTCGACTTTGTCTTCTTTTTTTTTTCTTAATATGCTCGTGGTGTGCAGGCATGCCTAGGAGGTGCTAAACGCCCTCGTCACTGTACGTATTTAGAGAATCTACTTTTTTTCCGCAGAGAATTTAAGGTTATGTCTTTTCATATGGGCAGCAGGGACGGAATTGGGGGGGGGGGGGGGTTCGGGAGGGTCGGTCGATCCCCCGATAGCCGGAATTTTGCCTTTAGTAGGGTTGAAATTATTTGTTCTGCCTTTTTTTTTTTTACTTCATTCGACCCTTCGATCTACACAATTTCTTTCTTATGTTTATTTTGACCTTCCAACTAAAAAGTTCTACTTCTATAATGGGCACTATAGGCACTGGTAGTCAATTTTTGTAATGCACAAATGATTAGAATCACATATTTTCAGTTAAAACTGACGAGAAACTGAGATAAAATAAGGGTATTATTATCAGATTGACTACTTTGTGAACTAAATAATAGCATATGGATAATTTGTTTTGTATAAAGAATTTGGCTGAATTCATATATTAACACAATAATAATTCCCTAGAGCATGCAATCCCGAATATATTATGACAGTATCCGTGAGGGTCTGTCATCGCCCTGGGTTCAGGCTCTTCCTTAGAAGGGGTTGGTAGCTGGAGCTCCTATTCGGGATGGTGTTAGCCATCGGCCGAATAGTCGAGATATTTGTATGGGATAGGATACGCAGATGGAGCAGGTTGCTCCCTCTGATTCTTGATTGTTTCCCATGTCTGTCAACTTCATGGTTTGGAACGCGCGGGGGATCGGGAACAAGGAGACCCAGCGTGTTTTGAAGAGTTATATCCGTCTGGAGAAGCTTTCTTTTGTTGCTGTGCTAGAACCTATGGCTGAGCTTGATCCTAGATTTCAGGGTCGTCGGTTTGGTCTTCCGTTTAGGGGTTCGAACACTAGCAGTAAGATTTGGATATACTGTCATGATGATTTTCAGGTTGAGATCTTGGATGATTCGGAGCAGCTGTTGCATGTGAGGGTGTTCGGACCTCTTCTGCGAGCACCTATCTATCTTTCGCTTGTTTATGCGAAATGTAGTAGGGAGGGGCGATATGACTTGTGGGATAAGTCTGCCCTGGCTTGTAGGAGGGGATTTCAACATCTTTCTTTCTAATGAGGAGCGGCAGGGTAGCACGGTAGATAGGCATCGTGAGATCCTTGATTTTGCTGATGCGATTGCTGACTGCCAGCTGTTTGATCCTAGGTTTGATGGTCCCATGTTCACGTGGGAGTCCAGTAGTCTGCTTCAAAGGCTTGATCGGATTCTTCTGGGCGAGTACTGGGAGTCGGTCTTTGCCTTGACTTGGGTGATTCATCTTCCTATGGCTTGTTCGGATCATTCTCCCCTTCTTGTGCGGTGTCAGATTTCTGTTGAGAGGCCGAGATCATCATTTCGGTTCCAGAACATGTGGGTTAGGCATCATACCTTTCTTCCGGAGATCCATAGGGTTTGGGAAGCCCCTACGGGTTTTACAGGTATGGTGAACCTGCAGTTCAAGCTGAAGCGAGTGAAGAATTTCCTCAAATGGTGGAATTGGGATACCTTTGGAGATGTATTCAAGAGGTTGAGGGATGCGGAGACGAACATGAGTGAGGCTCAGGTTGCTTATGATGCAGATCCTACGCCTCAAACTCGTTCTGAGGTTCATCGCCGCGTGGCGGAGTTTGTTCTGCGTTTCAAGATCGAGGAGGATTTTTGGAGGCAGAAGGCTACTATTCACTGGGTAGCTGAGGAGGAACGCAACGCTCGTTTCTTTCAGTGATGGGTTAAGCAGAAGCGTGTGAGGTCCCATATTCACGTAATTGAGGATGGGGGACAGACGCTTACCTCTGATGGACCTATTCGAGCTTCGGCTGCTGATTCTTTCCAGAGGCTTCTTACTTCGGATGTGGGCGACCTACATGAGCCGGTCTTGGATGTTCTCACCTCTCTCCCTTCTGATGTCGACCGTCAGGCGCTGTGTGATCAGCCGAATGCTGATGAGATTAGAACTGTTGTTTTTGGGATCAGTGGAGCGAGTGTTCCCGGTCCGGATGGTTTCACGGCGCTATTCTTTCATCATTGTTGGGAGGTGGTTGGGCCGGATATCATCTCTGCGGTTGCTGACTTCTTTGCTGGTTCTCCCATGCCTCGCAGTTTTACTGCCACTATGCTTGTTCTGCTTGCAAAGAAGCAGAATGCTGTTGCGTGGATGGATTTTAGGCCGATCAGCATGTGCAACGTGACGAACAAGATCATTTCTAAGATCTTGACTTCGCGAATGGCGCCTCTACTTCCTTTTGTGGTGGCACCGACGCAGAGTGGTTTCGTCCGTGGTCGCTTGCTGAGTGATAATGCCTTGTTGGCTCAGGAGCTCATTCGTGATTTGAATGAGAAGTGGTCGAGCCCGAATCTGGCCATTAAGCTTGATATGGCTAAGGCGTATGATCGGGTTCAGTGGGCATTCCTGCTGCGGGTTCTGGAGCGGATGGGCTTTCCTCCTGGGTGGTTGAGTATGATGGAGAGATGCATTCAACACTGCTGGTTTTCTGTTCTTGTGAATGGGTCGCCGGCAGGTTTCTTTCCTTCCACTCGGGGTCTTCGACAGGGTGATCCTCTCTCTCCATCATTATTTGTGCTAGCTGCGGATTATCTGTCTCGCTCCCTTGATCGCCTGTTTGAGCAGAGGCATTCGCTGAGGTACATGTCGTGGGGGAATGCTATTTCTCCATCTCATCTATCTTATGCGGACGACATCATTATCTTCACCTAAACTCACCGCACAGACTTAATGCGGCTAGTTCAGTGCATTGATCATTATGCGGCAGTCTCGGGTCAGAAGATTAATCAGGAGAAGAGCAGCTTCTACATGTTTCAGGGTTTCGCTCGACGGTGGCAACCTATTGTGGAGGCGGTTACTGGATATCGGCGAGGCACCCTACCCTTTGTCTACTTGGGTGTGCCGATGTATAAGGGTGCTCAGAAGGCTTCTTTGTTTGATGGATTGCGTGCGCGGATGAGTGCGCGTATTCATAGCTGGTCTCATCGTCATCTCACCTTTGGTGGGCGGTTGGCTTTGATTCGCAGCACCCTCTCCACGCTCCCGCTCCACATCTTGCAGGTAATGGAGCCCCCCCAAACGGTTTTACATCGTCTGGAGCAGATGATGGCGAGGTTCTTCTGGGGATCCATGGGTGAGATCCGGAAAACTCACTGGGTTGCGTGGGAGACTGCCTGTCTGCCTCAGGATGAGGGAGGCCTTGGGCTACGCAGACTGTCTGATGTGCTGTCGGCTTGCAGTTACCAGCTGTGGTGGAGGTTCCAGTCCCATGACTCTATCTGGGCCCGCTTCATGTGGGCTAAGTACTGTACGCCTTTTTATCCGGCTACTTTGTCTGCTCCCTACTACGCCAGTCGGCCGTGGAAGCGGCTCTTGAGGCATGGTAAGCCTGCTCATGAGTTCGTGCGGTGGTCTTTGAGTAGTGGTTGGGCTAGTTTCTGGGATGATTGTTGGATGGGTGACCGCCCCCTTTCCTCCTACTGTCCTCCGGATGCTGATCCTGGTTGCTATCAGGTACGCCATTTTTTGCATGTGCATGAGCATACATGGTTGCATGATCGTTTGTTGCATATGCATGTTTCATGTGGCTTGCCTATTCAGTTGATTGATACTATTAGCCAGACTCCTGTGATGCCATATGGGGATGATGTTCTGCGTTGGACTCTTACTACCCACGGTGAATTCTCTCTTTCCTCCGCATGGGATCGTGTCAGACATTGGCTGCCTAAGCAGCCTTTGTTCGGGGACATTTGGGGGCCTTGTCTGCGCCCTACCATGTCGGTCTTTTTATGGAGGTTGTTATATGCTCATTTGCCGGTGGATACTCATTTACAGAGGAGGGGGATTACTTTGGCTTCTTCCTGCGTGTGTTGTCCTTCTCGTTCTATTGAGTCGGTTGTGCATGTGTTTCTATCTAGTGTCTCTGCGAGGGCTGTTTGGACTTACTTTGAGCCTTGGTTTCCTTCAGCACACACTATTCACACGAGCACTACTATTGCTCGTAGACCAGGTCACTGGCGGTCAGCTCTTCCGAGAGCCTCCGCCAACCATATTGCTTTCTTGATTCCTTGTTTGATCTTTTGGTTTCTGTGGAAGGAGAGGAACAGTAGTAAGCATCGTCGTGTTCCTTTCCGTTCGTCTCACGTGATTTGGCAGGTGGAGCATCATCTGCACTTATTGGTGGCTGCTGGGAAGCTTCTTCCTGCGCAGTGGGCTGGCTACTTGCCTAGGGTGCCCTTTATACCTCCTCATTAGCCGATTAGAAGAGTCCTTCGGTCTCTCATGGTCTTGTGGCATCCCCCGGAGGCACCTTGGGTTAAGCTGGATACGGACGGTTCTTTCGATGCGGGCACTGGATCGGCGACAGGTGGAGGTTTGGTCCGGGATCATTCTGGATCGCTCTTGACAGCTTTCTGCTTGCCGTTGATCGCTTCTTCGAGTTTCGATGCTGAGTTGCTAGCTCTTCTTCAGGGTCTTCGGCTGGCCACTCAGTTATCATCAGACATTTGGATCGAGTTGGATGCTGCAGCGGTGGTTACTATTCTCTCTTCCGGTCGGCATGGTTCGGCAGCGATGCGTCACACTTTGGCGCGTATCAGACTTCTTCTCAGAGGTGTCCGGTTTCGTATCTCTCATATCCGTCGTGAGGGGAACAAACCGGCTGATTTTCTGGCTCGGCGTGGTCATCAGGTTTTGGAGCTTACTACATATGATGCTGTTTCTGCACCGAGGTACTTACAGAGTTTGGTTAGGATGGACCAGCTTGGCTATCCTAACTTCAGATTTCATCATCACACGGCTTGAGTTTTTGCTTATGTTTTGGATCTTTACGTTTTTCTATTTTTCGTGTTTCGTTTGTTTGGGCCATCTGTTAGGCCTTTTATTTGTTTTCATGGTTTTTTCCATTATAATTTGTAGAGGATGTCTATTTAGGCATGCCACGAACATTGTACTATTCTGAATATGATATGGACGGGTTGGGAGTCTGCCTAACTCCCCGCCCACAATGGGCATTTTGATTAAAAAAAAAAGAATATATTATGACAGTATAAAGGTTTTACCGTACGTGGTTCAAGCACATAAGCCAAGTTAAACATAATAAGAAACTTGACAAGATTTAGAAAATAGATCATCTTGGCTGCATCCTGGCTATATAAATTAACACATGGAAGGATTATTTATTATCAACTGATTCATGTTCCTTTGATAATCATTATGCTTCTTTTCTGATTGGATAATAAATATCGTGGTACTCTTATCTATTTTGTTTCTCCCATTAGAACCGGTTCAATGTTTTCTTTTAATTCGTTTGTTAGTTTCTTCATTCTGTCTATGATTCACTAAATTAGGAAGCAGGATAGGTGCAATTAAGCTCGAGCTAAAGGGAAAAGAAGAGGAAATAACAAGGGAAAACTAGAAAAGATGAACATAAATCTTTTGTAAAACATGGCTTCCCCATTAACATAATACAAATATTTACACCCCAATATAAAGTAATCGACATGAATTTGCTTACATTTTAAAGATGATATTTCAATTGAATAAAATGGAGGGACTAAAAAATACCCTTCGAACAAATTAAAAACAAGTCATAAATCAGCAAAAAAGTGGTAATTACTTGAATCAACAGCAATGAGCCTCAAGGCAGCAAGCGCAGCTGCAACAGACACGCATCCAAAGAAAACAACGTTAAACCAATGCCAACTCTTGTGCAGGGAACTAAGCTTATGCTTCCTCGCCACCACGTACATGTGGTTCGCCAGAATGAACGTGAGCGGGAACGTGCTGAGCGCCCCAGTGAGGCTCATGAAATCTCCCAAGAATGGCAGCAATGCTGACACGAATGACGTTACGCCCAAGTACCCACCTCTAACCACAGTTCTAAACGACAAGTTCCGCATAGCTAAAGCACTCCCTTTAAGTTCGTACTTGGTGTCCAAATACTCGTACATTGGACTTGCAAAGATCTGAAACGAACAATTGCAGGCGTCTTTTTGTAATAAATCTTTGAACAGATATGTAGTAAATGATGGTACGATGATACTTACGTGCAAAGCAATGATTGTCTGCAAGAAAGCTGAAAGATTAGCGGCGGCCTTCAACCAAACTGGGCCGGTAACATTGTTCAATAGGTAGGCTGATGCATCCGATCCATACGCCCAGTAACCAATGAAGGTAACGACATACATTGGGAGAACTCCGACCGAGAACTGGAAATAGAGAGCTTTCATCATGTTCTCTACCACAGGCTGACTCACCGTAGCCTGTGAAGAAAGCGAATTAACTGTGAGTAGCAAGCAACGATTAGACTGAAAACAAGTTGTTAACGGAGAAGTAAGTGAGAGCAGCCTATTTGTTGCTGAATAATGTAGTAAATCAGAAACCTAAACCAGCAGATGCCAAAAGAGTGAAATCTGCTATTTAGCACAAGATTATGTTTGTAAAAGCTTCAAATATAAGATTTCTGTTGAACCTGTATTTCTGGAAGCATTCCGGTATTGAAGGCAAAAACAAGATTAGCTGATGCACCAATGATTGTAAAAATCTTGCTATTACTTGTTCCATGAGTGCCATAGTCTCTGGGAGGAGCTTTAATGCCTGTAAAATAGATTCTTTACTCAGAGAAAAAGAAACTGACAACAAAAAAACATTATTGATCGAGAAGAAGCATGTGCGTAAATCTTATGTCGGTACAAAGGATAATGAAGGCCTACTAATTTAACACCAGCCAAACTCATCCAAGAACATGGCAGAAAACAGTGTTTCATCAAGTAATTAAATGAGGCCTATTAATTTAACACAGTGTTTCATCAAGTAATTGAATTTTCCTGTGGATACATAGTAATCAAAATGTAATTGCTACTCCACCCCCCAGAGAATAAAGTTCTGTAGCTAAACAGAGAAATTTAAAAAATAATCTTCTACAACTCGAGAAATCTGTAGGACCATAGTGGAGAAAGCATGTGATGAAGTATTAAAGGTCAAGGTGTAGGCAAACATTTCAAATGTTCAGTGAAGTGAGTAAAAAAGATAGTCTGCTTTTAAGGGAAGCACTAAACAGTTATTTTGTGGTAATTCAACTTCGACAATCAAGGAATGACAGGTGGAAGCATTCAAATAGAAACTTGGAAAGTATATCATAATCAGTCATAACTAGGAAAAAAATGGTCATACCATCTCTTAGAGCCAGCACAACTGCTGAGATAATGTACACCAGACTAAACAATGTTGAAAATGCCAGCCAGACTCGCAGTGCTGATAAATGGGGTACAGCAATTGCAAAAAGAATACATGCAAAGCCAGAAATTGCAATGAAGTGTGGAAGCTTCAAGCTGGAGTCTTCTTGGAAAAGCACATAAAAAGCCTGAAAATGATGTCAATGAAATCAAAGGGATCAGCTCAAAACCTTACTATTTATTGGTGGGCTAAGCTGATGGTTTTCGTAGCTTGTATGGACTCATTATAAACACCCATTCCTATGTCTTTTTTATAGGCACTTAAATAGAGTGAATGGGATAACAAAAGCAAGTTACCTTAAGGGCACTTCCAGCTAAAATGATGAATCCAACATTGATCATGAAGAGATTAATATATTGCAGTGCCCATGTAATATTATACGCTTGTTTACCTACAGAATAGAAACCTACCTTAGTAAACAATGCCTGCAAGAAATGATATAACATTCATAACACTCAATGGGTATCATCTCTTTCAGAGATTTTTATTATTTGCTCTTACCATAAATAAATCCTGCTAGGTCTCTATATCTGATATGCCTCTTTCCTCCGTATTCATGAAGCTCGGCAACTAACATATTTGCATATAACGATATTGCTGTTGCTAAGAGTAGTCCAACCACACCACCAAGCCAACCCAATGGAACCATGATAGTGCCAGAGTATCCCAAGACATAAGCACTGTTTATCCCAGTTGTAAGGACAAATCCCACTTGGAACCATGAATCTACATACAATACACAACAGATAAAATACGCAGGGGTCCTTCCAACAATGGAGTAAATAATACATAACCGAACTTCTGCGCTCGACTTTAACTTCTAACAAATTAAAGGTTAATGTAAGGCATAAACTGGTGGCATACATAAAGTAAACAATAAAACAGAGAACAAAAATTCCAAATTCATAAAAGCATTGAGAATTCATTTATTATGATCAAATTAGAGACTCACACCCAAATACTCCAATAACATAAGTATTCACTAGTTCAACAAGGCAAAAAAAAATTGATTCCATGAAGAAAAAAAATAAACAGATTCCGAAATATTGAATACAAACTCCACAAATTGCAGAAACAGAAGATAACAGCCTAAACAAGCAATAACTGAGCAAAGAACCTTGGCTAATTTGATGTGCAGTATCAGAAATATCAACAACCAAATGGTCCGCAGAATAGACCTTTCTGTCAGAGCCAGAGCGACCCAAAACGCCGTCGTTCGCCCCGACCCCCTCAGCTCGCAAGAGCGCCGATCTTGTGTCGCCGTCCGACGCCGCCAGGCCGTCCGAGTTTCCTGAATTGACACGCAATCCACCTTGAAATCCGACATCAAACTTCCAAAACGCCATATCCACAACACAAACACACACGACACACGCACTGTAGTATGTAGGTATATCAACGCTTACAGAATCAATAAGCAGGTTCAGTAGCGTGCAGCACGATTTGACACAACCCAAAAATAAATAAAATTGATGATGTCAGAACTCGTTATGCGTATACGCAACTTGCTGATTGGTACAGCTCGAGCTCGAGGGGGTTTATTCCCACGGATTGACGAAACTAAAAAAACAAGTTACGAGATTAGTAAATTTACTGACTACTGATGTTTTTATAGTGTTCTTCTTTTACAGATATATATTTTTCTTTCTTATTATATATAGTATATTAATAATTTGTGCTACTAATTTCACATTTCTGGGCCAGTGGACTACAATATTTTCCGAATACGCAGAAATGTGTTTTTCGTCTCCGATTTTCAACCAGGAAACTAGTGTTTTATTATTTGATACCAAAAATCCCTACTTTTTCTTAAAAATGATTATTTTCAATTTAGAAAAAAATTTATAAACAACATTTGCACACACCTTAAGTTTTTGTTTCGTAAATCTTTATTTAAGTTATTTTTACAAGGCAAATTGACAAATTTAGTCTCCAATGTTTCCCACTTTGGATGAATTGGTCCCTAATCTTTTTTTTTTAGTTTATTGGTCCTCAATGTTTGCTAATTTGGATAAATTGGTCATTCTGTTAAATTTTAAGTTAATTAAGTGTTAATTATAGGGGTATTTATGGAATAAAAGTTTCAGGGACCAATTCATCCAATTTTTAAATAAAACTATAATTTTTTTTAAATTATGATTTTTTTTCGGGAAAAAAAATAATTTTTCAAATAATTTTTTATTTTAAAAATTACTTTTTTTCAACTAATTTTTTTTCTTTTTTTTTCAAATAACTTTTTTGGTAAACGAAAAAAATTAATTAATAATAATTTTAGGGACCAATTCATTTAAATAATTTTTTGAATTAACTTTTTTTCAAATTTTTTTATTTAAATAAAAATTAAGTAAATTTAGATTAACTAATAATTTTGCATTTCACGGTGAAGGAGGGGAGCGGGTCAATACAACGGTTGGGGAATGTGTTATGTTCTTCGAGGAGAAGAACAGTTGGACGACCCGCTCGTAGTCGTCCAGTTATGGCCTCCCACCTCCTAGTCGTCCAGCTGCTCTTCTCCTCGAAGAACATAACACATTCCTCAACCGTTGTGTTGACCCGCTCCCCTCCTTCACCGTGAAATGCAAAATTAATTATTAGTTAATCTAAATTTACTTAATTTTTATTTAAATAAAAAAAATTGAAAAAAAAGTTAATTCAAAAAATTATATAGATAAATTGGTCCCTAAAATTATTATTAATTAATTTTTTTTCGTTTACTAAAAAAATTATTTGAAAAAAAAAAAAAAATTAGTTGAAAAAAAGTAATTTTTAAAATAAAAAATTATTTGAAAATTTAATTTTTTTCCGAAAAAAATCATAATTTAAAAAAAATTAAAAAAAATTAAATTTTTATTTAAAAATTGGATGAATTGGTCCCTAAAACTTTTATTCCATAAATACTCCTTATGATTAAAACTTAATTAACTTAAAATTTGACAGAAGGACTAATTTATCCAAATTAGCAAACATTGGGAACCAATAAACTAAAAAAAAAGATTAGGGACCAATGCATCCAAAGTGACAAACATTAGGGACAAAATTTGCCAATTTGCTTTTTTACAAACATGACCAAATTCCAAGTGAATAGCTCCTCTTGTTTCTGCGATAAAGGCCGGTTCCTTTCTAAAAACCGGTACGTTTTATAATTGAAAAAAAATACACAGTGAAGACTGTTTCTTTTAATATTCCACACATTCCTATAAGATATTGCAATTAGTACATTAAATTATTGGTTGGGCGGGCCCCTTCTTAATAACGTGTCATATAAATTATCGAATTATTCCCTCCGTCCAAAAAAACATGACTTGTTTGAATTGTGATGCGTTAAAGTGATTTGTCCATAAATTCTTTTTATTTTTTAAAAACAAAACAACAATAATAGAATAATCTGAAAAATAATACTCCCTCCGTCCCATTATTTACGTCCCATTGGGATTGGACACGGTAATTAAGATAGTAAAGATAAAGGTGTAAAATTGTAGTGTAAAAGTATAAAAGGGTGGGGTCCACTTGCTTAGACTGATTGAGTCCATTCATTTATTTTTTTATTTGGTATGGAACATAAATAATGGGACAACCATAAAAGGCAAGTGGGACATTAATAATGGGACGAAGGGAGTACAAGTCATGTTTATTAGGACGGAAGGAGTATAATATAATACATGTGATCGCTATTAGTCAAATGAAACAGTAGAAATAGGTTACTTTAACCTTATTAAACAATGCTGCAATCTTCAGCAGATTCAAATATAAATATAAATGATTATGTCCGTCTGATTTAGTGCATGATGACATGAGGAGTTAAAGTGATACTGGTGCTTCTGTTAAATAATTTAATTATTTTATTACTATCATGCCACATCATGGAATCTCCGGTGGGACACAAAATCAAACATCCGTACTATAAAAATGTACTCATTCCGTCTCATTTGTAATGTTTTATATCTTTTAAATACAAAAATTAAAAAGTGATGGAAAGTGATGTTTTGTGGTGAATTTTGTTTAACTGTTAAATAATTAATTTGTGGTCATAAATTATTTGTCCTTTTTAAAAACAAAATATTAATAGTGAAGACACTCATTTCAAAAATACAAAATATACTAATGGAATGGAACGAATAGTAGTTTAACGGTGCCGGTGATAGTCAAAGATCACAAGTTCTCAAACCCCACCAATATCACTATTGAACAGGAGTAGCATTTCGGCTGCGGTTTTCCCTCATAATAATTGAAAAGAAACTAATTGAAAATAATTTGACTACACTTCTCATTGTTCTCAAGAGTTTTTCCAGGTTAATAAATAAATATGCAGTAGTGATGCAAAAGGAAATTCACCAGTTTTTAGCAAAATGGAAAGCGAAAGCAAACAGTTAGGTAGGAAGGTCTCGAATACAAGATGGTAAGAAGTAAGAACTCACACAAGCAGCTCAAGTATCTGCTTACTGCTAAATGATACTAAACAGAATGTTCTTAATTTGACATTGCAAAAAAAAAACATTGGTAGGAGACAACAGATGCTAATACTGGACACTGTCATAAAGCTAGTAAGCTATAGTTGTTCTAACATTAAAATATCAATTACATTCCTATTCCAAAACCACACCAGCTTCTCAATTTGGAAAAATTCAAGTGTTTTTATCAGTAGAGTAAGTGCAAGACTCATAAATAGCACAAGATAAGAGCACAACATACTGTTCAGTGATGTCTATTTTCTGATCAAGAATGAGTGAGCTGCCATTCAAACTGCGTAAGTGTGTTTAAGTCTTGCTCACGAGTAAAACGATTCATGGTTTCTAGCTATAAACCACATAAAAGGGGAAGAAATGATGCATGTACGTGTATATATACCAATATGTACATGTAGATATTACATAAGAAATTATCCTCTTTCTTGAAGCTTAGGCCGTCTGAGGCATTGTGCGAGGTTCATACCTCAGATTTAGATTCACCAAGTGGTTTGCTGGGCTCAAACTTGATTCTCAGAAAAGAAAACAAACTCAGAAACAAAAGATAAGTGCGGCTCTGCTCTCACCAGCGACCTCTGCTCTCATCTCCATCACCCACACAGCAACAAAAAAGTATTTTTTGTATCACATTTCTGCTCAGTGAGTCGTTAGCTGTTTTTCATTCATTTTTGTATATTTATCCAGGAATGTATTATTCGACTGGTTAGTGTTTAGTGTAGATTCCGCTAGGCATTATCAAGACCGACATGCTCACTAATCTGTAATACTTGCTCAGAACATTGTGTATAATATGTTTTTCAAGACTAAGAGTGACGACTTCGGAGGGGGAGACACTGAAAGTGGTGGCAAAGGTGATTTGTTGGGCATGATTTCAGTTGGATGGATGATTTAACAATTTAACTTTAACCTTATGACTATGTTATGTAATTTGGGTAGTTAGTAACGAATTTTATGGATGTATGAGCAATGTTAACAAGTGGAACTAATTTTACTCTTATTGTTTTGAGGCTCGAGCTTATTGAGGAAATACGTCAAGGCTTAATTATTAGGACTTTTAAATCTAATGTCTAAGAAACAAGCGGATAGCAATTATATCAAATTAAAAAAATGAGCTCCCTAGACTCTTTGGTTCCCCTTTAGTCTGGCCTAGTGTTATAGTCTGGAGTTATTCTACATTCAATTTTCATTTAAGCTTCCCTAGGCCAGATCATGAGTGTCTTTACTGTTCTAGCAAATTTGAAGTTTACTGATAAATACAAACATCCCCAGTACCATTGTGAAAGCTCATTATTTGCATTCAGTTTACTATTCATTTGGTCTCAGGTCTCTAAAATACAACAGTTAGTATAAATCGAATGCCATTAAATAACTCATGCCATGCTAAATAAATCCATGTCAACACTTCATCAGAGTGAGAGATACATTATTAAAGAGAAAAACTCTTATGAGCTTTCATTCTATTACTTCTTGTTCAAATTAGAGTAAAGAGATCCTCAGCAGACACCAAGCTAAAAGGGCGAGTAACAATTCAAAACATATGGACAAATTCAAACTGCTCCAATCCATGGTTTAAGACAGCCAGAACTACATAATCCATTACTTTATAATACAAAAACATAAAAATAAACAAGCTCATAGTCATAGCAAAGGAAACTCACAGAAAACTCTAATTCTTAGCATCAGTTGGGGTATCCCCTACAATAACATCAACCTTTTCATACCTGAAACCTCCTGAATGAACGGTGCATTTCCCCGGGATTGTCAACACCGTCTCCGAGCTATTCTCGAACAATGCAGACAGGAACAGCACAACCAATGCTAGCAAGGCGCCACATCCTGTCATGAAAACCAATCCAGAAATGAAACCCAAAGCACAGACCTTTCTCTTCTCCTCACTGTGCTCCTTCGAAAATGACCGGGGATTCAAAGGTTGTGAATGCAGCCACTGGGGGAGACTCCTCGTCCTGAAGTTCCAGCTGTACACAGAGCTAGTCTGCATCGACTTTCCAGTAGATGAACTCAATCCAACGAGGACCTCTTCGTTCCTCCACATTTCACCCAAATCAACCTGACACACCAACAAAGGGTTGTACGGCCTAGGGTTTCCAAACTTACTCAACCGAACCTCAATCCTCTTTGAGCTCGAATCATAGTCAACCCAAGAATGAAGCTTCACCCCACTGTTCAAAACCAAGCCTATCGACGACACATTGCTTGTCTTCACCGAAACAAGACTCCTGACGTCAAGACCAACGTGATTTGCATTCACATCCCCCACATTTCCATCGACCGAAGTATCGAATTCCACCCCGAGAAACCGGTTTTCCTTCGAAACCCCAAAACTATCTCCAGAAAACTTGGACCGGAAGTTTCTGGGAACGACCAGAAATGCCAACCCATCACCATTATCAGGCGAAATTGAGAATGTGAAATCAGTGGAGAACGAAACGGGCTTCCTTGACTTCGAGCCCGGGCTCAAAAGCCGAATGGGCCTTTTCTGGACGATTAAACCGGAGCTCGAAGAGGAAATTGTGGGATTGGTTAGCCGGACACTGGAGCTGTTGTTAGGAATCTCAGCATCGCCGATGAGAACGAGATTCGAACCGAAATGAGGTTTGATGGGGATAGCGATAGAGAAATGCAGAAGTGAGAGAAGTGCTGAAAGGAAAATTAGCGATTGAAGTAGATGAATCGAGTGGGAAGCGTAGGGGAATGAACTGAATTCCTGCATTTTTCTTGGAACGGAAGGAACTAGGGTTTCAGTAGTATTTGGGGGAAATTGGGATACTTGCTGTGTACTATAACAAATAAGAATAAAAGTAGGGAGTAGAAGTCCCGCTACGTAGAGGGGAGGCAGAGTGGTTGAGGTGAGGTTTCCCGGGACCGACAGGTCATGGGTTCAGTCCTCACTGAAACCAACCGTGAATTTCGCCCTTGGTATACCCTGAGGCAAAGAACACTCAAACCTCAATAAATTTCGCTCCCTTAATCAAAAATCCTGATCCGCCCTGGATGCCCCCTCTCATTTCCCTTGAAAACTTTCCTCAAACCCTTCAAAATTGAGGGGTTAGATTTTCATTCCCCCTCTCCCTCTTTTGCTCATTCCCGTTATCTTCACAAAAACTTCTCCATTGGAGATTTGATTCCCATCTCTTCTCTATTTTTGCTCCCTCTCTCCCTATTTCTCTCTCTTGTTCAAAAATCTTCCTCCTCCGGCTACCGACGTCTCTCGCCTCCGCCTCTCTTTGCTCTCTGAAATCTCTCTCTTCTTTCCGACAACGTAAGCTTCAATATTGTCAAATCAATCACCCACTTGGAAATCAACAACCCCAAATCTGCTCTTGCCGCTGTCGATTTAAATCTCTAACATTTTGTTCACTGAAGGAGTTTATGTCGCATTCTATTTCTTGAATGGAATATTTGCTTTTGCTCGTGTTCTGTTTCTTGAATGAAAGATTTAATTTTAATCTCATCACCATCGATTTTGTATCCCAAAGTCGTGTTCTGTTTCTTGAATTCATTTGAAAATGTGATATGCTGGAATGGAAGATATGCTTGATTTTGTTTGAAGGTATAATATGCTTGGTGTGTTTACGCAAATTATTGTCATTTAATTGATGAAATACAATATGATATGCTTGGTGAAATTAATGAATGTAATTTTTTTTATTAAAAAAAAATTTAATAAAATAAATAAAATTGATTCTATTCTTTTAGCGAAACCAAACATGTATTATGATAGGCTATATTTTTGTATTGTTCAATGTGTGTTTTGGTATTAATAGTTCACTTTTGAACATGATTGCTACTGATATTGTAATTTTTGGATCTTGATAGGTATTTGAGAAGTGTAAAGCTTTCATACACAAGGATAGAATGCCATTGAAAGCGACTGCATACAGACAACTGACTCCCCCAATGACTCTTGAAGGTAACGTCTACACCAAGGAGATAGAGGAAGAGGTGAAGATAGCCATGCGACGCGATGATCTTTCCTCTTAGATGCAAGAAGATCGTCCACATATTAAGCGTCTCAAGGAAGCAATCAACAAATCTTATGGGCTTGATCTTCCGTAGGCTTAGTCTACTGACTTCAAATCAAGGATTCAGAAGTCCATATCTCAGTAGCAGCAGACTCAGCCTATATTTCAGTCTTTGCCTTTCTCTCTCTTTTCTCTTTTTAGTGTAGTACTGATGTAAGTGTAATCGTTTCCATTTCAATGAAATCAGTATTTTACTCGGCCTGACAACCTCTTATTGTCTTATGGCTATGTTGTTTATTTAACACAACTGATCACTGAAGTGATCAACACACACACTCACTTCCTGAATTTCTTCTGATGTACCTTTGAGTAAGTTGTTAACCTGAGTTGTCTTTCTTTCAGTTATTTATAACTAAGGTTTGTGGATAGTAGTTTCAGTAGTTAAGTGGTTTTGGCATCATCAATTAGGGGAAATTGTAGGGATATGAGTCAGTGGTCAAGGAGACCATTATTAGGTGGATACGTAGGATATGACTCAGTATGACTCAGTGATTTTTGGGGGAAATTGTAGGGATACTGAGTTGTATTGTTATAAGGAATTGAAGATCCCAAAACCCCTGTCCTAACCCCTGAGTGTGTGATGAACCGACATGATATAATAGGCTAGACCTGCTTCGATCTTTCTATATTATTTTGTCTAAGTCCTGTAAGGGGTAAATTGTTGGACTGAACTTCAGTAGAGAAGTTGAAGTTCCAGAACCCCAAGTCATCGGTTCAGTAGAGCTCAGTACTCTTCAGAGTATGTCGCTGGAAGCACTCAGCAGAAATATCACTCTTCAGCCGACTCAGACAGAAGACTCAGTACGGTCGTCCTTGATCTACTGAATGAGAGAAGAACTCAGTTAATTGTCTTCGAGTCAAAGCTGAAAGCACTCAATAGAAGATCATTCTTCAGCCGACTCAGATGGAAGACTCAGTACGATCACCCTTGATCTACTGAAGGAGTGCAACTCAGTTGCAGACAGTATGAGGAAATTCGATTCGAGGTTCAGAGAAAGTCAACTCAGCTAGAAGACTGTTGTCTGGCAAGTCTCACCTACCGCCACACCTCGACCAATGAGAAGCAAGCGAAGCTTACCTACTCTGACACAAAAGCTGCTCTCACGCACACAAAGTCAACCACTCTGTGGCGACATTCTAAATTATATGGCCGTTTTCCTTGGAGTCTTGTGACACGTGGCATGATCCTCTCCAACGGGTCTATGCATGGGTCACGACTATATAAAGAGATCGTCTTCATTGAAGAATTGTCCACGAGTAACCAAAGTGCTAAACACACCAAGTTCACAATACGAACCAACGGGAACAGATGCGCTTTGAAGCTCACGAATACCTTCTCAATCACTCTAGCAAACTAATTGTTCATTAATAAATATTGATTTAGAGTTTTTATTTTATGCATTGTTTACATGTCACATCCTGATTTTTTGCCCCCTTTAATTATAGGACCTTCAAAGTTTAATGGCAAAAATTTTAAGAAGAGGAAATGTGTTAAACCGACATCAACCGAAGAAAATGATGATGATTTCAAAGATGATATCCTTTTCGGTGGTCGGACACAGTATTTTAAAAAGGGTGAATATATCAATGACGAAATGTATCCACATTTGATTAGTAGGTGCAGTCCATCAACATTAGTTCGTGGATTGCAAGAATTGAATGCATGCCAAAGAGATGAAGTGAGGAAAATTGGATTTGGTGTGTTACTAGACCTACGTATTGATAAGCTTCCAACGCAGCTTGCATTTTGGGTGATTAACAATTTTAAGATGCATGAATATGATATACGTGATTCATCAAACATAAACTAATGATCAACATGTATTTGGTATTACATACTATTGAATAATTATTTTATACGTTTTACATAATATTTGGTGTAATATTTGAAGTGTTAATAATTAATCCTTGTTTGTAGGTATTTACCTAATGCAGCATATGAAAACTTTCATGGGCGATGTGTATAATCGAAAAACTGATAAATTAAAAACGAAGCAATAGGCAATTGAAGCTGTTGAGAGTTCGTTATTGCGTAGCTATCCTAAAATTCAGCCAAAATACACTATGCAATGCAATCGAATGTGAAGCCGAATTTTTCTACTTAGAAAAATGGAAAAAACAACCGAATAACTTGGAAAAGTTGATGCTTGAATGACTTTTACTACTTAGTTAATAAGATCAAACTATATTTTGGACCTTTTATTTTTCTCCTTGTAAGCTCTATTTTCGATTTGAATTTGAATTTTATGATTTACTAAGTTTAGTGTCTTATGTTCTAAATTTTTGTTTTAGTAGTGGAGGTTTTCAAAAGTAATGGATGTTTACCACAACTAAACAATTCATATCATTATGCATCATCGAACACAACATTATGCATCATTATTGTTTCTAATATGCATGAGTCGGATAACTGTGAAAGAACAACGTAAAAAATGAGAAAAAACCTAGATTATTATGCATTAATATGCATCACTATTATTTGAACTTGTAATTAATTTTGATCTCCTTAAAAAATGACTCGGATAAATTAGAGGAGTCCTACATAAGAATAAATTTGTAATAAATCAGCTGCAATTAAGTTCATTCACACTTGAGATTTCAAGTATTAATAATATTATCTGCTACATCGATTATTGACACAGTTGTTTACAGAAGTGCATAATATAATATTGGTACAAAAATCCGATAATACTAATGCATCAGATAATAAAAGTAGTACATTTGCACCTAAGTTTTCTAAGTAATAAAGGTACTTTCACCTATGGCAGATTAAAAGACTTTTCATAATAGGAAAGTTAAAATTTCTTTAATTAATAAGAGTACAAATAAGGAATTTTAATCATCATAATTACACCAACCTTTAATAATAGATTGTGATTGATAAAAGAAAGTAGTAACAAATCAAGCGCAATTAAAATTACCAATACGCCCTTCTAGAAATAATTTTAATTGAAAGATTAAATTTAATAAAAATATCTATAACCATTGATTTACTAAGATCTATGGATCAAATAGGTTCCTATTTCTCACTAATGTATAATGTTCTTATTTGATCAATTTCATATATATATATATATATATATATATATATATATATATATATATATATATAGGAAGGATCATTTGTGTACACCTTCTTAGGTGGTCAAGCAATCTCGTCAGCTGGGTGCACAGAAAAAGGAGTCAACATTAATTAAAGTAGTCAATCCGACCAACTTAATTAATTGATGATTTTGAGAATTCAAAAATGTATCACGCGAGTCATGCAACTGGAAAATAAATGTAGCAAATATTAAAATTTGTCATGTAGTGAGTTGTATTATTTTTTTTTAGATTATTTAATTATTGAAATTATGTTTCAATCCAACAATTCTATATAAAGAGGTACTCATGCATATATTCATACATTTCTTAGTCAGTTTATAGAGAGAAAGATTTAGAGAGAGAAAAAAAATTATATTCGTATTTTGCGCAAAGTTGGATCTCGATCTACATTTTCATCATATTCGCACAAGGTATGTTGTATATAATTTAAAGCATTTTCTATGTAGCATATTTTAAACCTTATCCGTAATTTTATATATATATAAACCCTATCCGTAATTTTCTATGGATTTAAATAGTGTTACATTGTAAATAGGGCTACACTACATATATATTTAAAACGTGACATTGTAAATATGGTTAATATTGCATTTAATCATCTAGCATGGATTTTACTACGAAAAATGTGATATAGTTCTCTGTTTGCTATATTAATTTTGTATACTTTCATTATACGATGTTTTCTACTGAGATTATAAACATATTTCTTCGTTTAAAATTGTATTTCATGAATTATTACATTTACAGGATAAAAATGTATTTTAGTTCTTCGTATTTCACCTACATTTAAATTATTACGTAGATATACAGTATTTTGATGAGAACTAAGATGTGTTATATTTTCAAATATGGTTAGATGGTCGATTGGACACGAATCACAGTCAAGTATGGAGGAATATTCGAGGGTTCCGAATACAAATATGGGGATGAACAACTTGCAGCAATTCCGCACTGCTTACTTTCGTTGTCATCTCTAAGAGCAACCATTGATTCAATCACGCAAACTAATTCGATGCGTACCCCGTATTAATTGTATTCCCTCGAGAGAAATCGCATCGGTCGGCTCGTGAAGTCACTAATGATGAGTGATGCAGATTTAAATCGACTCATCGGCTTCGAGGTAGATCCCACTGTCTGTGTTGTGACGATGAGTCCGAGTGATCGGGCCAGAACAAGTATGTGGCAGACCCGATCACATGTCCCTTATTCTGATGATCGGGACCTAGTTGAGCAATCCATTAGGGATTTCGACAGACATAAGTTCTTCGGTGACGGATGAGAGGAGGAGGAATACGAGGAGGCGGAGCAAGAGGAGGAGGAAAACGAGGAGGAGGAGGCGGAAGCGGAGGAGGAGGAAGAACAAGAAGCACATAACGAAGATTTGACGGATTCAGATGATCCGGATTACACTGCCGAAGAGGAGTCCGATGAAGACGAGCACGGCGAACATCAAAGCATCTACGGTACCATGTTGGAGTTTGCAACGTGGATGCAAAACGAGGGTGGTTACAATCGGTTAATGATATTACTCGAACAACCGAGTAACTTACCCATCACCATTTCGTCGTTGGAGGAGGAAGATGGCGACTCGATTCCGAATATAGCAAACTGGCTAGTTCCGTTCTTCCCTATCGCTCAAACCGGCATCATTGGATGTCCTGATTTGGATGCGGTTAACGACGGCGTTCTTGAGATGGATTCGATCTTCTGGAGTAGAGACGAGCTTACGGGTGCCGTCGGAGTGTGGCACTTAGAGCATCGGCGGTCTTTTATGGTGTTAAAAGCTGACAGGAAATACATGTGGTTTGGGTGTTTGCACGAGAACTCGTGTCCTTTTATGTTGCGTGCGAAAAAGGATGCAGATGTTTGGGAAATATACAAGGTGGACAAGAAGCACACATGTGAGTTCGACTTCGAACGATTGGTGCCAAGAACTATGAGTGCGAAGACTATCGGTGTATATTTCAGCCGACAAATGCGGAGAGAGGGCTCCATGATAAGGCCTCGCGACATCATTGACGAGTTGCGTCGTAGATTCGGTGTCGAAGTTAAGTACTACAAGGCACTTCGTGGTCGGAACATGGCCATCACGATGATTTACGGCGACCACGATGATTCTTTTAAGCTGCTACCCAAGTACCTCCATATGCTGAAGCAGTTAAACCCTGGAACGATAACCCATTACCGCATCGGGGAAGATAATCGATTCGAGTACGTTTTCGTAGCTTGGGGCCCGTGCATAAATGTGTTTATGTTTAACTTGAGCCAGGTCATCGTAGTTGATGGCACAAATCTGAAAGGAAAGAATACCGGCATGCTATTCGTAGCAGTAACGAAAGATTGCAACAAACAAGTCCTGCCGCTTGCGATAGGCATTGGCCCGATAGAGAATAATAATTCGTGGACATGGTTTATGACCAAATTAAGGACAGTGTACCCACCAACCGAGGGCCTAGTCATCGTGTCTGACCAACACGCGAGTATTAAGCATGTTATTGAAGAGGTGTATCCTGAGGCAACTAATTGTCTGTGTTGCGTCCATCTGGGCAACAACCTCGCTCCTTACGGTCGCGCAGCAGTAAAGATATTCCGTAGGGCCGCCAAAGCATAAACAAAATCGGAGTTTCGGAGAAAAATGGTTTCACTAAAGGCGAAGAGTCAGGAGGCACATGATAAAGTCATGGACATTGGTCCAGAACGGTGGGCCCTCTCACATTGCACTTCTCGGCGTTACTATTTTTTGACGTCAAATTGCATCGAGTCATTTAACGCGAGGCTATTGTGGGCCCGACGTCTGCCGATAAATTCCCTAATTGATACTGTGCAGTT
Source organism: Lavandula angustifolia (assembly GCA_028984105.1). Taxonomy (NCBI): domain Eukaryota; kingdom Viridiplantae; phylum Streptophyta; class Magnoliopsida; order Lamiales; family Lamiaceae; genus Lavandula; species Lavandula angustifolia. Next base: position 5,451,256 of record CM054818.1, on the reverse strand, counting down.
CATCATGGAGAATTGGTTCAACGAGCGACGGACGAACATGCATGCACACGACCACAGCCTAGTCGAGGTTGCTAAGATGAAGTTGCACGAGCAGGTTGAACGAGGACGCACGTATCCAGTGACGATCGTTGGCGAGGACGTTTTCACAGTGAACAATGGGGAACGAGATTTTATGGTCCGGTTAGGAGCAAGACGGAGCTGCCAGTGTCGGAAATTTGATCTGGATCTTATTCCATGCGAGCATGTTGCAGCCACTATTATGTAAGTGTTCATTAGTTTGAACATATTCCCTTACAGACTATTTCTATTATAAGTACACTAACAAAAAGTTACCGACAGTCATAGAGGCAACGATATCTATGAATTCATATCGCCGCTCTACAGTACGAAAGTTCATAGAGATTTACATGATCACCAGTTTCATTCGTTACCTCCACTCCAGCTCTGGACCGTGCCCGAAGAAATATCAAATGTGCCAACAGTGCTCCCTCCCTTGACGAGAAGATCCGCCGGTTGGCCGAGGTCACGGCGATATAGATCTGGCTTAGAGGTAAGTGCCGGTACTAGAACTAGAGGATCTAGGAAGTGTGGCCTCTGCAAAGAGCATGGGCATACAAGGAGGACCTGTTCCACCAGACTGTGATCTTATTTCTCTATATATTTTCGATGTTTTCCTATATAAGTTTGATGTTTAAATATCCGCGACATATGAAGTTTATGCGAAGAATGTTGTTTTTCTATATTTTATTATGACAATTAAAGTTATATAAATTTATAGTTCTCCATAAAAGATCCATATATCTCTATATAAATAATATTTCGTTCGTTTCTGCATGTAAATATTAAATATAATATTTGTATGGAGAACTATAATCTTTTACGTTTATAAATTTATTTCTAAAGTACTCTAAGTCATAGATCTCAACATATTACTTACATATCCCCGTAAAACGTTATACAAATCTTCTTCAGTTGAAATTGAGAGAAAGTTGGATTTATAGTACTCTATATTCGAAAAATTGAGAGAAATTATTTTACGTTGTTTTATGCAAGTTGAGAGATCTGGCTTTTATGTTGTTTTATGCAAGTTGAGAAAGATTGAGAGAAAGTTGGATTTATAGTACTCTATATTTGAAAAATTGAGAGAAATTGTTTTACGTTGTTTTATGCAAGTTGGGAGATTTGGATTTTACGTTGTTTTTTGCAGGTTGAGAAAAATTGAGAGAAAGATTGAGATAAAGTTGGATTTCTAGTACTCTCTCAGTTTAAATTGATAAAATTGAGAGAAAAACTATCTTCGTCAGTTTAAATTGAGAAAAATTGAGAGAAAGTTGGATTTATAGTACTCTCTCAGTTTAAATTGAGAGAAAGTTATTTTAATAGTACTCTCTCGAAATGGATTTATAGTACTCTATATTCGTTACCTTCATAAATGGACATATTGCAATATTATATATGGAAATATCATATCGAACCTAATAGATAAATATACGGAGTACAATAACTTAATATATCTTAATATACATATCATATATGTCCGTAGAGATATATCAAATGTCTTCCATAATCATAAATGTCAGAATTTTAAAAAAACAAACAAATCAACAGTGTCAACCACGATGCACATAAACCAAATTCTCATCCCCATTATATGCTGAATACTCCAAATATCAAGCTCATTCTGAACGAGTTCTGTCCTCGGCAGGCCATCGATTAACCGATGCACGGATAATAGGGCATATACACCGCACTTATTTTTCTCTTTGTACGAACTGTGCTCCAAGGAAGACCTCCAATTGCATATCATGCCAAGCTTCTTGACGTGGGTGCTCGTACACCCGCTCGAAGTACGTGTTGAAATTGAACAATCTGTACATCATCCGTGTTATCGGTTGTAGGCTCTCTGTCCGTATCTGCCAATATGATTCGTCGGAAATCGCCCATAAGGAATCGTACAACTCTACACTCCATGTTGTCAGACGGATTCTCACGATGACCCGGTGACAAAGCAAACAAGGATGAGCTACAACATTGCGTAAAACAACATTAGTTTGCCGAATTACACTAATATATCGCAATAATTTTAATTAAATTCGAAGATATAACTTACGTATTGTAGCCCTGGTTCCCATTCTCTCGCAGCTTCTTGCAGCGCCTCAGAAGGCTCCCATGCATCCATGTTCCACCCGTAGTTTGACCAAGAATGTTGCATTTGAGACTAATACAATACATATTGTTAGCATTTTAATTAAGAAACAAATTTGTATAAAACATTACATACTAACCCAAAACTGTATGGGAAGAATGAGAGTTGTGCCGCTCCGCACACCATGAAGTAGACCGTCTCCTCTCGCTAATTGCCTCCTCAACGTACCCAAATAGCATTCAATCATGTCATGGGTAAGCATCTTGGAAACATCTTCGAGGATATCAAACTACGAGTGCGACAAATGATATCCCGTGGCTGTGTAGACGTGGTCACCAATTTCATTGTGTGCGCGACGTCACGCCCGATATTCCTTGAAGCCAAGGACATACCAATCGCCGAGGTAACGGGCGAGATTCCTCTTCGGGGCAACATACGGCGACGTAATTGTACGAGAGGGTCTTTTCGTGCGCATTCCACGTCCACGTGGACTACTCGGCTCATCTTGCACGGGGGCCTTCTCTTTTCCCTTTCTGACTCTCTGGTTGATCCCGACATCTTTCGTCGGCACAACTCTCAACGGTTGAACTTCTACCGGGGACACTATAAGTGCCCATGATGCGGAGAAATCATCACCGTATAGCGGGTGATCTTCATCGGGTTCCTATTCATGTAACTTTTACGTTAAATAAATGTACATATCGTCGTAAAAAACACATAATTCTCAATAAATACATGTTAGTTCTCGGTACAGACAATAGTATCATATACGGAAATATTGTAAATTAATTAGTAAAAGCCTACCTCTGACACCGGACTGGGAGAAGCATAAGGCTGCGCGGGCTCATGGTATGGAAGCAGCAACGGCTGGGTGGACACGGGTCGATCATGAAACTTCTTCGTGCGGGCCTCGGATGCGGCAGACGAGTCGCTGTTGTCCGTCACGACATCAACAACTGGGTCGACCCGACCAGATGATGCATGCAAAGTTGCTCGGCGAGTACCAGAAATTGAATGCCGACCGGAGATGCCGCGACTATCGAAATGTCGACCGGAGATGTCGCGACTATCGGAGATGCCGCGACTATGTGAAACCGAGTGTCGACGAGCCTCCTCGACATGACTATCTGGGCAGTACGACTGTCCTCCCTCATCCGCTGACTTTCGGTCCGACTTATTTTTGGAGAAAAAGTTTTTGATCTCGAGGAGTCATGTTTTGAGTATCAAGACTGCTAGACCCCTCCGAAGTCGTCGGTGCCCAATTTCGTCCGGATCATCTTTGCATGCCCGGTGGGGATGCAGGCGGAGAGTGGGATGCTGTAGGGCCGCGTGGACGAGGAATGCCCATCGCTCTAGCATGCTCAGATCCAAAGTGCACAACAACCGGCTCTCTATACGGCACGCCAAGTGCCTCGGCGGACAGCGTGCTCATATAATACTCTGTCGAGAGCTCTGCATCCTCCTCCACCATCGCTCCGCATTCCAACTATGTATAAAACACGCAATGTTACATAATCAGAATATAATAAAATATAAACAGTGAACTATATAATATAAATAGAGATATATTTTTGAAAATGGTTTCTTATGACATATACGTATATAAAAGATCATATGTTCTTTACAGTATAAATGTATTTTATCATATATTTGTTTGGAGTGCACAAACATAGTTCTTTACCTCATCGTCGAAGAAGCCAGCGAAGGTCCCTCTCACTCTCGGGAAATTCCACCTCAACAGACGTGGAAGCGCATGTCGGTCCACCAAGTTCGCACAAACCCTCCTGAATTCGGGGATGCAATCGTATGCCCATGCTTGTAAGGCCCAGACGGGCCCGCTGAATACATAAGACACTTTACATCTCGCTAGAGTGTTGGGGATGAATTGCTTGTAGTGAAGCAATGCTCGGTATGCATACGCTCCCCACGGGAATTATTTCCATTCGTTCAGGTTGTCCACTAATACCCAAACGAAGTCATCGATTAGTCTCGGCCTCGGAACACCCAAGATAAGTAGGTGCAACATCAACACATTTGCAACTTTAACGTAGTCGGCTGCCGAAGCGCCGTTCACCGCGTGTTCTCTGAAAATATCCTTCAACTCGGATATTTTCAATCTCCGATTGCCACAAAATACAGCCCTTGCACGAACCGTGGAAGCATCATGCTCCTTTATTGGGTCAAATGTCGATGACCCAAACATCAACCTCGAGACCAGGGCGAATTCCAGCGGACCAAACTTCAAATGACGATCCGTTATTTGAAACCAAATGTTGTTGGATTCATAGTCGGCGAACGAAACTTCACGGTACATAAGCTGGTGGAGAGCTTTGCTCGCACTTATACTCCCCTCCCATTCCATCAAATGGCCGAAAGGGCTAGTCTCACAGAATTGTATATATAGGGTGTCACCACCTACTGCCGTCAGTGTGTCCCGGATAAGTGGGATCACATCCCACTTGTAATGAATCATAATTTGAGGTTTAGCCGACCTGGCTACGTACCTCAAAAAATACCATTGACTCTGCATGAACGAAAAATAAAAAATTAGTACACTATAATTTAGTAGTATATCTCTGTCATTCACATAAACAAAATTTTACGGCGAATAATAATTTTCTACGAGACATATACTAATTATAACATCTAAATAAATTAAATCAATTCATAATCATGCCAATGTCTCCGTTTAAAACACATATTTCATGGCGATACATAATTGTCTACGAGACAGACTAATTAGAACATATAAAAAAATTATATCGTTTAAAACACATATTTTAGATATATATTTATATGTAAAATCAGTATTAAGATATTTAAATATGTAAATCAGTATTAAGATATTTAAATATATTATAAATCCGTACTTATATTATAAAGATATTAAACTATTTTTATATTATAAATCCGTACTAATATTATAAATATATATTATATATTATAAAGATATTCAACTATTTAATATTTAAATCCGTACTAATATATATTATATATTAATAAATATATTATATTTAAATGTAAATCAGTATTAAGATAATTTAATACTATTTTATATATATATATTATTATGTTTATCCGTACTAATATATATTATATATTAATAAATATCTTTACATGTATTTTATATATATATATATATATTAATATGATAAAATATACTACATTATAAACAATTTTAATTTATAATAAAATTATATTAATATGTAAATCTGTAAAACATATTAGTTTTATACTTGAATTTAAATTAAAATTTATTAATAAATTTTAAATCAAATATATTAATACATTAAAATATATTCAACTCTTTTATATATATTAATATGTAAAAATGCATTAATATATTTAAATAATAAACATTTAAAATTAAATATATTAATACATTTAATATAAAAAAATATTTTATAAAATTTATTATATATTATATATACTCTTAAATCTTAAAAAGGAATTCGTTCTCTGTTTAAATCAAGTATATCTCTATATTATTTATATATTCTATATCAGACATTTTATTTGGGGATATAAAATTTTTAAAGACTAAAAGACGGAAATTATAATCGATTTTATTCATAAAATGTGAATTATCACTTACAATATTTACAATAATTACAAACCCTAATTTTATAAACATCTTTACAATAAGTACAAACCCTAATTTTATAAACTTCTCTACAATAATTATAAACCTTAAATATAAACTACAGAAGTTTGCGATAAGCCTATCTAAGAGCACCGACCATTACTACACGATAATAAACTAGTTTTCATTTACAAAAAAACGGATTCTACGTCTACTAACGTGCTCGCTTGCATTATTTTCAGTCATTTCAATCAAGCTTCAGAATATCTTCACAAGATAGAGGTTTTTTCTTGGTGGTCGGTTTTTTTCAGAGTTTCTGAAAATTAATTGTGTGGGAAAGGAAGAGTTTCGAAGTTATCAAGTTATGCAGAGCGTGAGAAGAGTGAGTGTTAGTGGGGAAGGAAGAAAATAAATGTGTGAGAGTGGTGAGGGAAAAAATTAAATGTTTGAAGAGTGGTGAGGTGAAAAAAATTAAATCTTTCAAGAGTGGTGAGGGAAAACGTGTGAGAATAGTGAGGGTTCAGTGTACAGTTGAAATCCCTTATTTTAAGGGATTCATTTTATTCTAAAATTTATAGATATTGCATTATGAATCCTAAAATAATACGCAAATTATTTTCTGGGAAAATAAATACCAAAACAAAATAATTCGCAAATTATCCTATTTATTTCTAAAACATGAGGGCATTTTTAATTTTAATAATAATTCATATTTATTTCCCTATTTTATACATAAAATATTATTGAATATAACATGCTTATACATAGAAACCCTAGTTTCCGTCAACATCAAATTTTGGACAAAATTACAAATATCATTTACTGTTGGGTTATGAGTCAGTAAATGGTATTCAGCTGTTAGTGATTAAAATAATATTGGGGGAAATCATAGTAGTACTATGGAATTGAAGATCCCAAAACTCAGCTGATATCAGTAGTGTAGTGTCTTGATAGGATTAGCTGATGTATAGGTTAGATTGTTTTTTTATGTACTTATCTTTGTGTCTAAGTCCTATACGGGGTAAAATATTGGATTGATCTTCTGTCGAAGTTACCTTCCAAAACCCCACGTCTTCTATGTAATAGCTTGCATTCTCCAGTCATCAGGTGATCCTCATCTTCAGTAGAAGACACCTCATCAGCTGATAGGCATCAGCAGAAGAACTTCATGCAAAGCTCAGTACCTTCGCAGTCATCAGCTGACCCTACTCAGGAGCCATATCCTTTGTCAGCCGACTCAGACGAAGAAGACAGAGACTGTCCTAAGTCTATCAGATCCGACGTAAAACGACCCAGCCGCTAAAGTCATTTCAAAAGTCAGCAGAAGACATACGAGGATTAGGGAGAGTCAACTCCGATGTCTGACACAATCTCACCTACCACAAACCTCGACCAATGAGAAGCCGACAATGCTTTATCTGCTGTGACCAACTAAAGCTGCTCTCATGTACAGTGTCAACTGCTCTACTGCAACATTTCGAAAATATGGCCGTTTTCTTTGGAAGGTTGTGACACGTGGCATCGTCGTCTCCAACGGACATATGCCTATTTCACGAATATAAATAGAGAAGAAATCCGAGCTTCACGCACGGGATATCAAGGGAAAAAACGCTCAAGCTTTCGAACAACTCTAGCGCATTCAAGATCAATCCAGCGAAGAACTTGCCTCAATAGAAAATCATTAGTTCTTCTCTCTAGAGTTCTTTAGATCCCTCTTCTCTAGCTAAGCTCATTGCCAAATCTATAGCTTAGAAATTCGAAGGAGTTCACTTTTAGTGATTGTTCTTACTATAAGAACTCCTTTCTAGTTGGAGATTATCCCCTCCCTTTCAAACCTCAATTTGATTTGTAAAGTCGCTAACGACTATAACTTAGAAGGGTCTCGTCCAAAGGTGCGCATTCCTTCTTGCTGAGACTTGCTCAGATAAATCAACAAGAACTCCTGTTCGGCAGGACCGTGGACGTAGGATCTTGCGTATCCGAACCACGTTAAAAATTCCTTGTGTTATTTACTGTTTTATTGCATTGCATATAAACTGTTACAAAATCATATCTTTGCATAAAACGTATTCTTAAAAGTACACTAGCCAAAACTACTTGAATTGTGAAAATCACGTTTTTAAACTGAGACGAATCTCCGGGCCCCACACTCTTATCCGCACTAAGTCTCCGACTGAGTTTCAAGTACTGACAAAAGTCAGTAGGAGAGCTCAGTAGTTGGCACACTTCTGACCCGCAATCGAAGGTTACTATTTGGCACTGTTCGTCAGTTGCAACTTACAGCTCAGTTGTCCTTCACGTTCTGAGAAAAGAAACTGTGCTCAAGTGTATTCACCCCCCCCCCTCTACACCTGACTATCGTCTCCGGACCAACATTTACAAACCCTAATTTCCGTCAACAGTATTTTTTTCAAATATCATGTTTCGGACAAAATTACATGTTTCGGACAAAACACCCAATTACAAATATCATTTACAAACCCTAATTTCCGTCAACATCAAATTTTGCGTGGGGAATAAATGCTTATACATACTAACCCTAATTTCCGTCAACACCATTTTTTTCTTCCCAAATTTGCGTGGGAATCTGCCCATAAAGTTGCAGGTCAGGTGAGGCAGAGGGCTAGGGGGTAGGGCAGGCGTGGGAATCTTGACTCTAGCATTCACTCCATGCCAAAAATTCGGATTTTACGTCTACTAACCTGCTCACGAGATCGAGGTTGCCGGAGAAGTATGTGCGACGAAGCTTGTAAAAAGATCTTCTTGGCCGATTTCTAAACTTGAGAAAGCGAATGAAAGCTTTCTCAGTAGAGTGATGACAGTTTGAAATCCCTATTTTTATGGCCGATTCTACGTGGGGTTAATGGGTACGGTTGAAATCCTATTTTTATGGGATTCATTTCATTCTAAATATTTATAGATTTTGCATTCTAATTCATTTATTTTTTATTAATCTGTCATCCATTAAATATATTTTCTAGAAAACTTTATTATCAATAAATCGTATTTATTTGTTCTTTATTTCGTATTTATTTTCTATTTATTTCCCTATTTAATACATTTTAAATGGATAAAAACTAACAATATCCTAATTAAAATGGAATTGGAGAGAAAATAGGGATTCTATTTATTTCCATATTTTATATCCCGTAAAATTGATCTGTGATTATAAATGAAATTGGAGAGAAAATAGAGAAAATAAATGGATGAGCTGGCCGAAAATAGGGAGCTTCTTGAACAAAATCGAAAAAAAAAAAATTACTAAAAGAGAAAACCCTTAATTTCCTCTCTGCAATTTATGTTTGTTGTACTGCATGCATGGCGTGGAAAGAAGGGGAGTAGGGAGTAGGCGTGGAATCTCAACTGCAGCATTCATGCGCCTCTCCAAGCCTGCAGTAGGGTGTGTCGGCCACCTCATCTTCAGCAGCAGCATTTTCTCTGCAGCACAGCTTTTTGTCCTTTGCAGCAGGTAAAGTGGATTGTAGGGACATAAATGACCTGGTGGGTATACATGCATTTATTAAATACAAGTGGTAGTTGGTGCAATATTGTATTACAAGTGGGCATTTCTAACATTTTCCCTTTAAAATTTTTAAGGCTTCATCATGGGCGGTAAAAGCACAAAACAAATCTTAGTAATAGAATCATATCCGTATACAACCTTCATTGCATTTCAAAAATTAAAACTGAAAGTAGTTGGCAATTCTTTGTAAATTTATGTCGAACTCTCTATAAAATCAATCGGCGAAAGTTAAGAAGAAGAAACAGAAAAACAGAGAGCAAAACTACATGAAGTGACGGAAAAATAATAATAATAATAAAGTCAACTGGTAGGGGAGACTTGTTGACCTCCTACGAATGAAAGAAATTGAAATGAAAAATTAAGAAGAAGAAAAAGGAAAACAGAGAGCGAAGCTAAATGAACTAACAGATAAATAATAAATACCAGTATAAACATTAGAGTTGGAATTATCCACCCTGAATTGAACTAAAAGCAAAATTTATCCTTTCAATTCCCAGGTGAAAATCATAATACAAAGATTACCCTATATATAGATATCAAAGCTAACCATAAACCTAATTATCAAAGCCCAAGGTACTACGCCTAAACATATTAAGAAAAGCCCAAAACACTAAACCTTTTATTATACTCCCTCCGTCCTATTATTCATTTCCACATTGAAATAGACATGTATATTAAGGTATTGAGTGTAAAGTATAAAATGGTGAGTCCAAAAGGTTGAAAGTGGTGGGTCCACAATTTTGAAAAGTGGTGTTATGTTAAAAAGTGATAGTCCAAGAGGTTGAAAAGTGTTGTAATTTGGGTAGTAGACATAAATAATGGAACATCCATTTCGGACATAGTGTACATAAATAATGGGACGGAGAGAGTATTCTTAATAAACTAAACTGTTAATTTATTAAATTTCTTCACATCAATACTGCCCCCTCAAAAACAGTCTTGTCATCAAGGCAGAAGGGAGAACAATGAACGGGACTCCAATGATTATCCCTACGTCGTCGGCGAGAAGCTCAAGTTGTGAGGCAGCAACCCTTCATGCCGGTCTTGCATATGGTGGTGAGTGCATGGTACGATGATCAAACTGACTGTAGGCGGTGACCGCGGTCTTGGAGGATGGACGACGAGTCGACAACGACGGCATAGGAAGATCGTCGCGACAACTAGGTACTGTGCTTGACGTGCACAATTACGCTGGTGACACATGCTCGCGAGTCTCGTTGGATGCGTCTGACCGGTCAACAGTGATGTGGGAGAGCGAAAGTTTGCGAAGTTATAGATCTCGCAGAGGCTGGATCTGGGTTTGTAGGCCGTTGCGATGCTGATCTAGAAGGAGCAAGATTTGGGTTTGCAGGCACTGGTGGCGCAGATCTCGAAAGGGCGAGATCTGGGGTTTCAGGCAACGACATGGAAGATCTCGAAACAACTATCTCATTCTCTGGGTTTGCTGGAGTCACGCCGAGCGGAACAAGGGACGACACCGTCTTATTAATTTGTCCAACTTCTCCTCCAACCTATTGAAACCACTCCTCATATGCACTTGATCTTCAAGAAGCACCACAAGCTTCTCCTCGATTGTTGCTAGACGACCTTCCACTGTTGTGACGCAAACCTCAATATTGTGAGATCGTGTTTCAACCATCGTCTCCTACAGATCCGGCAGGTCGGACCAGTTGTTGAAACACAAAAATCACGAAATAATATCAAGAAATTATTGAAGTAATTTCAAGTCAAACTCGACGAAAGGTCGAGCCCCAAAACAAGAAAAACGTTCCTGCCCAATTTTTTTCTTTCAATTCTCTAAGTGAAAATCATAATACAAAGATTGCCATGTATATCAAAGCTAACCTTAAACCTAATTATATAAGCCCAAAGTACAACGTCTAAACATATTAAGAAAAACCCAAAATAATAATTAAACCTTTTATATATATATATATATATATATATATATATATATATATATATATATGAGTGTGAATCTGGTGAGAACTACGAACCATGCATAATCCTTATGTTTTTTATGCAAAAAAAAACCTTAAATTTAATATTTTTGCATTCTGCAAAAAATATCTAAGAATAATGCAAAATGTAAAATCATAGGTTTTTGCATAAAAAACATAAGAATTATGCATAAAATACACAATGATTTTGCATGGTTCTTAATTCTCACGTTAAATGTGGGTTCTCACATGATTCACTCCTTTTATAATATAAACCTAACAACTCAACTTAATAAACTAAACTACTTGCTTCACATCACATTTTGATTCTATCCGAAAAGGATTAAATGATGGAAAAAATTAATAATTTGCTTAGATTATGAGGAAGTATACAAATTCAAAGCACATCAATGAACACAACGTTTTATACATTGCTTTCATGAAAAATTTTCTATTAAATAAATAAATAATTCGTTATTTTTAAAAAATGCAAGTGATAAACTAAAATTGAATCATTGAGATTATCCAATAATTTGGTTTCAAAATAATTCAATCATTGCCTGGTTTATTTTGAAGAAATCAGTACATTCAGAGAGGCCCTCCGTAATTAATTTGGGTTATTTGGCTATCGATTTTCATGCATACCTCAAATTTAAAGATATGTCAGTTCTAAATCTTGCTCATGCAATTCTCATATATATGCTTCGTACAGACATAAGTATTACTAGCCATGTTTTTGGATGTTTCTGTAAACGATTGCGACTTAATTTCATGTAGATGAATGCCAGGCATGCATATAAGATCAAATCAAAAATAATAATGTTACTATTCAAAATCTTCTTTTACTGAAGATGCATGTCATTATCTGAAATAATTAATATATTTAAATCTAATTTATGTATCGAGACATAATATTTAATTAATAATAAATATAAGTTTATACGAACTAGTATGCAGTTATGCAAAATGTCTTAATTAAACACATTGAGTAGTAGTGAGAGATTTTGTCGTCACATACAATCAAGAGTGACAACTTGCAAAAAGGAAACATTACCAAAGGACAATTTTAGCTAGATAAGATGTTTGTTCATCAAAGAAGAATCCTTTCATTTGTGAAAAACAATAAAACAAATCAATCATTGGGGAGCATGATCAGACTAATTAATTAATGTAGCAATTCTCTCTCTCGCTATATATAATAATCAATGTTTTAAAGTTTTATTTTGGGAATTAAGACTTTTTTTCCTATGGCACTGGGAGGCATAAGCCTTGAGACGCGTGTATAATTTTTCAAATAAAATCTTGATTGGTGTATAGATGGGTAAATGAGTATATATATAGGGTGATATTTATAAAACTACTTCCTCTGTCCCATTAATATTGTCATGTATACTTGATTGGATGTCCTAATAATACTGTCTTATTTCCAAAAAAGAAAATTAAAACAAATCACAAAAAGTCATGTGGAGCCACATCATTTACACACAAAAGTCAAATTTCTTAAACTCAGTATCGAAATCGTACATGACAATATTAATAGGACGGAGGGAGTATATTTTTTGACAAAAGGTGGAAGCAGTGGGAGTTGGAGGTGGAACAAATTAAATGGGGTCGACATGAGTTTGAATTTATGCTAGGTAGAATAGGGCCATATAATTTCCTGCACGTAAATGTCCTTTACAAAATAAAGTGTAGTCCGAGAGGCAGACATTTGGCCTACATATTTTCCCATTTTGAAGGCATTGTTTCTCGTATAGTCTATTGTCCAAAATTCTTTCATTTCACCTGACAATGCCAACACCCCTCAATCCCATTTTTCTCTCTCCATCACTACTACCTCCTTCTCCCTCCTCCCACTCACCGCAGTCATCAATTCTTTCTAATTAATTAACACCACCCATTACTGCAAGAAATCAAGATCTCAACATTTGAACTTATTTCATTACTTTTCTTGTTTAGTTTTTAAATTCTAATGTGGTATATAATACCATGCATATTAATTATTGATTGGTGTAGGGTTGAATAAAGTTCAAAGATTGAATAGTGGTTTGTTGGGAGTTGGGGTCATGTGATGAGAAGGTTCATAGATTTTATTAAACAAATAAAGGGAGCTTTATCTCATCTATTCAAATGACTTCTTTTTCCATAAGTTCACACCACATGTACCATGATTCCCTTTCCTTTAAGACACTCAAAGTAGGGAAGGATTTGAGCCATTGATATTATTTTTATTTTGCTTGCCTTGGATTCTATATAAAGTCCTCCTTAACCATGTGGTTTGGACTCTTTTATATGCCAAATCTCTGCCCATTTTTCTGCTACTTTAGCATAATCTTGTTAATTTATGTGCTAAACCTGAATGGGACTCCTATATTTTATTTTATTTAGTCACAAACTTAGATCACAAGATTTTTCATTGTTTACACATTCTTAATAAGGAACTTAAACGAGAAATTCAAATTTTCTTACATTAAAGCAAGTGGATCTTACAGACTGAAGATACATAGGTAATAATTTGCACATTCTTAATTAGGACAAACCTGATTTTGAGGAACAAGTACCCTTTAATTTCTAGATTTTCTATACAGCTAATTAAACAGCTAGAGATATAAAACATAGATAATAATTTGTCTTCTTAAGAACTAAATTAATATATATCATACAAATATTAAGGTGACCATGTAAAAAAACAGGCAGTAATGATTATTTATCCTTTTTATATTGGAGATATTGGTAGAAACACTGTTTCATTCCTGTGGTTGGGTTATGTTTGCTAACAAGCAGAGGAGGATGTAGGGGTGGGCTGGGGTGGGCTCTAGCCCAGTGCAACCCCGGCCCAGAAACTATATTTACCCGACCCAAATTTATTTTTTACATATTTCAACTCACCCCAGATCAGTCCAAATGATTTACAAATTTATTATAATTGAAATCCATTTCAACACAAATTCTAATTTGCAAGCCCAAATCCCAAAATTTAATTTTGACAGCCCCCATTTTTCGTGTCGATGCCGAATTTTATGTGTAAATTATACGAAAAAAATATTTCGTATTTTATGAAAATTTAATATATTGAAGCGAATTTAAAAATATATTAGTTCAATGGCCCAATAACAACTAAATTAAATGGTCCAACAACAACAATTAAATTAAATGGTCCAACAAGTCAACAACAATAATCCTATACAACGAGAATTGAGATATAATTAAGAGGATAGTGAATTAACGACACTTCAGAGGACAGAGGAGGGATCAAGGAGCGAGAGTTAAGCAGACCGTATTCTAGGCGTCCGGAGTCCTTACTCTTGACTTTCTTATACTCATTGTTACATTATATTTTGTCTAAAAATTTTTTTTCGGGGGCGGGCTTCGCCCCCGAACCCCCAATAAGTCTCGCATCCCCCATCTATATATCCTAGTTCCAACCCTCCAGACCCCCCCAGTATACATTTCTAGATCCGCCCCTGCTAACAAGGACATCCAAGAACGCCTAGTTTTGCAGAAATGGGAGAAGCATGCTAAGATTCTATGCACTATGTCTAATATAGCAATTAATGCATACATACATAATATACTAGAAATAAAGTGATATTTTCTTTCTACAACTTCTACTTCAATTCTTAATTATTGTAATAAGAGAGTAATTTCTCACCAATTTGTTGGATCTTGCTTCTAATAGTTCTGCTGCTTCAACAATTTCTTTTCACAAAAAACACAGAGATGTATAGAGAGAGAGAAGGCAATCGAGGTTGGTAGCCGGAATACTTACTAGGTATGGTCTTCTAATCCTCCATAGATATACAGCAAATATTCATCATATATCTTGGAATCCGGCGACGTCTTTTCAGTTGATCTCCTTGATAGGAGCTACCAAAGGATGAATCCAAAGGGATAGCATGATCCAAAATGGAAGCTAATTAACCATATAAATTAAAAGAAAAAGATCCGGTAGAAGGTGTGAGATAGCGTTGGGATCAATGCGATCCCTTTGGACGCCTCCTTGAGTGGCTGTAAATGGCGCCAAGAAGAAGAAGAAGAAGAAGAAGAAGCGGAAAGAGGTTTAATTGTGTTCGGAAGAGACAGAAGAAAGTGGCTCAATATAAAAGACACTGCTTCTGCTTCTAACGAAATTAAGGGAGGCCGACTACGCTTTCGCATTCAAATTTCTAATCGATATTTTTTATTCTCACTTTTGTTCTAAGTATTAACACTGTTTTATGCCTCAATTCCCTCCCCCACCAAAAAAAGAAAAGGAGCTCCATTAATGTACATGTATTTTTATTTATCTCAAATTTATTTTTTTATAGTTTAGGATAACTTGCCATTAATTCTTATAGTAATAAAAAACAGGTTGTGTTTAGAATATCTTTTATAAGCAGTTTTTTAGCTATTTATGCTTAAAGTTACTTAAAGTTGTTTTTAAACAAAATTTGAAAGCAGTATTTCAAACACTCACATAAGTTATTTTTCAGTTTTTTCTAACTCCCTTTTACAAAGCACTCATGACCAACTTATGAGTTTCTACTTATTCTGACTTATTCTAAGCTCCAAAAAAGCATAAATTTGCATTTCAAACAATAAAAAAGTGATTTTGCGGTGAAAAATTCAGAAACAGCTTATTTAATTAAACTCTTCCAAACACTACCATAGTATCTACTTAAAGGGTTGATGAGATCTCAATTTGATATTTCTGGCTAAAAAATTAGTGAAATCTTTAATTTTGGAAAAGGGGGTTGAGCGGACTAGAACTTTTCTGGCTAAACACTACCGTCCGTATGAAGTATAACCCCAAGCTTTAGATTCGGACCATGTCTATACAAAGGCAACTAATTAAGAAAAAATAGAAAATGTTGATAGACAGATGTGGGAGAGACAAGCCAACCGTGGGTGAAGGCAGAATCTACCAACGTAGAACAATATGTAATATTACCTTTTTCGCTTATGTGTATCTATCTAGTCATTGATTAGATATTTCAAAATCTAGATTTAAATTCATGTTCACCTAAAATCTCATGTTCAAACAAAACTATATATGTATATATATTAATAGTGGGGTCAGCAATTCCTTCTTAGAAATCCCCAAACAAGTTGGTGGAAATATTATTATCATAAATTATGAATGTAAATGATTGTTGTTACATAAACTAATTTGTTTTAATGATGGTCATGGTCCCATCCACGTTTATGTTCCTCTCCCCACAATTCAAAACCCACACCAACTTTTCTTTTTCCCTTTTCTTAAGAAAAATAAATTATATCCTTATTTCTCAATAAATATAAATTGCAGTCTTTCTCCATGTGTTTGTGTGTTATGAGCTGTACATATAAATTAAATTATATTCAACAAATTGTAGATTTCTTGATGACGTTGTCACACATTGACCTGAAAATTTATACATATAGAATAAGAGATATCAAAAGATACGACCTGTTGGTCTAGGGTTTATATTAATTCCCCCCTTTTTCATGGTCAAAGATTCATGAAAATATGTGGCTATATCTTGTTTCCATGTGATGATTTGGCTGGCGTTATTTGCTTCCCTCATGTACTAATATTTTTTATTATTTTATACTCCAACTTAATTTATTTAAAGATTCTTTTGACCGATTTATATTAAGATTCTTATTATCTCTTTCTGAAAGATATTATCTAATTACTTTAAGATGGCTCTTTATTAGATCTTATAAGACAATGGATCTTAAACTCTCACTAATAGAAGAACAAGATTAACAAAAACAGAGAGTGGAAATATTGTTAAAAAACTGAAGAGCTAATGATCGGATTTATGGGGACTACCGGAGTTTGTCCTTGAAAAATGTTTACTTACATGCTCAGTTGTTGTATATCACTCCCTTCTCTCATTATAACTGTCTCACTTACTAATTGAAACGTTTCACGTGACTCATTCTAAATAAAATAAATATTGTGTGGATAAAATTTAATTATACAAAATTCAAAATGGAACAGTTTGAGTATATAATAGAAAGTGGATTACACAAGAACAGGTGTCGGTGAGAACTAATTAAGAATTAATTTTATTCATTGATTTAGGGCAATATATAGCTAGATCTGAATCTGAAGTTCAAAATCGTGCAATGCATATTCCTTCTCTATTATATGCATATGCATATAGAAGGTACTGGAACCTTAAGGTAGATGTGGATCGGTATGATAGACCAACACAAGAATTAACAATTGGCCATATAATTTTGTACTTGCAGCGGAAAGAATTCTACCACAGGTTATAAAAAATAATAACTTGTAGATGTAATCCACTATCACAAGAAGATTATAAATGAAATAGAACCAGATACACATGATCTTATTCTACCTCGTAAATCACCAATACGTCTAAACACTTATAATTTTTAAATAAGAGACAAACCCTCAAACTATCACTCTGCCCTAATACACTGGGATTAACTTCCACTCGCTAACTAGACTATACTTCTAACAAATGTGACGATCTATGTTTGCATCACACTCTCAGGAACACGATATTCTTGCTAAGCTACTCAGCTCATTTGGGTTCAAGTTCTTCAGCTGGTGAACTTTTCTATTTATAGAGTATCCAGACTTGGAGACCACGCTCCAGACTAGAGGATTCAATCAGTTTGAAGTTATTTCTCCGCCTCTTGTTCCCCAATTTTCTCTAATTGAATAATGACATCATTTTTCTTACTCGGTTAATTATTCGTGCAGCTCAATTATAAGAAGTGTTGGAAATTTGGTTTTGACTAATTAATATTTCAGTCTAACCATGATTAAATTGTTGTGACTACATTCATATTCTCAAAACTGAATTTCGGTGAGTGAGAAATGTGCGTTTTAAGTTGGTCACTTATGTGGGCATTTTCGTAAATGGATGCAAGTACTGCCAGCCAACCCGACCCATTACTTGGCTCGTGTCTGGGCAAGTAGACTCGTGTTATTAGGCTTGGGTTTGGATCTAAGTTGTGGGCTGATTGTTAGCAGACTGACTGAAGCTGTTTATTCGCTAAGTCTGTTGGGCCGCTTATTATTTGGGCTAGTAGTGAACTGGATCTGCTGGTGGGAAGCCCAATCTGGTTGATCTGCAACTGGCCTGTGTGGCTGTTGAGCTGTCTGCGAGTTGTTGGCACATCAAGGGGCTTGATGACCTAGAAGCATACATGAACACTTGAAAGGTCTCATGTAATGGCTCTTAATGAGCAAGTAGTGGAGAGGATCTTTAATGTCTTTAATCCCTTGATATAGTGGATTTTGCTTATATATATAGATGCATCTTACAAGCATTTCACACAACACAACACAATACAACATAACACAACATAACACAACATAACATACACTATACACAAGCATCTATAGTCTAGTTCTGTGTCTGCCCAGTTCGTGCCTTGGTTTAGTTCGCCGGAGCCTTTCCAGTTTGCGGTGCTGCTACCGGGAAGGAGGAAAGTCATTTTATCTTTGGGGACAAATTGTCAATCCTTGAGCACTTGCCGGGGCAATACTGTCTTGCGGAAAAAGAAAACTCAACTCAACTTTAGTCTGTTCAGTTTGTCGTTTCATACCTAGGAGAATCATCAACCCGGACGTTCTACCCAGAATACCAGAAAGTTGTCTGCCCTATTGGATATGAAATCGGTTGTAATCTAGTATCTCAATTTCTATTTCATTTTCAATTACTCGTTACTATTTTGTAAGCATTTTCAAGGTTCGGCTATATATTTTAACCAACAGTCGCAAGACAGTATTTGACCTACTAAAGCTTTGGAAATGGCGTCCAACATTGGTACAACCTCCAACAACCAATCTGGTGGGGTAAGGGTCTTACCGGGTTCTGCCCAAGCTGAAAAACCATTCAAGTTCGTTAGTATTGACTTCAGGACTTGGCAATTGAAGATGATGTTCTACCTGAATACTCTTGGCCTGGCGAAATATGTCAAAGAGCTGGCTCCAGTCATTGCTGCTGATGAAGAAGGATGAGAACAAGAAGAATGCATATGAACTATGGCGTCATGAAGACTTCATGTGCAAGAACTATATCTTGAACAGTCTGGAAGATGCCCTGTATTCTGTCTACGCAGGTACAAACAACTCCAAGGATCTGTGGGAACTTCTTGAAAAGAAGTACAAAACTGAAGACGCTGGAACAAAGAAATTTGTTGAGGCCAGGTATCTGGCTTACCAGATGCAAGATGGTTGTTCTGTCATGGAACAAGTGCAAGAGTTTCAACTCGTTGTGCACTCTGTTCATGCTGAAGGGATGAATATTCCCGATGACTTCACTGTTGCTTCAGTGATTGAGAAGTTGCCTCCTTCGTGGAAGGATTTCAAGAGTTACCTGAAGCATAAGCAAAAGGAAATGACTCTTGAAGATCTGATTGTTAAACTCAGGATTGAGGAAGACAACAGAAAAGCCGATCCAAGACCGAGGGTCTAGATCGATGAAAATGCTGACTTGCTGGAACGTAGTAGTCCAAGCAAGAGAAAGCGCCCTAGCCAGTCTGCCAAAGGCAAGAAGGCTGCGCAAGGAAGTTTAATGGGGAATGCTACAACTGTGGCAAGCATGGTCATATGGCAAGCCAATGCAGAAAGCCCAAGAAGAAGAAAGCTCCCCAACATGCTCATGTTGCTGAACATGATGAGTTGAATGATGATGATCTGACCTGTGTTGTGTCAGAAATAAATCATGTTGAAACCCCTAAGGAGTGGTTCGTAGACACAGGTGCTACTTGTCACATCTGCCTGCACAATGGTGCGTTCTCTGTCTACAATGTTGTTGAAGGAAGAAAGTTGCATATGGGGCAACAAGGCTTCATCTGAAGTGGCTGGAATCGGAATTGTGGTTCTGAAATTATTCTCTGGGAAGGAGCTAACGCTGAAGGATGTACTGCATGTCCCAGACATCAGCAAGAACTTAGTCTCGGGCTATCTTCTTGTAAAGAATGGTTTTAAGCTTGTGTTTGAGTCTATTAAGTTTATACTTACCAAGTGTGGAAAGTTCCTAGGCAGAGGTTATGTTGCTGATGGACTTTTCAAAATGAATGTAATGGTTGTGCGCCGAGCACATATGAATAAGAATGTTTCTTTTTTTTATGGGTAAATGTGTTGTATTAAAACTAAAATATGTACAAAATACTCACGGGCATACCCGGGAAAGATCATTCTCCAAACACTTTGGAGAAGATGGTACAAGCTATTAAAGCATCCTATCCCATACTACATAAACGAAACATGCAAACTAACAACACAAGCTAAGAGATAGGTGATGACTTCGGGACCTACCAAAGTGGTAACTCCCACAAATAGTTGATTGTGGAAGCCGGGCCTCATTAAAACCTTGTACGACGAAAAACCCAATGGGAAAAAATGTCGCACAAGGAAAAAGTGTACCCTTATGTAGGTACCGAGAATGATCTAAGTACATGGCAGCATTTTGACTACAATGTCCGAGGGAAACAAGGAATACAACACAACGTATGCGTCTCTCTTTATCCTCCATGTGATGCGTTTTTCCTCGAATGGTTCGTTGTCAAAAACTCTAGCATTCCGTGCTTTACATATGTGGTTGATTGTTGCTACGAGAGCAATCCTCTTTGCTTTCCTCAGAACCGCCGAACCTTTCTTTTCACGGTCCATCCACTTGATCGCACTTTGAATGGTGGTCAAAGCTCTATTGTTCATGTGCAACCACTCCTTCACTTTGCTCCAAACTTGACGGGTAACCTGACATTGGAAGAATAAATAAGCATTAGTTTCATCAAAATTGGAGCAAAGGGGACATGTTTTAGAATTCAGAAATGCAAGTCTATCATAGGTCGAGAGTCTCCCTTTGATTGCCATCCAAGTCAAGAACGACATTTTGGGTGGTAGATACTAGATAGTTCTTCCACACGAAATTGTGCCAAAACAAAGAAGTCCTTTTGGGTCGGAACCATTCATATGCCTTGGCCGAACCGCCGGATTCAAACCATTCGTGTAGTAATTTGGAACTTGACTCCTTCGAACTGTTTGTTTTTGTGAAGATAATGTCCCGAATCGAAGCCAGCTTGGTGAGAAGGGGAGAAGACCCTTTTTTAAGTTGCCATTGCCACACATTTCTCCCTTTGAGGTACTCTCCATGGACCTATTGGATCCATAATGAATCGGATTTTTGATGGATGTTCCAAAGAATTCTCGAGAGGAGAGCCGAATTCCAAGCTCCCAAGTGCATAAAGCCAAGGTCTCCTTCTGTTTTTGGTTTGCAGCATTGTTTTCAAACAATGGGAGTAGCCTTTGAGCCCCATAAAAATTGTCGTGCAATGGAAGTAATACGATCAATCATGTTTCTAGGCAAGGGGAGAACTTGCAACCAATAGCACTCAACTCCTTGCAAAACCGATTGAATAAGTTGACTTCTACTCGCATATGATAGTGTCTTGGAGGCCCATCTCTTGGTAAAGGATGAGATTTGTTCGATCAAAGGCTCATAATTTGTGATATTTAGCTTTTTTTGATGCAAGTGGCACTCCAAGATAGCGGATCGGTAGAACTCCAAGGGGAAAATCAAAGACTTCCCTTAGTCTTTCCCTTTCTTGCTCATTTTTTACTCCGGCAATGAATAAATTCGATTTTCCTTGATTCAACTCTAAGCCGGACACCTCCTCGAATTCCTTCATTGCCCCCAACAAGACTTCCAAAGTCATAACATCACCTCGTCCGAACAGCATAAGATCATCGACAAACATGAGGTGTGTTATTTCGTCCCTTTCACACTTGGGGTGGAAATTGTAGTTTGAATTGGTTAACTTGGCAATCTTGGATTTGATTAACCTTGAAAGGTATTCCATGCAAAGGATGACTAGAGAAGGAGACATAGGGTCTCCTTGCCGAAGACCTCGTTTCCCTTCAAAGTAACCGTTCACTCCACCATTGACTATTATTGAGAATGTGGGGTAGTCACGCATGTCATAATCCAATGTATGAATATTGGATGAAAATTGAGCTCCACAAGGACTTGATGAAGAAAATCCCGAGACACCGTATCATATGCCTTCCTTAAGTCGATCTTGACGGTACACCTAGGTGATACGGACTTTCTTTCATAGCTTCTCATCAGTTCTTGGGCAAGGAAGATATTATCCAAGATGCTTCGCCCCTTAATGAAAGCAGATTGTGCTGGATTGACCATATATGGCAGCACATGTGACATTCACCCCGCTAAGATCTTGGTGATAATCTTGTACACGACATTGCCAAATGCAATCGGTCTAAAGTCGCCCACCGAGGGGTTGCTCCTTGTTTTTGGTATTAAGGTGATAAATGTCGCGTTGACCTGCTTAAGGAGCTCTCAATTCAAGAAAAACTCCTTCATTGCTTGGACTATTTCGGCTTCTAAAAATTCCCAATTTTTCTTGAAGAAGGCAGCCGAATATCCGTCCGGTCCCGGGGCTTTTTCATCATTGATATCGAATAATGCAGCCTTGATTTCTTCACTTTCGACGGCACGAATCATATCCCATCCTTGTTCATTTGATACGACCGGTCCATTATGCATTACTTCTGGGACCAAGGGGGAAGTTACTCGTCGGATACCAAAAAGATTAGTATAGAAGTCCACGAACTTTCCCGCAATCTCCTTTTGATCATGAGTGCTCGATCCGTCATTCCTACAAAAAAGGGAGATATAGTTATGAGAAGTATTCCTTTTGACCAAAGAATGAAAAATTTTGTGCAACAATCATTAAAAAGTAAATGATTATTCTTAGCCCGTTGTGAGTAAAACTCTCTCTCAGCTGAATCGAGGAAGAGGGTCCGCTGCCTGCACTCCGCCACTCGCTCCATCAACGAGGCGTCATTGGTATTTTTATCTAACTCCTCTTGGGCTTGATCTAGTCCGTCCCTTGCATTCTTGGCCCGATCTGAGATGCTACTGAACTCCTTGAAGTTGAATTCTTTCAACTTAGTTTGAAATTCCTTTGCCCTAAATACAAGTCGATATTGAGCAACTCCTCTCACATCTATCGGCCAAAACTCTTCAAGCAAGTCTTTGAACCCTGCATGCTTCATCCACATATTAAAGAACTTGAAGGGTTTTTTGTTAGTAGCAATCTCCTCAAATAAATATGAGATGGATGGGGAGTGATCGGATATAATCCCGAAGGTGGGAATTCGGCTCTGCACAGATATTGTTTATCAAACCAAGCATGATTCGTGAGAACACGATCGAGTTTGGTAAACATTGTTCCATTGCTCCAAGTGAAACGGCAACCGGGATGGGTTACATCTTCAAGGCCGAGGAAGGCGCAAGTGTCCACAAAATCCTTATATTCTCTCTCCCTTGGGATAACCGTGCCCCTCCTTTCTTCTGGATCCAATATACAATTGAAATCTCCGGTGATAACACTTGGTTCATTAAGCGAAATATTAGTGAGAAGTGAGTCCCACAATTCACGCCTATCACCTACAGAATACTTACCAAACATAAGAGAGAAGTTAAATTGACGGTTAGTGGATAAACAATTAATAGAGGTATGGATAACCTGCGGTTCTAGTCCCTTAACCACTACCGAAACCGTGTTTGTGTTCCAAAGAAGTACCATTCTGCCTCCCTTTTGCACACTGAAATTGCTTATGTGAAGCCAATCATTAAATTGGAAGGCAGTGAGCTTTTGTAGGCCTTTTTCGCTTAACTTTGTTTCAAGTAATCCAACCACATTCGCCTTGTATTTTAAGACTCGTTCCTTGATGGCTCTTCGTTTGTTAGGCTTTGAGAGCCCTTGTGTGTTCCATGTGACGACAATCATTGGCGGTTGCGGGATTGTTTTGGTTGTTGACGTCCGACATATTTTTTTGTCGGGGACTTCTTTTTGTTCCTTTTATTCCTACCAATAGCTGCATATTTTCCTTGATTTTGCAAGACAGCTGCATTTGTTAATTTTTCTTTCTCCTTTGGTAGGGATTTTGTTGACTCATCACCCGGTGCTTGTTGGGAATTAACCATGTTCGAGGATACTTCCTTTGCTGTATCTTGAACTTGTGTGGATGTGCTTTGACAACTCTGCTCAACTTCATTTGATCCGGAAGGGTGTTGTGGATAGTATATAAGAATGTTTCCACTTCTTCTTATTTGGTTGAGTGCTCTGATCTACTTCTTCTCATCACCCGGTGCTTGTTGGGAATTAACCATGTTCAAGGATACTTCCTTTGCTGTATTTTGAACTTGTGTGGATGTGCTTTGACAACTCTGCTCAACTTCATTTGATCCGGGAGGGTGTTGTGGATAGTATATAAGAATGTTTCTACTTCTTCTTATTTGGTTGAGTGCTCTGATCTATGGCATGTTAGATTGGGACATGTTAATCTAAATGGTATAAGACGATTAGTAAACTTAGATTTACTAAAGTTGAAAGAAGTGGACACACGTAAAAAGTGTGAAGCTTGTGTTTGAAGCTTGTAAGTTCAGGTCTACCCCAGAATATGTGGGGGAAGCTGTCTTGACAGCTAACTATATTCTGAACAAAATTCCACTTAAGGGTAAGGATGTGACCCTTTACGAATTGTGGAAAGGACGTAAACCGTCATATAAATACCTCAAAGTGTGGGGGTGTCTGGCCAAGGTTGAAGTGCCTTGTCCAAAACAAGTTAAGATCGGTCCCATAACGATTGACTGTATCTTTATAGGATTTGCACTTAATAGTAGTGCTTATCGTTTCCTAATTCGTAAGTCGGAGATACCCGAAGTGAATGTAGGAACGACGATAGAGTCAAGGAGTGCAATATTCTTTGAAAATGTTTATCTATGCAAAAGCCCGAATAGGGCAGAAGGAAGTTTTGCAAAGAGAACTCATGATGATGCTACTAGTTCTCATCGGGCAGATGATGTTGAACTGAGACGTAGCAAGAGAGCTAGAACGGCAAAGACGTTTGGGCCAGATTTCATCACCTATATGTTAGATAATGAACCAAAGTCTATAGCAGAAGTTCTGTCCAGCCCAAACGCTGTGTTCTGGAAGGAAGCTATCAATAGTGAGATTGATTCCATCATCTAGAATCATACATGGGAGTTAACTGATCTCCCAAGAGGTTGTAAGCCCTTAGGATGCAAGTGGATCCTTAAAAGAAAGTTCAAAGCTGATGGTACTATTGATAAGTACAAAGCTCGTATAGTAGCCAAGGGCTTTAGGCAGAGAGAGGCATATGACTTCCTCGATACCTACTCACCTGTGACTAGGATCACGTCTATTCGAGTGCTTATCTCGATTGTTGCGTTGCACAATCTTGAGATCCATCAAATGGATGTGAAGACTGTCTTCCTAAATGGTGAGCTAGAGGAAGAGATTTATATGGACCAACCCGAAGGGTTTGTGGCACCTGGGTAGGAGAGCAAAGTGTGCAGACTGGTTCGGTCGATGTATGGTCTAAAGCAAGCGCCAAAGCAATGGCATGTGAAGTTTGATAACACGATGTTATCAAATGGTTTTAAAATCCATTAGTGTGATAAGTGTGTTTACGTTAAAGGCACTGTTGATGCATTTGTCATAGTCTGCCTTTATGTGGACGATATGCTGATAATGGGTAGTAGTCGTCAACTTATTGTTGATACAAAACGTATGTTGAAGAGAAACTTCGATATGAAAGATATGGGTTTAGCTGATGTGATTCTTGGAATCAAAGTTGTGCAGAAGGCTGATGGAATTGTCTTGACACAATCTCATTACATTGAGAAGGTGCTCAAGAAGTTCAATGCCTATGATAAGATGCCAGCTAAAACGCCATTAGAGCTCAACGTGCATCTGTGCAGTCACAGAGGTGAGCCTGTTGCACAAGAGGAGTATGCAAAGATCATTGGATGCTTGATGTACATCAGTAACTGTACGCGTCCTGATCTTGCCTGCCCAGTTAACAAGTTGAGCAGGTACACGAGCAATCCAAGCAGAGAACATTGGACTGCTCTAGTACGAGTGTTGAGCAGAGAACATTGGACTGCTCTAGTACGAGTGTTGAGATATTTAAAGTATACTCTCAACTTGGGGCTGAGATACACTAGATATCCACCTGTGTTGGAAGGGTACAGTGATGCGAACTGGATATCGGATACGAAAGACTCATTCTTAACTAGTGGTTATGTTTTCACTATTGGGGGTGGAGCAGTGTCGTGGAAGTCCACGAAGCAAACGTGTATAGCCCGGTCCACCATGAAATCTAAGCTTATAGCTCTGGACAAAGCTGGTGAAGAAGCAGAGTGGCTTCGTCACTTTCTTGAGGATATTCCATGTTGGTAGAAGTCAGTGTCTACTGTCATGATTAACTGCGACAGTCAAGCTGCTGTAGGCAGGGCACTGAATGGCATGTACAATGGTAAGTCGAGACACATACGTCGTCGACATAATACCACAAGACATTTGATCTCAAGTGGGATTATCTCTGTTTGTTATGTCAAGTCAGAGGATAATCTAGCGGATCCGCTAACCAAGGGGTTAAATAGAGATCGAATGAATAAGTTACTAGAGGGAATGAGATTAAAAATCCACAACTAGAACAATTATAGTGGTAACCTAACCATGATGGCTGGAGATCCTGGAAACTTGGTTCAATGGGACAACTAAGCTATAAGAGTTCGTAGAACAACACTTGGAAGATTATATCTTCACCCATTCCTTTGGAAAGCAAGTTAAGTGTTGAAATCTATCAATGTGGTGAGGTTAAGTCTTATGACTTAATGATTCCTGGGCAGATAAGTATGGCAGGATACTTGGAAAGGAATCACCTATATAAGTGAGAAGTGTGGCCGCTTCACAGAGGGCACTTATGAATCCAAAGATGTGTCCAAAGCCTAAATGGATACAAACGTGAGAACGAACAAGGTTGAGATAGTATTGTGTTGATACTATTGTCTTGGTGCACACTAAGGAGGAATAGTTCAAGGCATCATGTCCACTAGTCCGCCGGTGTACCCGATAGTTTTGACAAGGGAAGGTTCAAAGCAAAAAGCTACTTATCATGCTGCAATGCTATTTCTTTCGATCTGGCATTTAGTCTGCATACATACATGCACAATTTCCACTCATGTGGGGGATTGTTGGAAATTTGGTTTTGACTAATTAATATTTTAGTCTAACCATGATTAAATTGTTGTGACTATGTTCGTATTCTCAAAACCGAATTTCGGTGAGTGAGAAATGTGCGTTTTAAGTTGGTCACTTATGTGGGCATTTTCCTAAATGGATGCAAGTACAGCCAGCCAACCCGACCCATTACTTGGCTCGTGTCTGGGCAAGTAAACTCGTGTTATTGGGCTTGGGTTTGGATCTAAGTTGTGGGTTGATTGTTAGGAGGCTGACGGAAGTTGTTTATTGGCTAAGTTTGTTGGGCCGCTTATTATTTGGGCTTGAAGTAAACTGGATCTGCTGGTGGGAAGTCCAGTCTAGTTGATTTGCAACTGGTCTGTGTGGCTATTGAGCTGTCTGCGAGTTGTTGGCACATCAAGGGGCTTGATGACCTAGAAGCATCCATGAACACTTGAAAGGTCTCATGTAATGGCTCTTAATGAGCAAGTAGTGGAGAGGATCTTTAATGCCTTTAATCCCTTGACATGGTGGATTTTGCTTATATATATAGATGCATTTTACAAGCATTTCACACAACACAACACAACACAACATAGCATACACTACACGCAAGCATCTATAGTCTAGTTCTGTGTCTGCCCAGTTCGTGCCTTGTTCAGTTCACCGGAGCCTTTCCAGTTTGCGGTGCTACTATCGGGAAGCAGGAAAGTCGTTTTATCTTTGGGGACAGATTGACAATCCGTGAGCACTAGCTAGAGCAATACTGTCTTGCGGAAAGAGGAAACTCGACTCGACTTTAGTCTGTTCAGTTTGCCGTTTCATTCCAGGAGAATCATCAACCCGGACGTTCTGCCCTTAATACCAGAAAGTTGTAGGTCCTATTGGATACTAAATCAGTTGTAATCTTGTATCTCAATTTCTATTTCATTTTCAATTACTTGTTACTATTTTGTAAGCATTTCCAAGGTTCGGCTATATATTTTAACCAACAAGAAGTCTTATTCCTTGATATGCTCCAGTAACCCTTCATCAATTCATGCGTAATGGATTTGAACATTTCGTCCTCCATTGCTCACTAATTCCCCATTATTTATTTATTTGAAAATAAATAAATAAATAATGTAGACACGTATGTTGACATATATGTTGACATTTGGAGATTATCCATGTTAGACACATATTTTGTTAGTCAAACCATCAACATCGCGGAAATAATCTCGAACACGTATTTTGCCTTTCCGCCATGAATATTCCCCATCTGCTATGCATAAAACATAAATTAATACATAAAATATGCAAAGAAAATGTATAAAAATACAAGTAACATGCAAAGCAAGATTTGAACCTTAAATTGAAATCTGGCTGTCTCTTGTCTAAATCAATAGACGAGGTTGATTCACAATTCTCATGTAAGATTTGTCTAAATAATTGATTGACGGGTGTCTATGAGCTCCATCAAATTAAAATAAATGGAATTAGGCCCTATTTACAAGAGTTTATCAACTAACTTATTTTAAATTTATTCTAAAATATAAACTTTTTTATGCATATTTGGGAGAGCTTATAAATACAAGTTATTCTAAAAATTTGTCTGTTTTGACTTATTTTCATACGATATTCCTGTCAGCTTATGAAAATAAGTTGGCTTATGGAAAAATCTGCATATTAAATCCCATTAACAATAAATTTTAAATAATATTTTATTTTTTTCTCTATTTAAGTGCTTATATATTAATGTAGCCAAACTTATACCACTTATTTAACTTAAATGCTTATGATATAAGCAAGGGCGGAAGCTATAGAGGGGGGGGGGTTTAGCGCTCTTCCCCTGAGAAAAAAATTTAGGCAAAAGATAATGTAACAATGAGTATAAGTCTAAAGTACTTAATACTTACAAAAGCGACAAAAATAACGAGTCTAAAATGAAATACAAAATCATAAAAACGACAGAAATAACAAAATTCTCGTAAAATGAACTACTAATTTTTCAAATTCGGTCTAATATATTAAATTTTCGTAAAATTGGGTGTGCGAAAATATTTAATCCGTAAAATTTACATATGAATTTCTGCCTTGACACACAAAATGGGGGGTGTCGTCGCCCCCACCTGCACCCCCTTAGTTCCGTCCTTGCAAACACTTTTACCATAATCACTTATGTCATAAGCACTTATTTAAGCGGTTTTTCTAAATG
Source organism: Lavandula angustifolia (assembly GCA_028984105.1). Lineage (NCBI taxonomy): Eukaryota > Viridiplantae > Streptophyta > Magnoliopsida > Lamiales > Lamiaceae > Lavandula > Lavandula angustifolia. The sequence goes on along the minus strand of CM054818.1, from coordinate 5,421,835 downwards.
GAGCCTTAGTTACATTAGCTTTAAAAGTAAGTAAAGTGAAAATGGTGAATGTAATTATGCTGAGTTGTATGAGAAACTTTTTCAAAGTCAAAATGGTTTTGGTTGCTAAAATTTTTGAATACAAAGTAAATAATCCCTCTCTCTATATATACGGGCATATAATATTAATCTATACAATGATTTTTAGAAGAAGTATTCCTAAAATAATTTGAAAAAAAAATAGGAATTTGACAGAATGACAGTTCGTATGGTCATAATTCATTATTCCACAATTCATTGAGAAATGACAAAGGGTGACCATGAAGTTGTTTAATTTAAAGAATAATATCTAATTAATTCAAAATGTAAAAACTCTTAGTCGTGCTTCACATACATTCATATGACTTCATTGCTAACATTCTTTGCCTCAAATTGGCATGAGGGTTTTTGCAGTTAGTACAATGCTTATTTGATACCATATCAAAGTATATATTATACCTGCTGATTATATATAGATTATTTAAAATAGTGCTCGTCGAAAAAATAATGATGTGATTTGAATTTATGACATTGTATAAAATACATGTGTGCATTCTGGAAGTGTTGTCTAACAACTTCCCTTTGCATGATCAAGCTTTGTTAGTTGTTTATAACTCCACAAGAAATCAATAAAAGCTTATGATTACAATTCCAATTAACCGGAAAATAGTTAATATTACTAATTCAAAGAGCCTAAGAAAGTAGCAATCTGCCAGTCTGCCATCCAATGTAAGTTATTCAATTCATTAAATTGAAGGGTGGCCCGAAATTCCAATACCGATACACCAACATGTTTAACAACCTCAAAAGTCAAAACCAAAGCCAAAAACATTTAAAGAAAAAAATATATTAAAGAATCATACAGAAAGGAGAGGTTGGCGGGGCCTCTAGAACAAACTTTCATAATTGTAATTAAGATTTTAACCTGCGACGTGTAAATCTTCTTATCATTAACAACATTACATGTAATTATTAATCCTAAGTAAGACCTCTTGTTTTGTCCATAATAATTATTCAAGTTAGTGTTGTAAATAATGGACACATGGGAGGAGTAAACACAACTTTATGTATAAAATTATTGACAAAGTTGTTGAAATGTCGTCCTATAATTTATGTTCCGCACGATTTTAAGTGCGAATTGTTGGAGGCTGTGATTAAGAAAATGTTTGTACATGTGGATACGATAATCAGATATTATATTATAGAGAAATGTTTAAATGACAAGAAGACATACAAAAATTAGGAATTAATCTACACCCTTTATTGTATTTATTGAACGATTATAATTTAAAATCTGACCCTTAATATATAACCCTTGTGGTTTTGATATATAAGGACAAAAGTATAAAGTTCGAGTTTATACATTTATCTTATGAGAATATGCATTGGCTATGCATGCATGGTTCATAGTTCTCATATAAGGGTTGGTTCTCATGGAAACCACACCGAGTACTATCATTGGAACATAGTCTACTACTAGCTAGAGATAATAAGATGGTACATATATTAGGTCCGTTTGAGAAAACAGATTAAATAAACACTTATGAGGCACAAGTGCTTAATAACATAAACACTTATAAAAATTGAATAAGTTGTATATATTTTGATGCATATATTCGATAGAGTAATAACCTCGCTTAGATAATAATTTCTTTCAGTCCCGATTTGGATTAATAGACTAAAATAATGTTCGATAAAATAATAATTTCGTTAAACAAATATTTTTTCCTGGTCCCAATGATATTACTTTAAAGAAGTTTAAGGTATAAGTACTTAACTAGGAAAAAAAATTAAATATAGTTAAAAAATTATTCTCATGGGATTTTAATATGAGGAAATATTCTCATAAGCTTTATTAAGCTTGTTTTCATAAGTTATTCTTATCAACTTAAGAAAATGAGCCATAAACAACCCATTTTTAGAATAAATTATTTTATAAGCTCTTCCAAACACACGTATAAATTTTTTTTTCTTAGAATAAACTGAAACAAGTTATTTATCCCATAACAATTTTGAATGATTAAATAAGTTTGTTTTTTCTGAAAAGATCGAGTATCTACCACATGGGATAGTGAGAGCTAGTGATGAAATTCACAAAAGTTGCACTTTACAAGCATTCAAGAAGTACTAAATAGTTATCAGTCTTATAGTTAGTTCCCTTCTCTTCAAACAAATATACTTCCAAACAAAAATAATTATTTATATGAATAGAAATACTGCAGAAACGAAAAAGGAAAGAAATTAAAAAAAAGAAATCAACTTTGTTGCTTCCAATATGTGTGTCGATGTCTACGCAATAACTGATACTAATATGGGTGACGCAAATTATGTTGCACACATTATATAGTTGTCGAGAAATATGAATAGACCTCGATATATTAAATCTGCACTCGATAGTCTTGGCTTTCTTTCCCCTCAAATTCCCAATGACAAGATAATCTTAGAATCTGCCCTATAAGTTTACATATTTTACAGTATGTATTCGATTATTGTAATAATTGTGAAAAAGGGACAAAATACTAACTCACATGTCTAACTAGCTAGGGCATATATAACCAGCCTCTGAATTTTTACTTTATAGTAAATAGGGTAAAAAGCAAAGAAATTAAGGGTGTTAGTGCAGTTTGTCAGCACTTGTTGTTTCTGTCCCATTCTAAATTTCTCGCTCCACCAACGGGCATAATAGTAACAAGTATTTATTGGTGACGACAAAATAAAATATAAGATCAAAATACTATTTATGGAAGGGTAGTTTACTTTCAAAGTTCCTGACCTTTTTATTGAATGATTAGTAGAAGTGTATCTAATTAGTGTACATGAGTTTTCTAAATGTCATGATATACCATTTCTCTAGCTTTACATCTAAAAGATTTATTAGAGCATCTTTATGATTAATGCACTACATGTGATGTTAAACAGAATTATAGTGTAGTATTTTTTCCAACAGTGCATTACATTCTGCACTACAATTAATGGTGTTTGTGAACAGTGTTACACCCGATGTGGTGTAACACGATACATTACAAATTTAATTTCTTTTTAGTTTATTTTATTGATTTCATATGTAGAATGTAATTGTATACTAATGTATAAGAATTTTTTTATATGTCCATATTAACATCCATCTGTTCTTAGTCTGTTAGAGTATACAGTATCTATGGTAATTGTATTACTAATGTATAAGAATTTTTTTTTTTCATAATATGAAAATAGAATTTTAAACATATATTAATATAAGATAATATATATCTACAATAACTTGTTAAAATAATTTAATAAGAAAAGTATCAAAATAGAATATTTCATCTTAGAATACAATGTAAAGAATTACACTAAACTTTACACCAAAATAGTGCAGTGTAGTATTTATCGTTCGAGATCCTCTTAGAACCGTGTTCACATCCCACATCGGAAGCAAATTTTTTGATCTAGGGACCATTTATTTTTCTATTTCACTCATTTTTTTATTCTAGCGACTAAGTGAAAAATATTATGAAATAGATAAATAATAATAATAATAATAATAATAATAATAATAAATAATAATAAGAATAATATGAATAATGTATGTAGTAAGTTGAAGTACATTAATTTGTCCCATCTTTCTTTTGCATGAATTTAACTTCCACCCAGCCTTTGCAACCCCTTTTGGTGGAGCATTTCGACTTTTGGAGCATTTCGACTTTTCGGAAAAGGATTTTTTTTTTCAAATTTACGTTTGCCAGTGTATATATATATATATATATATATATATATATATATATATATATATATATTTATGACAGTTAATAATGACAGGCATATATTGTCATATTTCATGCAATACAGTACATGAAGTTCACTGTTAAAGTGCCAGCTTCCACTCACAGTTCCCTTTTTTGTTATTTTGTACTTCAATTTATGTATTCACTGATTTTCTTTCAGATTAATTATTGTTGTTATTGTTATACTTGAGTATAATTAATTTGACACTTATGTATCATATAATCAGTGATACGATTCCAATTTATATTTATATTTTACCGATGCATTATAAATATTGGTGTCTGGGCCCACTATCTGAGTAATTAATATTTGAAGAGTATATGATAGCGTGATTAGGTTTATCACTGTTACACCTAAACAAGAATAATTGTTAGTAAATATTATGTGGTAAAGGACCACAGTTGGTGATGAGTCATGGCAGCATATATATTTTGTAGTACAGTAGTTTCAGTGTCTCTTTATATTTTGAGATGAAATTTTGATGCCATAATTCTTGGTTTAATTGTAGCATGTGAACTCATTACACTTGCAGAGGACCACTCCTGCTGGATCACTGACGAGATAAATTCATGTATAATCAATGCTTGAAAATGATGAATTCATTCCCAAAAAATATTATCTAATCTCTAAATCTCCGTATACATGTATATTTAGTGAATTATAATGAGTGCTGATGAAGGGTTGAACCAACGACAATTCCTGGCCCACCCCTTTTCTCTTGTTCCCAACTTGTTTCCCATTAATCTCCTCTACCTGCGTCTCCATCTGTAAAAGATGCTTCCAACAGTCGCCACTTTAATTTCCATATATATATTAAATAGAAACCCCAACGTTATATGAGTGAGGATCGACCACATTTTGTCTCTCTATGTACATGCATGATAACGGTAGACTAATCATTGTGTTTTATTTCCTTCACAATGTGAGAGGAAGAATCCATGCATTGCATGGGTGATTTGAATATTCAACCTAGCTAGGGTCACAGTAAGACAACGATTCACTTCATTATGATCAATTTCCGGTTACTTAACGTGCAACACCTCGTGCCTCTCCTTTCTTTTTCAACTACTTTTTTCGCAGTCCAAATCGATAGTAGTATCACGTGAGCACAGCACAGCCGTTGTTAACAAGAATATATATATATATATAACAAGTCCCCTGAGAATTTTGATTAAAAGAATACATACATACTGTTTCTTCTAATAACGAAGGATCATTTTCGACTATATATGAGAGATCATTTGATGCTTTGAAAAAACAAGGGTAAATATGAAACTTTCTAGAGTATATATGTTCTAGTTTTATGTACATGTATTTGTAGGGAACGAACCATATACAGGGTTTATGCATATAAAGGAATAAGGATTAATAAAATAAAATAAAGATTTCCAATTTCTTATATAGATCAGGACTATAATCCTACAAGTATTAGATTCCCGCCCTATATTTATATATTTAACTACTACTCTCCTTAAGTAACTGTTGAAGGTTAATAAAAAGAGATCATTTGAGCCAACAAAATTTATACTCCTTGATTTGTAGCACGTGTTTTTAACGCAAAATCCAGACACAAGAACCCTAGATTCGACATAAAGGAAAAATGTTTCTTCGAGACGTATGGGGGAAAAAGAAAAAAAAAAGATTTAAAAGTTGGAGAGATGGGGTGAATGTGGTAGAATTAGTGAACGAAAATCCAAAGTCACGTCAGAGAAAATCAGATGCCATGAATTTGTGGGATCTCATTGTCTGCCTATATATGTACCCTCGATCAATCTTCTTCCTTTTTTTTCCTTCTCTTTTCAGTTTTTTTGTTTGTGGCCACTTTTAATCGGTTGTATTCTTGCAATATACTTTTGTTTCGGCACTTTGGTTGGTTGTGAAAATGAGAGTTATTTTTTTTATTTCTTTTCTTTTTTTTAATCTCTTAAGTGGTTTGAGATTTTTCTTCCGATCCTCGCAGTCCATTATATTTCGTTTGAATCATATTTGGTTTATGTATTAATTTGCAAACTATTACATAGAGAAAAGGGACAAATCACTTAGCAGTTTGGGGGCTTCCCTTAGATTAACACAATTAACACATATTCATAAAATTCAGTAATTTAAATACAAATTTTGATTCGAACTATATGATAGTAAAATATATTCCATGTATATTTTTAATACAACATATTTGTGTTTATTTCTTGGACCACGAAATATTTATCAGAGAGTGGAAAAGCTATATTCTTTTAATATTTAGCATCTTTACACACTACAGACAAATTGTCTTACTTCCCAAGAATGTTGAATGATTTATGGTTTTTGGCTCAATAAATTAAATAGAAAAATAATTAAATTTAAAAATACGTAAAGTAAAACAAATAAATAAAAAGGTTTAAACACATTTTACTAGTAAGGAAAACTGGTTTGCAGAAATTGGATCGTAGTATGACTCGAGGGTCATTGTATTACTAAGCCCAATCTACTGAGAAATCCATGGCCCAAATAAATGAAGGTATATCCTTGGGCTGATATCCAAGTTTTATCAAAACTATCACGCAAGTATAATGGGTTCTCATTTCATTTACTTATAAAGCATATTAAATTTCGGTAAATAAATAATTTTTTTATTTAAGTTATTCATTTCGCGTATAATGATTATAATAGGCTTATATATTCTAAAGTTCCAAATTGATTTAATTGTATTTACAACTACTTATTATAAGCATTTTTATTAGCTTTTACTTAAAAAGGTTGAAAACAATTGCCTTTAAGCAAAACCAGGAAGTTGTTGGAATTGATTTTAAAAAGTTGATTTTTTGGTAAATCGGAAAATTATGATGTTTTAAGCACCAAAAAGTATCTTAATAGGTACTTAAAAGAAACTGTTTATTTAAGCAGTTTAGCTGCTAGAGAAGCAAACGGAAAAAATAGGTTTTGCAAACATTATAAAGATGCTTATGCGATTAAAAAATAGATAATTGTTAAAATAAATTCCTGCAAACACACCCTAACATTTATCAACTCACGGACTGTCGCATATTATTAACTTAGTGTAACATTAGATCTTTCAATCTATGTTCTCACCTTTCCATCTGTTAAAGTTTGTTATTATCACATATTACCTTATTAATATCGATTCTATTTTCTCTATGTATGATTGGATATCTTCTCCCCTTATAAGACTGTTTTAAGGGATGATAGCCTCAATTACACCATCATCTTATAGCCAATTTGGAAAAAATAAACTATGTCACATCCTAAGCGATGACAAGACACATGAATGTCGACTAATTAATAGTCTCACCAAACGACATCGGAATGCATGGGGCAATTCCATAGCTCCACAGGTCCCATCTTTTGGAATGAAATTGTTGGATAAACATTCAGATATGATTGATTTGATTGATAATATACATCTTCGACACATTTTAATCTTATCAGGTGTATTGATAAGACCATTAATAGATTTGAAACACTGGATTTAATTATTATTATGCTGATCCGACCTATAATAAGATTTGACAATCTTATTAACATTGTTCTCATCTCGTGCCCTCATCCCTGTTCAAGTAACTTTATGATTTAATTATTTCCAATAATAATAATATATTTTCTTTTTCCAATACTATTATTACTATTTCTGTTTTTTTTCTTACATTAATTTTTTTATGTTTTAATTATAGTCTACATTAGGACAAATACACTCGTCACTGCACTTTTTTACCTATCCAGCTAGTTCTTGAACTACTAGGTCAGATCTTAACTGTCCACCGAGGGTACAACTTAGTGACAGCTTAAATACAATTTTATTATGATATTTTATTTAATCATTATTGATGTGAACTTCAATAAATTTAATTGAAAATGCATTCAAAATAATTGGACTAAATCTTTAACATTATACTTGAACTAAGGGTTGTTAAACGGGTCGGTTAACCCACTCGACACACAAATCAAATATAGCACAATCGATATTGTTGTATTTCCTTGTTTATTCACTACAGTCCATCTATACGTGCCCAATCTAATTTCAATTTTGTTACGTTAACCTATTTGGTTCACCCCTTATATTCCGAAGTGGGCAAATCGAATGGGCGGGTTGAAGTCGTTTCCTGCCCTCCAAATAGTGCATAATTATTCATATTTTAGATACTTTTTTGAAGAAAATATTATTTTTCTCGCCGAAAAGAAATAATACAGATTCTGTTTAAGAATTGGTAGAAAAGATTGGACTCTATATCACCTAGGGGTGAACAAAAAAGTTACGACCCGCCCGACCCGCCCGCACCCGCCCGCACCCGCGCGGTTGTTTTTAAATAACAAGTGCTATGGTTTGCCAAATTACTAACCCGCAGAATACGGGTCGGATAGCGGGTACACACCATTACCCCCCCGCCCGCCCGCATTCTATTTATGATTTATTAAACAATATATAATACATATTAAATAATACTACACATTGCAATATCCAATTAGTAAATTCCACATCATGTTTAATATTACAAATAATAGAAAATTATATTAGGTTTAAAGGAATAAAAAATAAAAAATTAAAGAAATATTAATTTAGAAACTTATCTTCGACTACAGCAAGTCCATAAGTCAAAAGGAAAGTAATTCTCCCCTCAATCAAAGTTAGGGCTTGCGTCTTTGAGACTTGGAGACTTGGAGTCGTTGCAGTTCTCACTTCCATTCTTACGAGTTGTTTCAGGCTTTCAGGCTTCAGCAATCCCTCCCTTTTTTCCGCGTCATCGTCGCCCGTCAGAGTCTTACGAGTTGTTTTGGCAGTTTCAATTGTTGTAGCCTCACATCTTGTGAATATCTTTGTCATCCTTTGGACTTGGAGGATTCAAGTTTTACTCAGGTAAATAAGTAAATTAGATCGAACTTTGAGTCATTAATTTTCTTGGGTGTTAATAATTTTTAGTTTATTGTAGAGAGCTCAATGTAAGTTACTTTTTTGGGAGTTATTCATTCCCTTTTGGTTTTGTGATGTAGATGGAAATTGAGAATACAAACTTGATTTTTGATCGAGCAATCGAAGCAATAGGGCAAGATTTGCAAGCAATCTCAACCTCAATCTACATGTCGGATTCGCACCTCACCCCCTGCTCCTCCATCATCAAAACCACTTCGTAAGTATCCACCTCCTAGGAAAAGGAAAAAAATCACAAATAAAGCGAAAGCTAGAGCAGGTTCCACCTCCGTAGGTGAATTCGCAAGATGCTGAAATCGAGGAAAAAGAAAATCATGGGTGTGGGAACATTTCAAAGAATTTACGAAGATGGCAACCCTAGGGCATCCCTGTAAATATTGCTGGTCAAGAGTATGCAGCTCATCCAAAGCTACATGGTACGGGTAATTTGTCAAACCATTTGCTTCAATCAATGCAAAAAGTACCCTAAGAATCATGTAGATTCCAAACAAAAAAGACTAGTTTTTGAGACTAGAGAAGGTCTTGGTTGTTTGATGAGTTATTCTAAAGAACAATGTAGAATGAAATTGGGTTCAAATGATAATTCTTGATGAGTTCGCCTTTCAAAATTGTTGAAGGGGATGGGTTTAAATCATTTGTAGCATGTTTAATGCCTCAATTTAAACTCCCTAGCCGAGTGACTATAGCTAGAGACTGTTTGAAGCTTTATGGTGATGAGAAGGAAAAACTCAAAAAGCTTATTAAGGGTCGGCGTGTTTGCCTTACCATGATACTTGGACCTCCATTCGAATATAAACTATATGTGTCTAACGGCGCATTGGATTGATGATGAATGGAGGTTGCAAAAGAGAATTTTAAGCTTTTGTGTCATTCCTAACCACAAAGGCAAGACAAATAGGTAAAATGATTGAAGAATGTTTGCTAGAGTGGAGGGTGGATAAATTGTTGATCTTATTAGATTGATAATGCAAGTGCTAATGATGGTGCAATTACTTACATGAAAAATAAAACAAAAGGTGGAAAACCACCATTTTAAAGAATGATTTTTGCATTTGAGGTGTTGTGCGCATATTCCGAATCTTATTGTGAAAGATGGTTTGAAGCATCAAAATGAATCAATTCAAAGGATTCGAAAAGGCGTGCGGTATGTTCGCTCATCTCCCCCTAGGCTTCAAGCTTTTAAAAAGTGTGCAAATATAGAAAAGATTCGAGTCAAAGTTCGGTTTGTCTTGATGTTGAAACAAGGTGGAATTCAACTTATTTAATGTTAGAGTCTGCTGTAAAATTTGAAAAGGCATTTGAGCGTCTTAAGGAAGATGATGAAAGCTATCAGATGTATTTTGCTATTGGAGATAAAGACTTTGATGAAGATGGTGATGGTGATAGCTTAGTAATAGGTGAAGATGATGTAGTAATCTGAAGGTGGAAGAAGAACGACAGTAAAGAATATTGGCCCTCCTGTAGAAAGAGATTGGAAAGTTGCTAGATCTTTCTTGAAGTTTTTGAAAATCTTTTTTGAGGTCACTAAGAAATTTTCTGGTTCCTTGCATGTGACCTCAAATATGTTTTTCGAAGAACTTGTTGGTATTCAAACTAAAACCCGAATAGTTTGTCTATTTCAAATGATCACAATGTGTCTCTTATGGCAACACAAAATGAAGATGAAGTTTTCAAAGTATTGGGAAAATCTTGATAGACTCAATATGTTATTGTATGTTGCCACGGTTTTGGATCCGCGCTACAAGTTGAGGTTTGTGAAATTTTGTCTTGCCCAAGTGTATGAAAATGATAGAAACATGTACAACATGTTTGAGGAGAAAGTGACGCATGTGATGACTTGTTTATATGAGTCTTATGAACATTCGATCCTTGTCAAAGTGATTCAATCTCATCTTTGAGTTTAAGCAAAACTCCAATTGATGTGGACATGGATGACGATCACATGGGAATTTAGCTTCTCAATTTGCGAAACACTTGGAGCGGATGAATCTAGTAAGAATAAGTCGAACTTGCTAGATATTTGGATGAGACGTGTGAAAAAAATGTGAAGTCTTTTGATGTTTTGATGTGGTGGAAAGATCATTCAAAAAGATTTCTTGTCCTCTCCAAAGTCGCAAGAGATGTTTTGGCTATTCCCGTCTCTACCGTATCATCCGAAGCATTTAGTACAAGTGGATGTATTCTTGACCCACATCGAAGCTCTCTTAATCCCGAGATGGTAGAGGCACTTGTATGTTGCCAAAATTGGTTGAAATCAACTCCGTTGACAATTGACATCAATAAACTGATGAAAGAAGTGTCCTTGGAAGATATTGAAGAGTACGATGGAGTTATAAAAGGTACTTTAGTTTTGCATTTAATTGATTCTTATGTATAAATTATTTTCTATATATATTATGTCTGTTAATTATCTTGATATTTAATTTGAATATCGAGCATTGGGTGCCTCAAGTTCCAAGCAGAAAGAAAGCATTGAATAGTTGATAACTTGAATGGAGGTTGAAAAAGAATTTCTCAATTTCATTACTTATTGCTTAATTCTTTTACGAAATAATCATTAATACTTTATTATCATGAAATGCAGGGCTTGAGATTGTTTTTGTGCTAAAGAAGTTCTTCCTACCAGAAGATTATTATGTTTTGAACAAAAGTAGTAGTTTCTTTTGTGCTAAAGAAGTTGTTTACTTGTTTCAATGTTTTCGGATTGTGTTGGTCTGTTGGACTATTGGTAGTTTTTGGATTGTGTTGGACTATTGGTAGTTTGGTACTTTAATGCCTTAGAGAGTAACTACTAACTCTTGATATAATATGTTATTATGATATTCTCTATTTCCTTTTGGAATCTTGATACTTTATCAGTTTATTGTTATTCTTTTCGGATATTAGGCTAAAAGAGTATAAGAGTACTAGTAGTGGTGTTAAATTGACAATGTTACTATCATTCTATGTGCTAAAGTGATATTAAGTTTGATAGAAATTATATGTTTCTATTGCCCTTCTACACTATAGTCAATCCGCAACCGCCCGCCTACCCGCATGAACCCGCACAACCCGAACCGCACGGTTTTTAAAAAAAATACACCCGTACGGTTCGAAAAATTGGTAACCCGCTACGGCGGGGTCGGGTGGAATTTTTTGTTGAAACCCGCCCGAACCCGCCCATGTACACCCCTAATATCACCTATCCGAAGTTCCCGTTTCAGTGCGTGTAGTGTGTGTTTTTATCTTGGTCTGACTTGTGTCGGAGTGTTGGATAGAGAATGTGGATCATTGTAGGATATGCCACCTCAGCATTGAAGCATTGAACTGGGATGTTCTTGCAAGGATGATTTGGCTGCTGCCCACAAGCAATGTGGTGAGGCCTGGTTCAACAAGTAAGCCAATTTGGAAAAATCTCATTTTCTTATTTCCTTTTCTGTCTTTGAATTTGTGTAACATACATCCTAATTGGTTTGCATTTCCTGAAAAAATTGAGCTTTTGGTATGTGTACGTGTTATGAGTTGATGAAATGTTGTGTTCTTGATTCTTCTGTATAATTTCTATTTTATTTTATTTTATTGCAACTTTTATGTTTTTAACTTTAAAAGAGATCAAAAATTCAAATAGTGAAGTATTCTTTTAGTTTTATGTTATGAGCATCTAATCTTCACTTCCAATGAGGGGCTTGTCAAAATAACTGAACAATTACTCATGCATCTATTTGTCTTTCATCCTATTCTATCTGTTCATGTCTGCTGAGTAGGATTGCTCTGCATCTTTCCTACTAGTATAATGTTTGTATGGGGATTGAATTTGAAGGTTTAGGATTGCTGGTTAACTGCATCCTTGTATCTCTATTCTATGAGTATCTTCTGTCCTGATATGTATTTAAAGAAAATTTATGATTTCTTAGAAACAGATGAAAACATGAATAAATGAGGGAGGTATATAAAGTTATAATCCTACTTACTTGGGATGCAATAGAGAAAAAAATCTCACGTGCAACTGTTTCTAAACAAGAAGAATAACTAGATCTCTGTTAGCTTAGTTATACGTTTTCACGCTAAATCTTTAGTAAGTTTTGCGTATTCAGAGAATTTGACTGAACTAAGCAACTTCAAATTTCATCTGAGAAAAAAGTGATCTTTATCCCTTGCATGACACTTATGACCAGGTGAAGCTCTCTTCTTACAATCTCTTAATTAAAACATCATTGTATACTATAATATCACTTTATTGTTTTATGAAGGACCTATGAAGTTCGTGTGCAGATAATCTATGGAGTAATTATCAACTGAGTATGAACGGATTGACATAATCTATTTACTTTTTGAGCTACCTAAGATTCCTCAATTGAGTAACGTCAGTAATCAGCCAATCAAGGCGGATTGATAGACCTATCCAGCATTCCAGCTCCTTTTGTTTTATTTTTTCAGTTGAAATTTCTATAATATATTACTCCATATGTTCCGCTATTAGCGCTTAATTTCTATTTGCCAAGGTAACTAAACTAAAAGAGTAGAGATAAAATATGATTGAGAAATAGATAATAAAGTAGGAGAGAGAAGATGAGTGAGATAATGACGAGTAGATGATAAAGTATGAGAGAAAAGGTGGTATATAAAATAATAAGAAAGTAATTGATAAAGTATGAGATAATATTTAATTTTCTAAATTTTGACTAAGTCACTTTTAATGGGACATCTCAATTAGGAAAGTAAGTCACTTTTAGCGGAAAAATAGAGTAATATATAGCACTATGTGTGATTTGTATGAAATTCAATTAATATAGAATAAAGATAAATAGAAGTCCCCTTGGGATGGCAAAGTTGGTGAAGGTGGTTGGCCCGGGACCGATAGGTCCTGGGTTCGAATCCCACTGGAAGCAACTTTGTGGAGCCTGTCACCTATGGTTAGCCTAGGGTGGTTGAACTCTCCTGTGTGGTTTGCAGGCTACCTGTAGGGTGTTGAACTCTCCCGTGGTGGTTTGCGCTACCGCACAGACGGGGTTTACCCGGGTGCAAAGGTAGGGTAGCGGGTTCACGTATCAAAAAAAAAAAAAAAAAAAAAAAAGATAAATAGAATGCATAGAGGTACACCATACGCATTGACATTTAGAGATTAAAATAAAATTATAAGCCAAGTGCGCGTGGATCCGCTATAGCTCGTAGATTCCAATTAAAATGTTGTATATTTTCCATGTATATTTGAAGATTTTACTATTTTTTCGTCTAAAATTGTACAGTTAAACATCGTTAAAGTAATAATCTCGTTAAGATAATAATTTCTTTCGGTCCCGATATTGATCAATATACTAAAATAATGTCCAATAAAGTAATAACCTCGTTAAATGAATATTTTTTCTATCCCAAGATTATTACTTTATCTCCTTCCGTTCCACTAGAAATGATACGTTTATTTTGAGCGAGGGAATCAAGAAAGTTGTGTTATGTGGTGTAGATTACTTGACTTTTAAATAGTTAAATGTGGTCCACACAATTTTTATCATTTGAGGAAATGTATCATTTATAGTGGAATACTCCAATAAATAAAACGTGTCATTTCTATTGGGACGGAGAGAGTACTATATTCTCATTCCTAAGGTTAAAACTTATAAATCTAAATCCTCCACAGAATTGTAATTTTGGATCGGCCGGATTAAAATGATTCTATCTAGTCAACTTGTACGGTATATTTGTTTCTTGATTGCGTAGACAAGGTCAGTTCAATCCATTGACTCGACAATCAAATACTCGCTTCTTACTATTTTTTTCAGCGCGGTAATTTATGCAATGAATTTTTGTATGTTTAGAGAAAGAGTGATCTGAATGAGACCCACAAAAAATGATTTTTTTTTAGATAATTTTATTTTCTTTTAAGAAATAGAGCATTCGTGTAGAACAACAAAAATGAAATATAAGATGTTTCATTCGGGACGGAGGAAGTACATATTAAGGAAGAACAACATAAACAAAAGCCCAACAAAAGAAAATAATTACGAAGAGGGTGAAACAGTAAATCTAATATATATATATATATATATATATATATGATACAATTTATTTATTATATTTTATAATTTAATTTACAAGCTATTACTTAGATGCAAATTTAGAGGAGCGATTGTTTATGAGGGTTTAAGATGTCGGTTGCATGTGGTTGCCCCAGCCGACAAATTGTATGCCGATCAAAGGTGTATCTTCTTATTAAACAAGAAAACAGCCGAATTAAGTTCTCTCATATATGCCACAACTTTACTAATAATTAAGGTCAAATTAAAGAAAACAAAATCGTAAAAAAGATTGCCAATTTGTCCTTATAAAAACGTTCTATTATTCCTAATTATAAGATACTTCGAACAAGGGATGCTATGCATGCCATTGACATTATTTATCATATTTCGACTCATCATCTTTATTAATAAAATAATACTAACATTAAATTGCGTAAAAGAAAATTAAGCGACACATTGGGACTTGAATTTTTGAATTTATGAAGCCTATCATGGGATTTATACCCAGCAGATCTTTGTATTATATGCACTTTGTGCACACACCGATCGCGGAGTTAGGATACGAAATAAATATCTTTGTAAAGGTGGTGAGACTTAAAATTAATTTATAGTAATTTCTAGGATTAATATATAGTAACAGAAAATTTTAAAATTGTCGGTGGCGACGGCCAACCGGCGCCCCACCCTATCTCCGCCTTTAGGCCTACAAACTGTCATTGAAGATTTTCTATCTCATTTCTTTTGTCTAATTATATGTTTCATTAATAAAATAATAATACATATTATTTAATAATTTATATACTAATTGGATTTATTATTTTTAGATATACATAATTATAAAAGAAAAGCATATTACCATTTTATTAATAGAATATGAAATGAGATATAAAAAATGTTATCAAACTGCTATCCCTAAATAACAACAATTATTTGTTCATGTGAATATTTTGCTGACTCGGCAGGTACTAAAATTGGTGGATGACTCCGGACATGCAGTGTGAAAATTTGGAGGTTGAGCGGACATTCTTTGGACTTTATGATTAATTATATGTTACAATGATATCTTGGTTAGTATCTTTCAATGGAGATAAATTAATAACTGTATTAAGATACGTCATTTGCTTAAAAATTCTGATATTCACATATTCGAACTCGATCTCGTCATCGACATATCTATATTTTCTTGTAGTATAGATATTTTGCGTTGGATTATACGATAGATTGTTAATAACATTCGGTCTCAAAGATCTTCTTTTTTCGACTTTGCAACGTGGTAAGAATTAAATACAATTAAATTCCTTTAAATTAATATTATCGGGAATTGTAAGATTTTATTATTTTAGGAAATATTAATTAATTTATATATAATACTGCCTCCGTCCCATTATTAGTGACGCCTTTCTTTTCGACACGGTAATTAAGAGAATATGTAATAAAGTAGGAGAAAGGAATAGATAATAAAGTAGGAGAGAGAGATGAGTGTAATAATGAGAGAGTAGGAGAGAGAAGATAATAAAGTAGGAGAGAGAAATGAATATAATAGTGAGAGTAGATATAAAGTAAGAGAGATAAAATAATAAAGTAGGAAAGAGGATGTTAACTTTTTACTAATTTAGGACGTTGCCACTAATAGCGGGACGTCCAAATTAGGAAAGGTGGCCACTAATAATGGGACGGAGGGAGTATTAATTAATTTAAAGAAGATTTTCGAAATTCGACTGAATTGGACCTTAATTGGATAAATATAAAGAATATAAATTTATTTATGTATCATATTTAATATTATTTTATTATTTACTATTTAAAAATAATAAGTTATATTAATTTATTCAAAGATAATGAATTTATTCATTTAAAAAATAAGTTCAATTAATGTAAATAACAATAAACACTAAAAAATTCAATGAATTTAATAATAAATGAAGTTCATTGGTTAAATACAATTCAATGTATTTATATTAAAAATATTAAATTTATAATAGTAATATATACTCTCTTTATCTCGCTAATGTCGTCTTAGTTTCCTTTTTCAATTGTTCAATTATTTTTGTCTTTATTGATAAAAGAAAAGTAGATTGTGGATTACAATCAATCTAAACAATAGACCCCACCACTTGAACACATTTCCATTAACTTTCTTAAATTCTTCGCCAAACAATATTAAGAAAGAATTGTGGGACGAAGGGAGTACTATATAGATGAGACAAAAACTTTTTAATAATATAGCCAACATTTATACGCAAGGAAGCAATTATTGTATCTAGGACTCTTAAAAATTTTATGGTGCAGTTCGAGAAAAAATAATACCAGAGTTTTGGATGCAATTAGAAAAGTTAGAGATGAAATTTAATTAGATTTAAGCTTTTAAGACGATATTTGAAACAACTTAAATGAGTTGTTTCTAGGCTTTTTGACCGCATAAGCATTTTTTTAAAATGTTTTGAATGTCGCTTTTGCTTTCTTAGAATTTAAAATAAGGTAGCATAAGTAGAAGACCATAAGCTGGTCAAATTGTGCATTTTAAAAGCAGAAGTAAAAAAATTATTTAAAAGCAGCTTATGAGAGTGATTGCAAATTGCATTACTACTTTTTCTAAAATTAAGATGTTTTTTTTTTAATATTGCAACTAACAACTTTTTCTTAAAAGAAACTTTAAACAACTGTAAGTATAAGTAGCTAAAAGTTACTTTTAAGCAGCTATTCCAAATACTGCCTAAAAAAAGGGAGGCAACACTATAGTCATATTTTATAAAATTGACAAAGTATTATTGGTAATGTTAAATGATTATTAATTTATGATGATATTTTATACCGGCTTGAGTCGGACCGGAGAAAAATATTTCTCCCTCCGTCCCACTCCAATTATTCAGTTTTTTTTCCTCATGGAGATTAAGAGAGTTGTTGGTTGTATGTAAGAAGTAATAAAGTAATCGAGACCACTAATTTATAGTGTTATTTTACTTAAAAAGGAAAGTGGACAATTGGATTGGGACAATCCGACAATGAATATTGGACAATTAAAGTGAGACGGATAAAGTATTTTGAAACGATATTAATTTATCGAATATTAAATTATAGTGATTCTATTGTAGAATTTATTATTAATGCATTAAAAATAAAAGTAATGAATTGGGGATTGGATTTAATTGTAAAATTATTATGATTACTACATAGTACATAAACAATGTGATTTATCAAAGATGTAAATTGAGGGATGTATGATTTTTTTTTTCTAATATATATATAGGATAACAAGTCGGTTGATAGCCAAAATTTATGTATAAACAACCCCACCAACGTCATACTTTAGATAAATTCTATTGCACATAGCTTACCCAATACCGTTTTTATATTAGTGTTGGTTTGTAAACAATTACATTTTCTCTGTGGTTTTATAATTACTACGCGCACATTACATATAAATAATTTATAATAAATGTAGAAATCTGGCAGTGTTTTTGTATAGAACATTTATAACTTTATAACTTTATAGAGCAGGGAATGCATATACTAAGATTTGATGTTTAATTGAAATAATATTGATCAATGATTGTAGCATTCATGGGGAGAAGATTCTCTTTATGTAAAAGCAAATTCACGTCTGGGCAGACACCTCATTTTTATACATTCGATTAGTTAAATCTTAATCTATTTGTTTTTCACTATTGACAAAATTAAGATTTATCAACATTAAATTCTCACTAGGAATTTTAATTATCTCTTTGATTTATTAATTATAAGCATAATCGATTAATGGGATTGGATATTCTGATAAAATCTTATTTTTACTCGTTCCCTTCAATGATAGCTGATAATGGACTTATGCAATGCTACCATAACAATTAGATTAGAATAACATATACAGGTACAAAAAATTATACTTTTATATATAATTATTACTCGATAGTGATTCACCATGTCCAATTTTTCTATATCAAATTTATGCTCACCAATGAAAATAATAATATAAATTTTTAATTAAATAATTATAAACTCTAGTTTTGATTTTTTTTAACCCTAAGAAGTATTTTAATTAATTTGAATTAAATAAAGATATATTTTATTCGTGGCAGAAATTGCAAAAACGATTGCGTCACATATATTACAATTATGATACATACAAACCTTTGTGCACAAATTTAACAACGAACACAAAACAATAATGTATTTTGTTATACACACGCCAAAGAAGCACAGAATAATTATATGTATTCCAATCTCATTTCTCAAAAAGTTAATTGGACTAGTATACCTGGTATATTAAATTAAGGAGGAATTGTCTGCCGCAATGGAGAATATAAAGATTAAAGCATGCAGCCTTGACATAGACAAAGTCTCCCACGTTAGTCGGAAGGTCTTTTCTTTCACATAAACAACAATCCTCCTCCTATTCCAACTCAAACCCAAATCCTCCTCTCATTTCTCCTCCCAAATTTGACTGCGCACACACCGATGATAACGCTGTGGCCGAATCTGGAGCGAGAAGACGGACTCGAGACGGTGCTTGAGGTTCCCGTCCCTGAAGAAATGTTCGCCACCAACAGCCAAACCTCATGGCGGACCATCAAGTCTTGGCTGACGCGGCCGCACGAGCGCCGCCGCTCGCTGGATTTCGAGAGGCGTGCCATCGAGATTCAGTCCTTGCTTGGAGTTATGGGAGCTCCTTTGCTCCCTATTCCATTCTCCTCTCATCGGACTCTTAATCAACACAAAATCAAAGGCTATCCCATTGTAAGTCTTTGATTTTTTATTTTTTTATTTTTTATTTATATATATATTTATTGCACATTAAGTGTTTTGGTGAATTTATTGGGCTAATTGTGTTTGTGCAGGAGAAATCGATGGCTTCGTATATAGTGCAGCAGTACATAGCAGCTACAGGGGGGGAGCACGCTTTGAACTCGATTGAGAGTTTTTGTGCGGTTGGGAAGGTGAAGATGGCAGCTTCGGAGTTTGTAGGAGGAGAAGAGTTGAGCAGTAAGAAGATGAAAAACATGAAGCTGCAGGGGGAGGAAGAATTAGGCGGATTCGTGTTGTGGCAGAAGAGGCCTAATCTATGGAGTTTGGAACTGATGGTTTCCGGTGTCAAAATCGCCGCCGGATGTGATGGTAAAGTTGCGTGGAGGCAAACTCCGGCGAAGCCGTCGCGGGCTCCGCCAAGACCCCTCCGACGCTCCTTACAGGTACTTTAATTCATTCATATTGATTGTCAAAATTGGTGGCTTCCCTAGTTTGAAAAAAGCATGCTTCAGTTTTCTAACTGATTACCTAATCACTGAGTCCACCTAATTAGAAGCTTCATAGTCAGAAATATTACTCATTGACCAAAAGGGCTCATATTTCCAACTCCATATCATCTCTTAATATCCGAAATTGATAATATTAATTATAGAATGCATACCTGGAAATAAGCAGAAGACGAATCCTTACTATAAACGTGATGCTCCAGATCACCTGTGATCGTTTACACAATCCAAAGAGAGAAGAATGAGAATTGCGTTGATTCATCCATTTTGATCTCTGATATATATAAATAACTGCTTCTCATTAAATATAATTATATATATTTAACTTTATTGCATATAAGTCCTCAACTTATATGATATCATATAATAACCCCATGGGTGTAAATATTTCCAGCACTTAGCTAAACAAAAATTCTCTTCTTGTGTGCAGGGGCTTGATCCGAGGTCTATAGCGGACTTATTCTCCACCTCCATCTGCACTGGTGAGAAAGCAATCGATGGGGAAGACTGCTTCTTGCTCAAGGTAGAAGCAGAGGCGTCTACGGCTACAGCAAGAAGCAGCAGAGTGGAAATAATGAAGCACACCGTGTGGGGCTGTTTCAGCCAGAGAACCGGCCTATTAGTCCACCTACAAGACTCTCACTCGCTACGAGTAAAGTCGCCGATAAACGAAGTCATATGGGAGACAAGAATGGAGTCACTGATCCAAGACTACCGAACGACCGATGGTGTCAACATTGCTCACGGTGGCCGGACAACCGTATCATCGTTCGTGTTCGGAGACGGTGCGGAAGGCCACACCAGAACGAGGATGGAAGAAGTTTGGAGCATTGAGGAAGTCGACTTTAATGTAAAAGGGCTTTCAACAGACTGTTTCTTGCCTCCTAAAGAGTTGAAAAGGGAGGATGAAGAAGATGATTGTGATGCTGCCAGTAAAGGTCTGTTTAGATATAAGTTTTCGGACAGTTGTACTAGGATTTGTGGTTCAAGAAGTGGGCGGAAGGTTGTAGCCGTTGATGAAGGAAGTTTAGAGGTGTATGATTCAGATGATGAGCGGTAGATTGTAGCACGTACCATGATACAGAGTTTGTACATAATACTAACTGTGCTTGGAGAATAGAGATCCCCTGCAATTCTTATTAATCGAAACTTCTTGCAATCTAGTCTATGATCACTTACATTACATCTGAGCTAATTCAAGCTGGGGATCGAGCTTCCTTTAAAAGGTTTTCCTAACTGAGTTGTTGTAATTAATCTTTACAACAATTTTTCTTAGAAATGTTTCTGGTGGGTTATAGATGACAACATGGATGAAATTATAAGAATAGATAGGTTTGCAGATGAAGGATAGTAGTAAATAACCCAACACCTAGAATTGAAGTGTACGCCTGAATTAATGCCGCACTAGCTGTGTTATGTGACATGTTAAATTTCTTAAAAGCTAATCATAGCTAGACGTTTGTTTAAATTTAAAGATCTATCTAAGGAATATATATTTGATTCTCATATAACTACGTGTTCTTTGATCATCACTATAAGTATCAGATCATATAGAAATCTTTCTCATGGCATGACATAACAGTTAAGGTGCTAAGTTTGTAGTTGAAAGTTATGGATTCAAATCCCACCGAAACCACGTACTATGTGTGAATTTATCCTATATGCACTATAGATAGCGGGCGCGAGTTATTGAATATTAAAAAACAAAAGCATATAGAAACTTTAGTCTCAAAGAGACCAACTTTCATTCTATTTCCTCTTCTCAACCAACCGAATCAGTAAAATTAAAAGGGAGGTTATCGATAGCACATAATTTAGCTATTTCTCGTCTCATTAGTCACTTATTATATTTAAATAGTTGGTATGCAGAGAAACCTTCGGATTGACTTGATTAGAAGTTGGGGTTTTCATCTCGTTGTTTCCCTAATTTCGCCTTGTGTTCGGACATGATGTGAAGTACGTTCCATATCAAAATTGTGCCACTCCATGTCTCTTAGGGGTGTTTGCAATAGCTTAAACTTTTTTTAAGTGCTTAAATTAAGGAGAAGTTGGTAAAAGTGGCTTATTAGAGAATTTGGGGTCTGTTTGCAAAAACTGCTTAAAATAAGAAAAAGTTGAAAAAATAGTGTTTGCAAAATTTATACTATAGTAGCTTATTTTAAGATTTATAAGTAAGATGTCAAATCATAACTTATCCGAAATTATAAATATGTCATTAAGTTGGAGAAGTTGGTTAAAACCAATTTAACCAACTTCAACTTATTCAACTTAAATGTAGAGAATTTTGAAAAAATTAAATTATTAAAAATACTCAAAATCAATTTTTTCTTAAATTAAGTCATAAGTTAAAAAATTTAATGGATTGCAAACACCCACTTAGTCTCTATTGATTTTTGTAGGTATCTCAACCTTCTTAGATTGGATAAATAGATTGGACGGAAGAGGCTTTGTACCTTATGGACCTTCAAAAGCGTCATCTTCATTTTCTTCTCGACCGTATTCGAATTCGAAATTATTGACCACTCCGCAGCAGGGCAGGCCCTATTATATGCCCAATGGGGCAATGGCTTAGGGCCCCTAAAATTGAGGGCCCAAAATTTAAGATACATAATCCACTTAATCATAACCACATATTATATAAAATATATTTATGAAGTCCAATATTATTATTAAAATTTAAATAAATAGACATAGTCTATTACTAAAAAATATACATATCAAGCCCATTCCACTTATAAATTAATTAATATCCAAATTGGCTACAACGACTCTTTTCTCTTTTTATAATTGCAGTCGGTCCATCTTGATGATGCAGAATAACATAAACGCAAATAATACTTGATCTTAACTAAATATGATAAAATCATATCTGCGTTCTACTATGTCACAAGAACGGTTGAATGGACAAGCAATTTTTTGATGATTTTGCTTCTCAAAATGCTAGAAGATCTAAGTTATTTTAATAAGTATTTGATCCTTATTTTTTTTATTTTGTGACACTTTATGGTTTCTACTTTTAAAGTTATGTAGACACACAAATATGGAAGTATTGTTCACGAAGCTTCAATAAGGGGCCCTATTTTTTAATTTTCGCCTAAGACCTCCAGAATCTCAGGGCCGGCCCTGCTCCCAGGAACGAATCTATTCAGAGGCTAGGCAAGTTTATGATACTTTAATATTATTACCTACAAAAGTTTGGAATTAAAGGCTTAGCCCAATGGTTAGACCACCTCATAATTCTTCTTGGACACCTGCATTCTGCAAATTTCTTGATTTTATTATTCCTCTTTTATTTGAATTAAACTCTACCACTTTCTTGGGTTTCTTGATTTTCTTGATTTTCTCGACTAAAAAACACAAATCTTAAGATACCACTTTTGTTTTTTAGCATTTGCTAGAGTGGTTTATATGTACTATAATCATATACTCTTATCTACCACACCACAAGAGTATTGATATGTGGTATTTTTCAATTAAGAAAGTGGATCATATTTACCACATGTCAATACCCTTAAGATGTGGTACACATAGGATATACAAATGTGATACACCCAAATATTTGTGTTAAACTTCATATTCACATGTTCTCGTTTTAGATATATATTTGTATTTTAAAATTTAAATTATAAATTTTGTTTTTTTTAATGCTTCAAGTTATTTTCTTTAGGCAAAAACTTCTGTGCATCATGTTGCACAACCAACATTATCCAATTACTCAATTTTGACCCGCTTTGACCCGAATTTGACCCGTTGACCCGCATTGACCCATGTTTGATCCACTGACGTCAGCATGACATCATTAATTTTATTATTATTTTTTATTTATTATTTTTTTTACGTTTTTTTTAATTTTTTTTACGTTTTTTTAAACTTTTTTCCCCCTTTATTTTAAGGACGGACGTGTCACTCTTTGCATACGAAAGTATTAATCGTAACAAACAAAAGTATCAATCGCAACAAACAAATTTTTTTTCATTTTTATTCCCTTTATTTTAAGGACGGACGTGTTACTCTTTGCTTATGAAAGTGTCAATCGTAACAAACAAAAGTGTCAATTGTAACAAATAATTTTTTTTATTTTTTTCCAATTTTTTTGATAAGGAAGGCGTGTCATTTGTAATGAATAAATATGTCATTTGTTACTTATCCAAAGTATCAATCGTAGCAAACAAAAGTGTCATTTGTATTTGAATAAAGTGCCATTTATTTCATTTATTGAATATCAATTATTTTTTTTAAAAATGCGATTTGTTTCGAAAAAAAATGTCATTTGTTTATGAAAAAAGTGTCAATTACAACGAACGAAAGTGTCATTTATCTTAAAGTGTCAATCACACTAAAGTAAATTGACACTCAGAATTAAGGAACGTGTCACTTTCATCTACTAATCAATATGAAGCATAATAACCAGAAATATTACCTAAAGTGTCAATCATAATAAACAAAAGTGTCAATTGTCCCGAATGAAAGTGTCCTTGTTTAGAACAAACGAACAAAAGTGTTATTGTTTAGAACAAACGACACTTTTGTATACAAAGAGTGACACTCTCGTCCTTATAATAAAGGGGAAAAAAACGAAAAATATTTTTTGTATTTCAAAACGAAAAAATGAAAAAAATATCGTGTCATTCTTTGTATTTTCGAAAAGACGAAAAAAATGAAAAAACGAAAAAGACGAAAAAAGGTGAAAAAAGACGAAAAAATGAAAAAGGCGAAAAAAACGAAAAAGACGAAAAAAAAAACGAAAAAAGTGAAAAAATGAAAAAAGATGAGAAACGAAAAAGGCGAAAAAAAAATGAAAAAGTAAAAAAAAAAAAAAAAAATGCGAAAAAAATGGAAAAAATGAAAAAAGACGAAAAAACGAAAAAGGCGAAAAAACAAAAAGACGAAAAAAAAGGAAAAAACAAAAAAGATGAAAAAAAGACAAAAATTAAAAAAAAAACGAAAAAAGAAAAAAAAAGCAAAAAAAAATGAAAATAAATAAATATGAAAAAAAATGGTCAACACATGAGTCAAAGCGGGTCAACGGGTCAAACATGAGTCAAAATTGGAAAATTGAATCATATTGCATGTGCAATATGATGCACACTAGTCCATCTCTTTTCTTTATAATTGTTAAAAGTGGTATTTATTTTCGCTAAGTAAATTGTAGCATAAAATTTAATGTGCGAAAGTGTTTATTGTTCAGCCTACTATAAATTCTTTCCCGCCGCTAGTTATTGTTCCAATTCCCGTTCGAAGGGTCGGTTATGATTATTTGGCCATCTTAAGTAGAGTTAAATTACTGATAAGTAGAGTTACTGTGCTATTTGTTTTTTTTATATATTGTTAATTTATATATATATATTTATATATATATTGGTCGGAGGTACCCTGACATTTTAATCTAACTTGACAGTTTGTCTGGGCCTGATAGATTGAGCCGATCCGAAGATTTTTGTGTACATTTTCTGCCCGCTAAATTATTTTGTATGGAGACATAGATAGCTCTTTCTCTCTCAAGATAACTCTCATATAGTCATATTTAATCAAAATACAAATATTATTTGAAGATAACTTTTATATCCTTGTAAGAAATACTTAGTGTCATAATAATGTTAAATAAATCTATAAATCTTCTTTCTTCTTTTTTTTTTAATTTCCTAAACCAAAGTACTGTTAAACCTCGATAAAGTAATATTCGACATAGTAAAAATTTCGCGTAGATAATAATTTCTTCCAATTCCTATATGGGTTAATATACTAAAATAATGATCGATAAAATAATAACATCGTTAACTAAATATTTTTTTTTTAATTTCAAGGCTATTATTTTATCGAAGTTTAACTTATATTGCCGAATGATCTTTTAGACAAGTTAATTATGACAGTGAACCTATATATATCTGTAAGATTTTCTTAATTTTAAAGGCAAAATCTAACTGTTTTTGTTTTTCTGGGTAATAAATAATTTGATGGCAGTGTGTGGGGCCAACACAAGCACAGACAACAAAAAATGATAAAAATGATGAGATTTGATTTGTGTACGCTGGGTTCTGGCATATCGTTGAAAATCATGATCAGATCCAATGGATCAAATGCTTTCCGAGAAATATATACTATTTAAACAGTATCCACAAACAAACAAAACTAGCCACAAATCAATCTTGAGGAAGTCCATCAAAAACAAAAGTAAAGATTTTCTATGTCATGTGAAACCTCCTACATCAAAACGTTGTATAAGAATTATTTTATGTTCATGTAGATAACTTTGAATCTTGACTTTTGGTGGACTCTTGGCTGTTATTCATATTTATATATGGTTGTTGCTTTCAAATATATATATTCAAACCTCCTCATAAATTAGAAAACAATGCCCATGGTGTATAAATTCGTATTACACTAATATTTTTATATTTTCCATAAGTTATTATTTCAGAAGCAAACAATATATGTCATTATTTGCTGAAATCTTCCTTTGGCTTTTATTTATTTTATGGTAGAAGTCAATAATAAATCCAAGTACTGAAACTAAAAGCAAGAAACATAAAAGTACATAAGCCAAATGAAAAGGAATATCGCGACTAAAATTAATAAAAACAAAGTATTTAAGGTCAAGAATAAAAGTAAAGGATACATCTTAGAAATTAAAGTACAAAAAATGGAAGAGAAGACAACACAACTGGGTGCTTTCCCATCTATGTCAAATTAGAATCCGGATCCTTTGTTCTAATTTTTTATGTCTCGCTCGTGTTCGATTCCCATTTTAATTATAAGTACCTCATTATTTATGATAATTCTAAAATTCAAATTATAAATACTTAGATGTTTACAGTTAAAAATGACAATAAGATATAAATGAGACACAATAAAATGAAACTGAAGATTATGTGGGGTCAAACTGAGATTGAACGGTAAGTTCCGGATTGCATAAATTCCAATTTAAACCTTAAGCATTTAATATTTACCTTAATATTTTATGTGCGGCATATTTAGACGATATATTTAATTTACTTTATTACAATTTGTTAATTTTGAAATTAAGGAATTATTTCAGAAATTGCTTAATCAACACTTCAACAGTCAACACACAATCAATGCACAAACTAATAACCGCTTACCCACGTTTGAATCACACAAAAAGGTAAATGAATCTGGGGGTACGTATGAATTACGAAAGCCACCACAATAGTAAAATTTTATCTCGATTGGGAGAACTTACTTCCCCTAAAAATTCATGTTTTTGCACAAAAGCCTTATAAAGTTCTTTCTCTAAATTATAAATTATGAATTTGTCCCTCTTATACACACCACAGTATACATCAATGTAAAATCAATTTTCTTTCAAAAAAAAAAAAAGTACAATAAATTTGACCTACAAAATGTAATGAGCAATAATTGAAAAACCACAGAGAATATAAATCAAAAGGATAAAGACAGGGGACATATCCATGATGTAGGGTTTTATATGTGGAGAAATCAATGATTTTGAGGATGCATATCTTTAGTTTTGCCACGAAATTTGTAATTTTAAGGGGTGTATGAGACCAAAAGAAAAAAAAAATAGAAAGAAAATTAAGAGTAAGAGTATACAATCTACAAGAGCATGAAATACACACCCATTCATTCCGCTCTGGGCACTACGGCGTGTTTACAAATGCTTTTTTTTCAAGTGATTGCAAAATCTACGTTTTGCGGTAGTTTTCTTAAATTTAACAATTAAACTATTTAATATTAGAAATAATAATCGAAATACTTTTGATAGCTTAAATGGTCTGAATTTCATTGACATACAAAAAATATCTTATTTGTAATATTTATACCAAAAATATGCTTTTGTTTAGTTTTTTTAAAAAAAATTAAGCAAAAATAAATAAATAAAAGTACTGATAATAAAAATTTGCAAATTAAACCTGGGAGATTAATACTGGCAAAATAAACTTAAGATTTGGATGATACCATTGAATATTTAGTTAATGCATTTCTCTTCTTACCCAGCTGATACGAAATCTAAGTAAATCTTGACCACGACTCAAATCGATTGGAACTTGGGATGGTCTTAATAGTTAATACCCAAGGGTTGAATTGTAGTCAAGTCGACATTAATCTAAATAGAACCAACTATCTACGGAAATACTTCTCATACCAAATTAATTAAGAAATTAAAATATGTACATCAATTACATATATTATTATAGAGTATGAATCCGGTAGAAAGACGGAGTTATAGACAGTGGCGGAACTAGAGCTATGAAGTTGGGGGTCGAAATAGAGGAACAACGGTGACCGAAGGCAGAGAAAAATCGAGAGTTGCTAAATATAGTTTTAAATGGTTCGAACATAAACACAATATGAAAGATATAATATATATTATTTCTTGTAATTGTTACACTGATAAAGATACTTATATAATTAGTAGAAAAGAGAGAGAGAAATATTTATAACATGTGAAAGTATTATGCATATATATTGAATTAATTATACTTGTAATAAAACTAAATAAAACTAGAAAAGAAATAATTTACAAATCTAAAAATAGAAATCAAATGAATGCATTGAGTTTCGAACATGAGACCTTTCTTAAAAAAGATAAAATCATTAACCAACTGCACTACAAACAAATAGTTAACCATATTTTTCACTAAAATTATCTATAAACAATACGAATCCTATATCCTATTTAATCGAAATTCAGTCGGCCGGGGGGTCAGTCGACCCTCCCGACCCCCCTCTAGTTCCGCCAATGGTTATAGAGAAAGATACGAAGATAGGAAGTATGTATATATTTTTTTTCATGCATAAATCTTGTAAGTTTTACACTTTTTCTCTTATGCATAAAAACATATAAAAAATATGTATAAAGAATATTTTAGAGCATATTCAATCCAAACCATCTAATGATAAGATAATGAAACATGCACATTTCTTCTCATTTGTTAATTTAAGCAGTGTTCCTATATGACTCATTTCCTATTAGGTTATAAATTAAATTAAAATCAGAAAACAAAATGAGACAACATCATTTCGATACATAATATTCGGATTTAGGTAAGAGTACTGAATTGGGAATTGAATACCTTATATTCTTACTCTAATATCCAAATTTGGATCATTCTTTCACCAAACACAATTAACACGGTTGAAGATGGTCTTAATTCCGAAGGGCTGAACAGTAATTAAGCCCCATGGAATCCAAGTATATAAAGAGGCGTACCAGCACAACAAGTGACAAAAAAATTGTTAAAAAAAAAAATGCCTCAACAAACACCACCACTCTCTCCTCATGTCCTCATATTTCCATTGCCCCTCCAAGGGCCAGTCAACTGTATGCTCAAACTGGCCGAACTCCTCGCCTTTCACGGCATCAAAGTCACCTTCCTCAACAGCCACCATGTCCACCACCGCCTCCTCAATTGCTCCCACATTCTTACCAACTTCGCCAGGTATCCCGATTTGCGATTCGAGACCATCCCCGACGGCCTGCCGGAGGATAATCCTCGGACGGGAGATCAGATTCTGAACCTTCTTGAATCTCTTGAAGCTGTCGCTGTTCCGCTCTTCCGGGAGATGGTGACGTCCGGTTCGTGTGGGCCGGCTTCCGGGAGGCCGGTCACTTGCTTGATTGCTGATGGGGTTTTCACCTCTGCTGCTGGTGTAGCTAGGGAGATTGGTGTTCCGCTCTTGTACTTTGACACAATTAGTCCTTGTGGCTTGTGGGGTATGCTGTGTTTGCCTAGGCTCATTCAAGCAGGGGAGGTTCCTTTTGGAGGTGTGTTTTCCTTTTTTTACAAGAATCTTGATTTATTTTATTTTATTCTAGCAAGGAAAGTTTGAATTTTGGTTAGATGTTCGAGAGTGAAATTCCATCCATTTTTGTGATGATGTTTCTGTTTCTAGGGAGGGAGAGTTTGTTATGTATATATAAATGCATCCATACATAAAACAACCATAGTATCACTATTCACTCATGAAATACAAAACGTGTTGAATATTAGTCTTTGCAAACCTAACCCTTTTTGTCTTTAATTTCTTTGCATCAATATAAAAAGGAAAAAAGTGCCATGAGAGAACTCCATTTTTAATTCAATTAGGCCAGTTTATTAGGAAGGCAATTAATTAGCAAATTAATTAAAGATATATATATTTGCAGTTACTTTTTCTCTCTCATGATAGTCTCATCCTATCCAATTTTTATATCTAAATTCTTTTGGTTCAAGACGAGAAGCTAGACGATATCGTAACAAACACGCCGGGAATGGAAGGCATCATGAGGCGTCGCGATCTACCAAGCTTCTGCCGCATCACCGACATTAACGATCCTATAATCAAGCTAGTGATCAAGGAGGCTAACCACATCCCGCTAGCTCAAGGGCTTATCTTCAACACATTCGAACACCTCGAGGCGCCGATATTGTCCCAAATGAGGGGCATCTGTCCGAACGTGTACGCCATCGGTCCTCTCCACGCCCACTTGAAAGCCAGAATCCTCTCCGCCAACTCCAACAGTATCTGGGAAGAGGACAGGAGCTGCATCTCTTGGCTCGACAAGCAGCCCTCCAAGTCTGTTATCTATGTCAGCGTCGGAAGTCTGGCTGTCTTGACAAAGGACCAACTGTACGAGATTTGGCATGGCTTGGTGAACAGCGGGTCCAGATTCTTGTGGGTCCGGAGGCCAGGCTCGGTTTCGGGCTTCGGACCGGAGTCTGAAGAGATTCCCTTGGAGCTATCGCAGGGGACGAAGGAGAGGGGGTATATGGTGAGGTGGGCACCACAGGAAGAGGTGCTCGCGCATCCGGCTATTGGCGGGTTCTTGACTCACTGTGGATGGAACTCGACTCTCGAGAGTTTAGTGTGCGGGAAGCCTATGATTGGGTGGCCGTTTCATGCCGACCAGCAAGTGAATAGCCGGTATGTGGGGGAGGTGTGGAAGCTGGGGTTGGACATGAAGGATACTTGTGATAGAGTTGAAGTGGAGAGGATGATTAGGGAGGTGATGGAGGTGAGGAAGGATGAGTTCCTGAAAAGGGCTGCGGCAATGGCGGAATTGGCTGAGTCCAGCGTTAGCCCAGCTGGGTCGTCCTACGTGGATTTGGACCGTCTGATCGAGGATATCAAGATGATGAAGATACAAATCTAGTACGGATTTCTTACATTCAATAAATCACAACACATTAATATGT
This sequence comes from Lavandula angustifolia, assembly GCA_028984105.1. Lineage (NCBI taxonomy): Eukaryota > Viridiplantae > Streptophyta > Magnoliopsida > Lamiales > Lamiaceae > Lavandula > Lavandula angustifolia. The sequence goes on along the minus strand of CM054818.1, from coordinate 5,390,733 downwards.
TAGAACGTCGGCATAATTTAATGTCATTATTATATAAAATGGAGTAATATTTAATATTAATAAAATAAGAATATTATACAGTTCTAACCAAATGTGGTGGTGGTTGTCGTCTGTAACTTACTTTGTCTCCATGTACAAGACAATAAAGTATTATTTTTTTATGATTCTTCTGATATATAAGTACATTCTTTCCGCGTCTCTTAATTCCCATTAGAATTTGATTTTATATGTGTTATAAATATATATATATATATATATATATATAGGGTAGAGTTTACATGAAAATCAAATTTTATATGAGAACTAAGAATCACTATGCACAACCGATCTTATAAGAATGAACGGTCAGATCTAGAGATTAGTTAAAAAAAAATAATTTTTTTTAATTGTGTAAAAATCAATTATTTGCCATATTATTACATATTTAAATTAGGAAAGATGGGTAGTATCTTCAATCAAACATTAGTCAAAATTAATGCATTATACTAATTAAAGATTTTGATTAGATATTATTATTAAAATAATATGGAAGAGAATTACTATTTTTTTAACCTTAATTATTATTAAAAATGTAATAACAATGATTAAAAAATGCACATTTATTAATGCATAACTCTGTTAGTTTAAATGCATTAAGATTAACTTACAATTTAATGCATTTCAACAATATTTCATATGCATCATAATATTACACATAGGCATCATATGCATCATAATATTACACATATATATCATATGCATTATAATATTTCAAATGCATCATAATATTACACATACGCATCATAATATTTCATATGCATAATAATACTACATATCGGCATCATAATATTACATTAACATATTTTATGCATTTGTGTATTCTACGAATCAATATATAAGAAATAATGCATATAGCTATTATATTTATGCATCAAAATATGCGAAATAATGCATAAACATATTGTAATTATTGCATAAATTTATACTAAATAATACTTCATTAATTCGAATTAATCAATTAGTTCAATAAAATTTGAAATAAGTCTGAAATTGGAATCATTTTGATTGAATATTATTATTAATTGCAATGAATTTTAATAGTTAATGCATCAGTATCACCATTAACTAGGTTGCACGGACACGGACACGGGACACGATACGACACGGACACGGGACACGGCATTTTTTTGAAAAATTTAGGACACGACACGGGCGCTGATATTAAAAAATTTAGAACATTATTATAAAAAAAATTAAATTATTAAATTATAAATTTAAAAATGATCAAGTCAAGTTTTTCAATATCAAACTCATAGTTCAAATTATCAACTCAAACGACATAGTCATAATTCATAAGTAGATAATCATAGCATAAAAATGTAAAATACTAAAATAAGTAGATAATCTAAATACATTAGTAAGGTAAGTAATATTTAATTATTTAATTATATATTTATTTACTTATTACTAATGTAAGGTAAGTAATATTTAATTATATATTTATTTACTTATTACTAATTATATATACGTGTCATACTGTCCCTTTACTTATTTAATTTTATATTTATTTACTTTTTACTAATTTCTAACTACATGGCTCATTCAACCGTGTCCACTACAAGACTAAATCAAAAAACGTGTCCGTTGTCCCCTTGGGATGGCAAAGTTGGTGAAGGTGTGTAGGCCCGGGACCGATAGGTCCTGAGTTCAAATCCTAATGGAAGCAACTTTGTGGAACCTGTCACCTATGGTTAGCCTAGGGTGGTTGAACTCTCATGTGTGGTTTGCAGACTACTGCACAAAGAGCGGGGTTTACCCAGTGCGCACCGAAGGTAGCGGCTGCGTGTTCCACGTATAAAAAAAAAAAATTAAAAAAATAAAAAAAAATGTGTCCGTTCCGTGTCGGACACACAAATCGCCGTGTCCATTCCGTGTCGAACACACAAATCGCCGTGTCCGAAAACGTGTCCTTTTTTTTTTAATTTCTGGACTCGTTTTTGCCGTGTCGGACACGTGTCGGGCGCGTGTCCGGGCGTGTCCGTGTCCGACACGTGTCCGACACAGTACGGCGGGTTTTTTCGGAGTGTCCGTGCAACATAGACCATTAATCATGTAATGCATATCAATAATTGAATTTATTTTAGGAAATTAGTTAAACAAGGAAATTAAAAAGTGAATACACAATAATCAATTCCAATTTCAAAAAAATATGTTACTTAACATATGCAACGAAAATTACATTAATAAACTTTTAGCATATATTACATTTAATTTAATCAATTTAATCCTCATTTAATAACAACCATAGATTAGAATAAATCAATGGACCTAATTAGTTCTCAGTTCTCATTTAAGGTTGGAGTTCTCATAAGATCCCTCCCATATATATATATAAAGAAAAATCACAAAAAAGTGCATTCTGACACAAATTTATAGAAAAGCAATTCTAAAGAAAAAGAAAAACAATTTATTATAACCGAGAAATATCTGGGTTTTTTTTTCTCGGAAAAAATAATCAGTTTTTATTCCCTCCGTCTCATTAGTACTGCCTTGTTTCTTTTGAGCATGAAGATTAAGAAAATGATATTGTCTAGTGTATGTTGTTTGACTTTTGGTTAGTTTATTTTATGAGTACAATTTTTTTGCGATGTTTAGAAACAAGACACTACTAATGAGACACTCATTTCGGGAATACAAGACACTATTAATGGGACTGAGGGAGTACTTTGCAGAGTGAAACAAATCCTTGTAATGGTAAGAAATGAGTTTGAATGTGGGGTTGTTGTTATTTTACTGAAGGGGTTTGAGTTTGAATTAGCTCATTTCGATCACATTTCTCCCGAAATGAAAGAAAAGATAGGAAAATTGTCTTTTTAGAGCTACTGCTTGCATGCAACGAAATTAGGATGCATATCCCTTTTTGGGCGAGCAGTAGGTTTAAGGATGTTGACATGGAGGTGACACAGGAGAAATTAATAGAACAACCGCAAGAGTACATTTGAAGATGTTCGAAATGAAAGATGTCTGTTCCCTAAAATATTAATTTAGCTTAACGTGTCTTAATTAAAAAGAGGAATTTCTTTGTCCCGAGTATGTAAGCACTAAGCATGCCCACCTATGGAGGAAGGATTAAAATTGGGTGTCCAACGGAACTAAGTTTTCCGGTTGATAAAGGAAAATAATAGACCTGCTGGAAGGTTGATGTACTTATCGCGCACATTAATATCAACGTTGTCATGTGCATTTGTTCTATGTGCTTAAAGAATCTATCACACAAATTTTCACCACATTTTAAGTGGATCATTCAATAATAGTATATACCACAACAAAACAAACATAGGCCCAACATCAATCTTAAATTTAGGTCCACCAGAAAATAAATTTATAAAGATCATACTGTAAATGCCACCGAATTCATAAGATAAAAAATTATAAGATTCAAGTAAAAGGATATTAATATAAGAGATATTTCTAAAAGTAGCCTTATACATTAAATAAAAATTAACTATTGCCAAACATTAAACAAAAACCACAAATCTAGTTATTTTGTCATCAATCACATCTCTTCAGATCTATTTTCTCTCTCTTGGCCGAAATAACTGACCGTTACAAAGTTTGAATAATACTTGAGGCGATGGGTAGACCTAAGGAGGTCGATGGCCATCGGCCCTTCAATAATTGGACGTTATCTCTCTCGGCCGAAAGAAAGGGGTCGTTACAACTACAGGATATCAGAAGGGTCGATGGGTGGGCCTAAAGAGGGCCGATGCCAATCGACCTTGCAATTGAATAACATACTGAGAATTCCCTCAATCTCCATCGGCTTTGTTCTTTTTACGTCGGCCCTCCATCGGCCCTTCTGACATCCTTGTCCCGGCAGACAAGAAAAACAGATAAATGATTGGTTGCAGAGATAAAAGTAGGACAATATAACTATATTTGTATTTTAAGATAGTAGAAGACTAAATTTATTTTTATTTTATGTTTTTAGCTCACTGTGCATATTAACACTTAATATAGTATTGGTAGGGGCTCTGAATTCAACATTAAGTAGTACTTCCTCCATCCCGATATTACTGTCCTTTTTTGTTTCGGAACGGAGATTAAGAAATTTTATTTAAGTGTGTATTTTATGAATTTTAATTGTATTAAGAAATGAACACAATTTTCGAGGAGTGGTTGGTGCAAAAAATGAAAATTTATCCAAATTTTTGCAGGGCATAGTTGAGGCAATTGATTTTTTTTCTATATTTTTTTCGTATTGGATTTTAAGAAGTAATCTTAAGTTTCCAAAAAGTTAAAAATCATAAATTTCCGAGTACGGAGTGAAGTGAAAATCGTATGAGATATAAATTTTTGGAGAGAGAGAGTATGATAATATGTGAATGAGTATTAAGTAGGAGAATTCCATTTTATTTTTTGTTTAAGAGTAATTTTTACTATTTTAAGAAATAAGACAGTAATAACGGAACAATCGATTAAGAAAGTAGACAATAATAGCGGGATGAAAAGAGTATTAGTTACGGCAAAACCGTGAGATGACTTTTCGCCGCCTACGCAGGTTGAATAGCGGCGGAGCACAGTGAGTTATTCGCTTTTCGTGCAATATAAAATGATAAGTCCATTATCTTGAGATAATAATTGTTCATCTATTCAAAATGAAAACGAACTTAAGATAATTTATGTGGAAATATCCCCTGTTAACCAAATCGAAAAAAAAATACAAATATAGCCAATCATTAAAATAAAATACAAAAGTAGTCATTTTGTCTTTATCCGGCGGGGCCGATGGGAGGGCCGATGGAGGGCCGATGATGGGTCCATCGACCCTCCATATTTTTTTTATTTTTTTTACTGAGGCCGATGACCCTCTATTTTTTTCTTTTGTTTTTTTTCTTTCTTCAGGGCCATCGCCCTCCTTCAATTTTTTTTTTTTTTTTCTTTTCCTTATGGCCATCGGCCCTCTCTTCATTTTATTTTTTTTTATTTTTTTTTTTTTTTTCTTCTGAGGGCCATCGGCCCTACTTCAATTTTTTTTTCCCTTATGGCCATCGGCCCTACTTCAATTTACTTGGGCCGATGCTATTTTTTTTTTTTTTTTTTTTTTTTTTCAGGCTGGAGGGCCTATAGACTCCATCGGCCCTGCGCCTAATAAGGACAAAATGGTTATTTTTGTGTTTTTTTTTAGTCATGGACTATATATGTTTGTAGACTTTAACTATTTGGCTACTATTAAAAATGCCCCATAATTTATTGTTGACTGCTCAAATTAAAGATGCCTCGAACAATGAACACACAACTTATTTTTATTTCTTAAAATTTCTAGGATAAATACAAAATCATTTTTTCAAACCAACTATGGAAAAAATAATTATATAGGGAACTTGAATGGACATATACCAAAAAATCCCCAACCCAACACACAAGGTGACAAAATTCAAAGGACATTACTGTAATCACATACAAGAAGTGTGGATCAGACTCATCGACCATAAAACGTCTTGCTCCGCAATCATATATTCTTTAAAAAACAAAAAGAAATGCAAGAAGCAGCTGCTCATGTGTTGATATTTCCTCTACCCCTTCAAGGGCCGGTTAATTGTATGCTGAAACTCGGTGAGATTCTGTGCCGTGATGGGATCGAAGTCACATTTCTCAACACTGAATACATCCAACAACGCCTGAAGAAGCACACCCATGCTGAAAACCACTTCAACAAATATCTCAACTTTCGGTTCGAGACCGTCCCTGATGGCCTGCCCGAGGATAATCCTCGGACAGGCGATGAGATAGGGAACCTCATACAATCCATGGATGCTGCCGCCGTCCCGGTTTTCCGGGAGATATTGTCGACTTCTGTAACTTGCTTGATAGCTGATGGGATTTTCACTTTTGCTACTGATATTGCCAAAGAGATTGGTGTTCCCCTTCTCTATTTCGACACCATTAGTCCTTGTGGATTTTGGACCTACATATGTTTGCCTAACCTAATTGAAGCGGGGGAGCTTCCTTTTAAAGGTTTGTGGATTTTATTTACTTGCACGAATCTTCATTCGTTTTTTTTTTTTTTTTTTTTCCCTCTAATTTGGGTTCACGTAGTTAAGTAAAATAGTGGGAAATTGAAAAAAAAAATAATAAATGAATAATACTTGGTATTCATTTGAAAATCTTATAATTAGTTTTATTTTATTAGAAGAAAAGCTGTGTTCGGAATAATGTTGCATATGTTGTCTTTTTTCACCTGCATAAAATTAATTGTTTAGTTTTAGGAAATTAGAGAGGAGAGAAGTAGATGGAGAGAAGTAGGAGAAAAATAGATAAATAATTTTTAATGAAGAGAAAAGTAAAAAAATTGATGAGATCCACCTACATATTTTTTCTCTTCAAATATAATAGGAAGTGTTATGAGAAGAATTGAGTTTGACAAATGACTACTTTAATCTCAATTAAATTTTCAATTTTTTTTTATTTTAAGATGATTTTGTCATTTTAAATTATACTCTCATTTCTATTATTTTTTATTTCTTATCTATTTCTCTCATACCAAATACTATTTAAAAATCCATTTTATTTCTCACATATTTCTTTCTTTCTATTTTCCTTCTTATTTATTTATCTCCTCTCATTTTCTCTCTTCAACCAAACAATGGGTTATTCTAACGCGATTTGACAATATTTTACGTATACCCTTGAAATAATGTAAAAAATTAACTCTAAAAAAATTGAGTGTTACATGATTCAAAATAAAAGGTAATTTTAAGTTTTTAACGTAGTTTTAATTTAGGGTGTTGGGCTTGATGCTTGTTTTTTGTGTAATAGATGATAACTTAGATGAGATTATAAGAAACGCACCGGGTATGGAAGGCATTATAAGGCGTCGAGATCTACCTAGTTTTTGTCGAACCAAGAATCTCAAGGATCCTATAATACAACTCATTCTGAAGGAGGGCAAGCACATTCCTCTAGCTCAAGGACTCATTTTCAACACATTCCAACACCTGGAGGCTCCAATATTATCTCAAATCGTCAACAATGTCTGCCCCAACATATACGCCGTGGGTCCCCTCCACGCTCACCTCAAAGCCAGACTGGCAGCAGAAACAGAGCAACAAACCGCTACCTCCACTAGCATCTGGGAAGAAGACAAGAGCAGCATATCTTGGCTCAACAAACAGCCACCAAAGTCTGTTGTCTACGTCAGCATCGGAAGCCTTGCTGTCATGACAAAAGACCAAATGTACGAGATCTGGCACGGCTTGGTCAACAGCGGTTCCAGATTCTTGTGGGTCCGGAGGCCCGGTTCGGTCCTCGGGTTCGGTTCGGAGGAGTCCGATGAGGAATTGAGTCTGGGTCGAGGGACGGAGGATAGAGGTTATGTAGTGAGGTGGGCCCCGCAAGAAGAGGTGTTGGCTCATCCAGCCGTCGGTGGATTCTTGACGCACAGTGGATGGAACTCGACTCTGGAGAGCGTAGTCTCGGGGAAACCCATGATATGCTGGCCGTATTTCGTTGACCAACAAGTGAATAGTAGGTATGTGGGAGAAGTTTGGAGGCTTGGAATTGACATGAAGGATAGTTGTGATAGGAAGACAGTGGAGAAGATGGTTAGGGAGGTTATGGAGTTGAGGAAGGATGAATTCTTGCAAAGAGCTGAAGAAATGGCAAAGTTGGCCAAGTCGGCCGTGAACTCAGGAGGCTCTTCGTTTGCAGATATGGATCGTCTGATTCAGGATATCAAGATGATGAAGATTGCTACAAAGTTGAGTTAGTTTTCTTGATTTGTATTTCTGTTTGGAACAACTTTTTGATGTGTAAAGAATAATTCTTGCAGAGATCAATGCTGCTCTTTTTATCATGTGTAGTAGATTAATCTTGTTTACGTTAAATTGAAATGGCGTGGAATTGGACTTTTACTAGATTATAATTTGGGCTAAGTATTTGTCTGGCCCAAACATAAAATAAGAATAAATAAATAAAAATAGCACTCTGTATTTATAGGTCCTGTGGATACAGAGGACCTATTGATCTCAAATTTTGCATAATGACAATTTTTTTATATTTTTCAAAATTATTATTCCATCTCTTGAAATTACATGTTTCGCAATTAATTATGCATTCTGCCACCGCTACAAATATATGCACATAACATAATACAATACTCTAAAATAAGCTTGTAACTACCCACAGATATAGAACTTACACTAAAATAATACTTATACTTTATTAGAATCCGAAATAAAGACACCCTTCACTTAAACAAAATTAAATTCTACAAATACGTTTACATTGGCAAAACGTTTTGGGTGCGGAACCCACGCAACGTGCTGAAACAAACAAAAACTTCTGACCAAGATAAGCTAAGCAGGTGGCATCGCATGCACCAGCTACTTGTAGAGGGCAAGGCCTAAAATCTTCATATGTGCAGATCTTTCCCCAAACCAACCCATCTGAACAAAACAATAACAACTTAATTACAAACTACTTATCATCAATAAAGATATATGTTAAATAATATTCTTCTGTAAAGAGAATATATATGTATATATTTATATAAGAACAGTATATTGATACTTTCAAAGAAGAATAAAAAAACTACCCGATGCAAGGGTGACGAGTGCGATGACTACTAAGACTGAATGGAAAAGCTTTGCCATTGGATATAAAAGGTTTTTTGTCACTCCTTGATGATGATTTGCTTAAATAATATTTTGGGGCTCTATATAAGATAAGTACAATTTATTGTTCCTCAGATTTGCTATCCGATTAATGTATTCCCGAAATCTGCCAATCATGATTTCCGAATACATGCTCTCTTTTCAATTAATCAATTAAAGATTTTAATTGTTTGTTGGTTCCGAATACACCTGATATCAAATTTTGCTTTATCAGATTAGAGACTAACTGATAGTGAGTCAGTCAGAGAAGCAATACGGAAATATGAATAAACCCTTAACAAATATGTTTTTTTTTTCTGAATGCAACAATCAAGAGGTGGATGAACAGGATGCTGATGCAATATGAGATAAGAACACCAATTTTATTGTGGTTCGGATTCACAAGATCATACGTCCAATCTTCTATCTTCTGCTTTCTCAGCAGGAATCTATTATAGATACTCGTAGACTGACGAGTACAGATCAATACAATCAATCAATCTAACAGATTAACAATCTATCAAACAAATTAACAATAAGATCTGTCTAACTTGAGACAAGTAAGGTTGGGTTGTGTTCAATAATGAGAGTATGAAACACCCTCTACTCCAAACTTGTGATATTCAAGCTAAACTTATTGGAGTATGAACGACAGTGGAAATTTCTAAGCTATAGAACGATCATGAAAAGAGTAAGCGCTTTGTTCTTTTGCTTGAGTGTGCTTGAGCGTTGAGAAATTTCATAACCTCATCGAGAGAGGTCTTTTGCTATTTATATGCGAGCTTTGGGATATGACCATTGAAAAATATTGCTCTCCTATTGGCTCGGTGTCCTCAATGTTCGGATGCATAGACACGTGTCGCACTCCACTTGGCTCTGCGGATCTGTACGAGGTATTGTGTTGTCTCCTTTTGACTAGGGAGATTGGTCGAGGTTGATTCTTATAATGTCGTTTTCCTCCGTTGACCATCTTCTTTGAATTCTATGCCTTGTACCTTGAACAAAACTTCTTATGAATGAATAAATGCGGTCAGGTGAAAATCCTGATCTGAAGATCAATTCAGCCTGGTGAGAGTAAGCTTGTCGTAGCTGAATTCAATCAATTCCTCTATCTGAACAATCATCCCCTGAGCAACCTAGTCTGATAAGAATATTCATCCTGATTATATACAGAAGCGAGCTGAAACAAACTTATATGAACATAACATTAATTCACTAATCAATTAGGGGTTTGAAATCATTCAAAACATATTTTTTTCCAACATTATCTAATGGTTTTAGCGTTGGTAAGATACAAAACCGAAATTATTTTTTAAGTTGATTATTTAATTGGTTAAATTTATAAGTTAATGGAAATAAAATTATTTTTCATACAAAAAAGAATATTTTGTAAATGATAATGAATATGATTCTTTTTTAGATAACTTAATATTTTAAAAATATTTGTATTTTATAAGAAAGGGACCATAAATTTCATAATATTTTTTGTTACAATTTTTTTGTTTCAATAATTTTTATTTACTTACAAGAATAATTAAATATCACTTTTTGTAAATGATAATGAATATGAGTCTTTTTTAAATAATTTAACATTTGAAAAATATTTGTATTTTATAAAAAAGGGACCATAAATTTCATAATTTTTTTATTACAATTTTTTGTTTTAATAATTTTTATTTACTTACAAGAATAATTAAATATCTCTTTAAAATAAAAAATACATTTTTGTAATTATATTAGTGTTTTAAGAAAATAATAAAAATATAAAATTTAATGAAAATAATTAATTTTTATAAACATAATTTTTTATCGGTATAAAAAGCTATTTTTAGAAAATAATAAAAAAAACTAATTTGTTATCCAAATGGGTAGGGATGTAACGGTTCGGTTTGACTCAGTTTTTTTTATGTATTTTAAGAACCAAACCAAACACATAGAAATGGTTCGGTTCGATTTGGTTCGATGTATTTTTAAATATCGGAACCGAACCAAACCGCTTACAAATGGTTTGGTTCGTTTCGGTTCATCGGTTCACCTTTTTATTTTTATTTATTTTTTTAAATCCTAAATAGTGCAAGAATAATAGTTATAGGATGTCACTCGTTTCGAACTCATAAGTATATAGTTGTTACTCATTTCTCTTCCCTTGTATAGATTAGAATTGATCTTAACTTAAATCTAATATCTAAATCCAACAATATTCTCATATAAGAAAGACAAATGTTAAACCGCGAACCGAACCGATTGATTCGGTTCAGTTCGAACCCTTCAAAAATTCTTGAAACCGCGAACCTAACCGATTGAAAATGTTCCTAAAAAAATAAACCGAACCAAACCATATTTTTCGGTTTGGTTCGGTTCAATCCGATCGATTTCGCGGTTCGGAGCGAAACTACTTACACCCCTAAGGCATGAGACCTCGCACACAAATAAGTAGGTGGGTATGAGAAAACTAATGTTATTGGTTTTCATTTCCATCATAAGGTGCTCGTGAGTCGTGCCTGTGACCCACGCACCTTATTTTATATATCTTCTCTATCAAACCCATGATAGGGCTGGATACCCGCATACCAAGCTGCCCCTTGGTTTATTTGAGATGCTTCTTCACTGTAGAAACTCAATCTTTACCAAAAACCCCGTCATCAATAAATAAAACGTCGCTACAATTCTTTATCTAATTATATGAATCTAGTGTGGCTTACAATCATATGAATAGTTTATATGCAATTACACAATAGATAAATTTACACACTCCGAACAACAGATGTTCGTTCGCTCAATTATTCTTCTTGATATGACCCTTCTTTTGACAAAATGACACTCAACATTTTTAGGACTTACTTCTACTTTGCCCTCTTACTTTTGTTGGGCTTAGGTGGTCAGCCCATTTGGCTTAATTAGTCCACCACCAACCAATTTAATATTGTAAAACGGTTGTTATATTTTGACTTCATAATTTAATGGCAAATTGGCAAAAATAGTCCTCAAACTTCGCGTTTTTGCGAATTTTGTCCTCAATTTTTTTTTAACCCTCAACTCCTTGTTTTTGCGATTTTAGTCCTACCGTTAGATTTTTCGTCAATTTAACCGTTAATTCAATTTTTTTTAAAAAAATAAAAAATCAAAAGGGCAAAATAGGAATTTTTATTTGCACGGACCAAAATTGCAAATAAAAAATGATTTGGGACCTATTTAGCAAAATAAAACAGTTTAAGGACTGATTTCACAAATTTTAGACAAATAAGCTAGTTGCTTCGTATCGACGAGATTTTGCATTAAATTTTCGATTTTTCATATAAGTTTATTGCTTCGTATCAAATATAAACTAACGAAGATTTCGTACCAATATAAACAACATTTAATTCGAAATGCAAAATATATATTGTGAATTAATCATTAAAAAATAAAGTTATTATCACCCAAAAAATTTACTTCAAAATAACCATTTAGCGCATAATATTTACTTCAAAATAACTAGAATACGAGGAGAATTGCGAATCCGCAATTGATGCGCTCCCTGACGAATTGCGAAGGAGGCCGACGATGAAGAACATTCCCTGGAGCTCGCAGCGGAAGAGGAAGTGGGAGACAAATCCGCCGAAGCTGATGAACATGGGGACGAGGTAGATCCAGGCGAGGAAATGGCCGAGCTGATCATCGCGTTGGTAGCGGACGTGAGTTATGGTTATGACCTTCAATGGCGGGTGGTGGTGTTGGGGATTCGTCATGACAGTTCTATGCAGAGAATGTGAATACGAGACTAACCTTGTTTGCAGTAGTTTTTTTTGGCTTATTATAGTATTTGCAAATAAAACTAATATTTTATGTTATTTACGAACTGATACATATTTTCCTCGTATTCTATTATTCATGAAAAATTACGAATTAAATGTTTTTTATAACATATTATTCATCGTAAAATACGAACTGACACATATTTTCCTCGTATTCATGTTATTTTGAAGTAAATATTATGCTCTAAATTGTTATTTTGAAGTAAAAACTTTGGGTGATAATAGCTTTATTTTTTAATGGTTAATTCACAGTAATATTTTGCATTTCGAATTAAATGTTGTTTATATTGGTACGAAGTCTTCGTTAGCTTATATTTGATACGAAGCAATAAAGTTATATGAAAAATCAAAAATTTAATGCAAAATCTCGTCGATACGAAGCAATTAGCTTATTTGTCTAAAACTTGTGAAATCAGTCCTTAAACTATTTAATTTTGCTAAATAGGTCCCAAATAATTTTTCATTTGCAATTTTGGTCCATATAAATAAAAATTCTGATTTTGCCCTTTTAATTTTTTATTTTTTTAAATTAAAATTGAATTACCATTAAAATTGACGGAAAATCTAACGGTAGGACTAAAATCGCAAAAACAAGGAGTTGAGGGTCAAAAAAATAAAAAAAATTGTTTGAGGACAAAATTCGCAAAAACGCGAAGTTTGAGGACTATTTTTGTCAATTTGCCTAATTTTAATTTGGTTTATTACTCATCAAAGGAAAAACGACGACGGGGTTTTGAGAAAGAAAAGGACACGTCTTTCTTTCTCTCTCTTGATCAAATCACCGTCTTGTCAAAACGACGTTCACACATTTTGTCTTCGCGGCTGCGGGTTTTGGTTGAAGTCTTTTGACTTTTTGTTCGTGTGTTCGTCTTGGTGATTTCTATTCATCTACCAGTTCAATTTGGGATTTCCAATTGATAACGTATTTCCAATTCTATAGATTGTAGGTTGGATATACTTGTGGTGTTTTCGTTGGTAGATTGATTGGTGCTTATATCGTCCGGAGTCACCGGATTGATTTGTGTAACTCTTTATCATTATAGTGGAGTTATTTTGTCTGGACTAGGTCCTGTGGTTTTTCCCAATTGGGTTTTCCACCTAAAAATTCTTGGTGTTCTTGTGCATTTAATTTCTGCGAATTATTATTATTTGTGAGTTGGTTCATCCTGTTTTAATCGGTGGCTTGGGAAAATTGGATTGTTTTCCTGTAACTGGTATCAGAGCGAGGTTGAATACTGATTAAAATGGAGGATTCGGATAGTGGTTGTATGATTAAGTTGAATGCAACTAACTATTCAACTTGGAAGCCTAGAATGGAGGACTACTTATATTGTAAACGTTTGTATGACCCTGTTTTAGGGGATTCAGCAAAGCCAAGAGATATGACGGACGAAAAAATGGACCACTATGCACAGGAAAACAGTAGGAAACATTATAAAGTGGATTGGACAGAGTATATTCCAACACTTAGCTAATGACACCAAAGCTGATGAGTTATGGAAGAAGCTGGAAAACATGTATGAGCGCAAATCTGGTTTGAACAAGGCTTCGTGTTTGAAGCAAATTGCTCGTATGAGATATACTGATGGCTCAGATGTGACTGATCGCTTGAGTAATTTCCAAGGTTGGATAAATCAAGCAACTAATTTGAAGCTAAATTTGGATGATGAAACGACGGCTTTGTTCTTATTCAATTTATTGCCGGACAGTTGGGACACGATGGTTGTCTCTGTTACTAATTCAGCTCCAAATGGAGTATTGACTATGGCCTTAGCAAAAGAGGTCGTGATGAATGAAGAATTTAGAAGGAGAGAACAAGGATTGGCCACTGAACCCCAGACCTTGGTTTCTGAAAAGAAAGAACGAAGGGGGAGAAGCAGGAGCAGAGGACCCCACAACAAGCAGAATAAATCCAGGGGAAAGTCCGAGTCAAAGAAAAATATTGAGTGCTTCTATTGTCATAAGATGGGTCATTATAAAAGTGACTGCAGAATTTTGAAGGCAAAATATGGTGAGCAAAAAGAGCAAAGCTAAGACGACTGAAAAGGAAGAAGAAGATACTAAAGGAGTAGTGGCAGCAGATGACGATGATTTATTTTTACCTTGTGATGATGGTAGTGTGAATGCTACTTGCCACGACACTGATTGGCTAGTAGATTCTGGTGCTTCTTATCATGTTTCTATACACATGTATTTCTTCTCTACCTAATACCAGCAGTGATTTTGGCTACGCCAAGATGGGAAATGAGTCCAAATGCAAAGTTGTTGGCATTGGAGATATATATCTAGATATAGATATTGGTTGTCAATTGGTTTTGAAGAATGCTAGGCATATTCCTAGTATGCGTTTGAATCTTATCGCTATAGGAAAACTTGATGATGATGGTTTTACTAACACAGAAGGTGGAGGCAGATGGAAGCTTGCGAAAGGAAATCTCGTTGTTGCCAGAGGAAAGAAAAGAAATACTCTCTACTGGACGCGCGCGAGGTTAAGCAAGGGAGAGATAAATTCAGTTCGTGATTGCTCTATAGATCTTTGGCACAGACGACTTGGACATATGAGTGAGAAAGGGATTCAGACACTTATTCGGAAGAAGCTCCTACCCGAAGTACAAGGTACTACTATTAAACCTTGCATTGATTGCATCTATGGAAAACAACATAGGTTGCATTTAAGAGTAAACCTCCATCTAGGATGTCGAGCCCATTACAATTAGTACATACTGATGTGTGCTACATGAAAGATAAGTCTCTTGGTGGTGCAATTTATTTTGTAAGTTTTATTGATGATTTTCCCTGGAAAGTTTGGTGTTTTCCTTGAAATCTAAAGATCAGGTCCTTGAGATGTTCAAAGACTTTCACAGCAGAGTTGAAAGAGAGACGGGCAAGAAATTGATACGTATTCGGGCAGATAACGGTGGTGAATACAGAGGACCGTTTGAAAGCTATTGTAAATCAAAAGGGGTCATACTTGAGAAGACAGTTCCTAAGACTCCTCAAGAAAATGGTATTGCAGAGAGGATGAACAAATCAATTACTGAACGCATTAGATGCATGTTATCAAATGCGAAGTTGCCTAAGTCTTTTTGGGCTGAAGCTTTGAGGACTGTTGTTGATCTAATTAATCTTTCTCCATCAGTTCCTTTAGATGGTGATATTCCAAAGAGGAAAGGGAAAGAAGTCTCATTCAAGTATTTAAGAGTCTTTGGTTGTCAGACTTTTGTCCATATTCCTAAAGATGAAAGAGCAAAACTTGATGTGAAATCAAAGCAGTGTATCTTCTTGGGTTATGGAAATGAAGAGTTTGGCTACAGATTGTATCATTCGGTTAAAAAAAAGGTTATGAGAAGCAGAGATGTTGTCTTCCTCGAAGACCAGACTATTGAAAATATTGAAAAATAAAAGAATCAGAAGTTGCCAGATGAGATTCCTATTGCAGATTCAGTCCCAGAACTAGTCGATTCTGATCACGGGGGAGCTGAATCGGAGCAAGCAGAGAACATAGATGGTGATGAAATTGTTTCTGATGAACCCGAGGGAAGTGAAGCGCCAACTCCACCACCAGTTCAGGATGAAGTTAGGAGATCTACCAGAGAGAAGAGACCTTCAAGCAGGAACAATCCTAACGAGTATGTTTTGTTGACAGATGGAGGAGAGCCAGAGTATTATAGTGAGGCTCTTGAGCATGAAAAGAAAGAAGAATGGTTGCAGGCCATACAAGAAGAGATGATATCCTTGCATGAAAATCACACCTATGACTTGGTGAAGTTGCCTAAGGGCAAGAGAGCTCTAAAGAATAAATGGGTCAACAAGATGAAGACTCAAGAACAATCTTCTCAACCGAAGTACAAGGCAAGACTAGTTGTGAAGGGATTTGGTCAGAAAAAGGGTGTAGATTTTGATGAGATTTTTTCTCCTGTGGTAAAGATGTCTTCCATTCGTACTGTTCTTGGTATTGCAACTAGCTTGAATTTAGAGATTGAACAACTTGATGTGAAGACAGCCTTCCTACATGGTGATTTGGAAGAAGAAATTTACATGGAGCAACCAAAGGGGTTTAAGGAAGTTGGTAAAGAGAGTCATGTTTGTCGTCTCAGGAAGAGCTTGTATGGTCTGAAGCAGGCATCGAGACAGTGGTATAAAAAGTTTGACTCCTTCATGACAGACTAGGAGTATAAGAGGACTACATCTGATCATTGTGTTTATGTGAAGAATTTCAAATGGTGATTTTATTATTCTCTTGCTTTATGTCGATGTCATGTTGATTGTAGGTCACGACGTCAGGAAAACTTGACAGCTTGAAGAAAGATTTGAGCAAGTCCTTTGCAATGAAGGATTTGGGACCGGCTAAACAGATTCTTGGGATGAAGATCTCACGAGACAGACAAAATGGAAAACTTTGGTTGTCTCAAGAAAAGTACATTAAGAAAGTACTTGATCGATTTAACATGAGCAGTGCTAAGGAAGTGTCTACTCCACTTGCAGGCCACTTTAAGCTGAGCATTCAGCAGTGTCCTAAAAGTGAGAAAGATGAAGAATGTATGAAGAAAGTTCCTTATGCATCAGCCGTTGGCAGTCTAATGTACGCTATGGTGTGCACTAGACCGGATATAGCTTATGCAGTTGGTGCTGTTAGTCGGTTTCTCTCTAACCCAGGTAGAGAGCATTGTAATGTTGTCAAGTGCATTCTCAAGTATCTCAAGGGGACTTTTAATGTGTGTTTGTGTTTTGGCAATGGTAAAACAATGCTAGACGGATTCACTGATGCAGATATGGCAGGTGACTTTGATAGTAGAAAGTCCACATCTGGATACTTGATGAAATTTGCAGGTTGTGCAGTTTCATGGCAAAGCAGACTACAAAAGTGTGTTGCTCTTTCGAGCACTGAAGCAGAATATATTGCGGTGATTGAACCTTGCAAAGAAGTTCTTTGCTTGCAGAAATTCCTAGAGGAATTGGACATGAAGCAAGAGAAGTATAGTCTTCATTGTGATAGTCAGAGCGCCATTCATTTGTGTAAGAATTCTACCTTCCAATCTCGATCCAAACATATTGATGTGAGGTATCATTAGATTCGAGATGTTTTGGATTCTAAGTTGTTGACACTCGAGAAGGTACATACAGATGATAATGGTGCTAATATGTTGACCAAGGGCTAATATGTTGACCAAGGCGTTGCCAAGAAAAAAGTTTATCTTTTGCAAGCCAGGGGCTGGATTGGTCGAGTCTCCCCTAATGAGCTGACGGGGGAGATTGTTGGGCTTAGGTGGTTAGCCCATTTGGCTTAGTTAGCCCACCACCAACCAATTTAATATTGTAAAAGGGTTGTTATAGTTTGGCTTCATAATTTAATTTGGTTTCTAACTCATCAGAGGAAAAACGGCGACGGGGTTTTGAGAAAGAAAAGGACACGTCTTTCTTTCTCTCTCTTGATCAAATCACCGTCTTGTCAAAACAGCGTTCCCACGTTTTGTCTTCGTGGCTGCAGGTTTTGGTTGAAGTCTTTTGATTTCTTGTTCGTGTGTTCGTCTTGGTGATTTCTATTCATCTACCGGTTCAATTTGGGATTTCCAATTGGTAATGTATTTCCAATTCTATAGATTGTAGGTTGGATATACTTGTGGTAATGTATACTCCATGGTAATTAATTTAATCTACTTAGCTTAAAAAATTAATATGATGCACTCTCAGCCAAAACAATTATATTAGTAGTGGAAGAAAATCATAAATCTAACTTAAGACATTTATTAAGAAATTAATCCAAAAATATGAAATATTTATTCTTTAATATCATAACGTGTATGCAACAAAATTCAGAGTATACAAGAAATTCAACTAACATATCCAACAATTGTAAAACATTTTAATTTCTACAATAAATTTTAAGCACTTTAAGGACGCTAACTAATTCACTTCATTAGAGTTTACCAAGCCTAAAATCATATAACTTACATGTAAATTTTAATAAGAAATAATTCCATGAATTCCAATATTGTACACTTATATATATACACTCCATGGTAATTAATTAAATCTACTCAGCTTACAAAATTATATGATGCACTCTCAGCCGAAAAAATTATATTAGTAGTTAGAAGAAAATCATAAATCTAACTTGAAACATTTATTAAGAAATTAATCCGACAAACAGTATGTGTATCACTATATACACTTATAAATTTAAAAAAATAATAATAAATTACCCTTGATCAAAAGTCTTAATAGGTCAGGTCAAATATCTTAATTTGTATTTTGAAACATAATTGTTTGAGCGATTATAATTTGGTTCTACTATTCTAATACTTACGGAGTATATAGAGAGCAACTTTTTATTTTTTATTTTTTATTTTGATGATCTCTTAATTCATGTCATAACATTAAACGGAAAAACAAATAGTTACAAGCATAATAACCTCATAAAATCTTATGGTATTAAATTGAGTTCCTTCTCGGTAAAAATATAATGGTTGTTATTATAAATTATTTCATGCATTCCTTAACTAACCAAGTTTTTTTACCAAAACAAATAACATAATTTTGAAATACAAACTTTTCAATCAACAAAATCACACAAATCATTATCATAAAAGGATTTCCTATGCATACTTTTGAATTACAAACTTTTCAATCAACAAAATAACAAAAACAATTATCGTAAAAGGATTTCCTATACACCAATTTAAAAACTAGATGACAGTAATACCTTATTTAGCTTGATCTTCTTGACTAAAGCTTGAAGCGAGAAATAGCCGAAAACTAAAAACTGATACAGACATATCTTGAAGTTTTTATTTTTTTGGCTTTGTGTGTGAAAAATTACGAGAGAGTATATATAGTATATTGTTGGGTGATGATTCAATCCTCAGCATGACCATACTTGTGGGAAATGACTATTATCTTCCATACTGAATCATGCTCAGTAGCCTCGTGCTCTGAACTGTTGAGAAGATTTGAAGATCCCAAAACCCTATCTGATTGGTGAACCATTCCTTTGTATTTGTATTTGTCTCTGAGGTTTCGGACTCGGTAGACACTCGCTCTCCGGTCAAGGCGCTCGGTAGCTTATTTGCCTCGGCACCGGTACGAAAGACTCGGTGATACTTGGACTCGGCGGGAGCAGATATCGAAAGACTCAGTGATATTGGACTCGGCGGGAGCGAGTATACTCGAGAGTCGGTTGAACCGAACTCAGGCGGAGTAGTTCATCGAACTCGTAGCTGATCTTCGATAGACTTATCTCGGCGAGTCTATCTACCGAATACAAGGTCGACTCAAGAACGGCGGATAGTCTTCGGGACTGTCGAGAATCTTTTAAAAGACAATCAGGCATTGTCATGTACGAGGAAGAGAGAAGTCGGCTTCGATGCACTCTCGAAGTTTGTCTTTGTCTCAACCACTTCATTCACCTCAACGAATGACAAACATACACGTGTCTTCTCACCTGCTAAAGCTGCAGTCAACCTTTTACCTAAAAAGGTGGGAAAGTACACTGTTACCTACACCAAAAGAGCCGTTTGCTACCAAAATGAGAGAGAGAGAGAGAAGAAGATCGTCTCCAACGGATCTATTTCAATCTCTGCTCTATAAATAGAGGGATCATTCAAGATTTGAAACACGAGAGAATGCGCGCCTAGAACACGAGAAAGCATTCAAACGAGCGAAATTAACGACTAAGTCCTCCGCAAGAAACAACCGAGTTATCTCCGGCGGAAGACTACATCCAGCTCAAAAGGAACCAAGCTGAACCGACATAAGCTTCTAGTATCCAAGCGACTGACACGAACCTATAGCTAAACTCTCAGCTGTTCGTCGCTCTAGATAGCTACATTCTCGTTCCTTATCCCTCTAACCCTAAGCTCACTTGTTATATCCATAGCTTAGACGAAGGAGTTCACATTTGAACCCAATCCTTATTGTATAAGGACTCCTTCACTTGTTGGAGAAGTTTGTCAAACACTTTAAGTTTGATAGTGTTGTAAGCGAGACTTGGATCGAGTATAAAAACCAAGACGCGGCTTTGCCCGGTGTGCAAGCCGACCGAGACTAACTCGGGATAATAAATAGCCTCCCGATCATTCGGGACAAGTGGATGTAGGATTTGAGCGATATCCGAACCACTTTAAAAATCCCGTGTCTCTTACTACTTTCTTAAGCGTTTGCATTGATTTTACTATTCATACCGAACATCATATTTAAATCAATCAACTGTCTCAAAGATCCTGAACTTTTAAATCTACTAAACCGAGACTTAAAATGTTTTCTCACAAAAATTGATTTGGGCCTACACAATTCCGCACACCGAACTCTCACCGAACGATACTCGAATTCGACCTAGTCGGTTAGCGGATCTCAGTCGAGTCGGTACTCTTTTTAGCCTTTAACTCGATTCGTAACAGTTATGCAGTCCGCCGAATGCTTTTGAACGGACACCATCCCGAATAGGATTTGTTCAATTTCGAAATTGAGAAATCGAATCGGTGTATTCCCCCCCCTCTACACCCGACCGTACACTCGGGACCAACAATTGGTATCGGAAGCGGGGAGTTCCTTGACTCTTGTTATCTTTGAGACTGGTCTATTCGAACGGATCCGAGGGAAAACGTTTTCACTGCATATCACTCTACATTCATATCTATATTCTTCATGGCTGATATGTCAGGTATAAGGATGGTACCCATGTTCTCGGTGGAGAATTATGGAGTATGGCGAGTCAGAATGGAAGCACATCTGACATCCCTCCATGACAGTATGACTGAAGTGCTTGAAGATGGACCTATCGTTCCTATGATTGATAGTGTCGTGACTCAGGACCAAGCTCAAGGAGGAGGAATGGTGACCGGGAAGAAGATTCCCAAAGACAGAAGTCTCTTCACTCTTGAGGAGAAGAAGCTTCACAACTTAGACCGTGTTGCCAGAAACGCCATACTGACCACCCTTAGTGATTCTTATCTTGGCAGGGTTCAGGAATGCAAGACTGCTAAAGAACTCTGGGATGCTCTTGCGCTACTGAGTCGAGGGACTCAGAAGATTAAAGCCAACAAATTAGCGCTGGAACTCCAAAAGCTGGAAAGCTTGTCTCTCATGCCCGGTGACAAAATCGAAGATTTGAACGTCAGATTTACCAATCTGATGAACTCTATCAATGGGCTGGGAAAGACATTCAGCAACCGAGAGATGAATCTGAAGATTCTGAGGGCACTGCCTAACGGACACTGGACACCTTTTGCCACTCTATTGCGACATTCTGACTTAGATGCTGTGTCTCCTGACCATATCTTTTCAGAACTACAGGCAGAGGAGTTTGAGTTCGACAGACCTCAAAGAAAGCAGAGAGCTGAAGCTGACACAAAAATCGACCATGCTTTCAAAGCATCAGTCAGCACAACATCTCCAGCAACGAGCAAAACGACGAGTAAGATTGAACCTTCACTCAATGATCTACAAGAAGGAAGTCTCGCTCAGAAGTATGCACTGCTCGCTGTAAAGTATCAGAAGGAGAAGGAGCGACGCAGAAAAGTGACTAAAGCCTATCGGGAAACGAAAGGTAAGTCAAATTATATGTCGAAACACACTCCTGACTCACAATCTTCTAAATGCAGAAAGAAAGATGACTCAGAACCATCAAAGAATAGCGAAAGCAAAGAAGAAAGAGTCATCGCTTGTTACAACTGCAAGAAGCCGGGACATTATCAGTATGATTGTCCCGAGCTCGATAGTGCTTGAACGCACAGCACGTAAGGCAAGGAGAGAGAAATTCGCCCAGAAAAGACAATCCTACATAGCTGGTGAAATCTCAGACGACTCAGAAGAGGTCGACTCCTTTATGGATTCATCGGACGATGAAGCAACTTTCATGGCCTTAGAGCTTGAAGCTGAAGAATCAGCTGAAAAGTGCATGATGGCAGGCGAAGAGGATGAGGTAAATTCTCATGAACCACTTAACTTCTCTTCACACTGCACACACGACACTATTTTAGGTGCAGATGAGAATTTGGACGTCGCAACCGCATACGAAGAACTGCTCGACGAACAAATTCAGATGAGTCTGCAGCTCAGCAAGACTCTTCAGGAGTTGGATACCCTGAAAGTAGAGAATCAGAGACTTTCTCGGGAGAGTCGGTCGCTGCCGAGGCCGAAGGACTTGTGTTGAGACTCGTGGGAGGAAATAAACTCTCCGATGGCCAAGTCTCGAGCATCAAGAAGATCGGATTTCGGTTTTGACCAATGACTTGACTCGAAAGATCTTGAACTAAGTCTGCTGAAGCAAGAAATGTCAGGACTTCAGACCGAGCACGACACACTGAAGAAGAGTGATGATGTCTGGAGGAGCCTGATGACTGAGAGGTACATGGGTGCTGAAAAGAAATTAGAGGCTATGCTAGCATGCAATAAGCCAAAGCACTGCAAGGAAGCACTTAGATTCAGCCAGGGAGCTTCCACATCCGCCCAAGACACTCGGAAGTACGGCTTGCCGATAGATTTGTTCGAGGGGAGACTATGAACGCAAATATACCGAACCCCCTAGCAAAGAACAAACAAGAAGATGAAAGCACCTCATCCCACACGTCGGCATTCCGACAAGAAGATCGGTGCCAAGAAACCCCAAGATGCGGTCAAGGGGGGAACCAACAAATTAAAATTGACGATCAGGTATGGACCTCCAAAGCCGACACATTCAGCTCGGTATGGGTCATACTATTATGAACCTATAGTCGAAGAGGCTCCAAATGTCGAAGAAAAGGAAAGCCACACGTAAGGCTAAGGTCGGCGATCCACCAACTCGAAGATCGGGACTCCCCGAACCTCGAAGCCTCGAAGTCACCTTTGACCGATCCGAGTGGTCGATATGTTGACTCTAGTGGAAAGAAGATGTCTGAAACCACCAGGGTTCTTAGACAGATTTGGGTTATGAAAACTAACATCTAAGGACCCAAAATCAAAAATAAAGGGTACCTGAATATAATTGCTTTTGCGGGTGCGTAAAGACCCATGGTATGTGGACAATGGATGCTCAAGACACATGACATACCAAAGGAGTCTCGCAGAAGAATTATATCACCGAAGAAGGACCCGGAGATGAGTTTGGAGATAATGCCAAAGGCTACACGAGAGGATATGGGACACTCGGTATAGGAACGCCAAAGTTCCAAGAGTATCATATGTTGAAGGACTTCAGCATAATCTTCTCTCTGTTAGTCAATTTTGTGATAACTCAAATAGAGTGATTTTTGACGCTGGTTTCTATGATGTTATTGATAAATCCACAGGGAAAACAGTGTTATCAGGTTCGCGCAGAAAGAACATATATGTGGCTGATTGGAACTCAGCTGAACCTGAAGCTTGCTTATTGGCGAAGAATGACAACCGCATGGGGTGGCTATGGCACAGAAGACTCAGCCATCTCAACTTTAAGACGCTCAACAAGCTTGCAAGAAACACTCTAGCAAGGGGACTGCCGAATGAAGTATTCAGCAAAGACACTCAGTGTGAAGCATGTTTGAAGGGAAAGCAAACAAGGAATCAAAATCCTCCAGTTCCATCGCCTTCCACGGATGGAATCCTTCACTGCTACATATGGATTTGTTCGGTCCGAGTCTCCCCGGTGACGATCGGAGGCGAAAAATATGCATTAGTGGTCATAGATGACTACTTGCGCTACACATTGGGTCATATTCATTGCCAACAAGTCTGACGTCAAAACAGAGTTACCAACGCTTCTGAAAAAGCTCAGTGTCGAAAAGAACACCAAGATCAGAAAAATACGTTCGGACGGAGGAACCGAGTTCTTTAATTCCATGGTAAAGGAGTTCTCGCAAGCGTAAGGAATAGAGCATGAGACTTCAGTGCGCACGCACACCTCGGCGAATGGAGTTGCTGAACGAAAGAACGTAACTCTAAAAGAGGCAGCTAGGACTCTACTCGCAGACTCAGGACTCCCAACCAAATTCTGGGCAGAAGCTACTGATACTGCATGTTATACTCAGAATAGATCTCTACTGACAAAGCAGCATAAGAGAACACCATATGAACTATGGAACGACAGGAAGCCTTCTCTATCTTATTTCCATATTTTTGGTTGTTCATGCTTTATCCACAATAATGGGAAAGATCAGCTGAAGACTTTTGATAGCAAGTCAGATCAGGGAGTATTCTTAGGATACTCTCGGGTTAGCAAAGCTTTCAGAGTATTCAACTATCGGACTCTTTGCGTGGAGGAGAGCCCTCATGTTGTCTTTAACGAGTTTGCTACTGAAGACAGGAGCAATAACTCAAATTCTGAATCTGAGGACATCAGTAAGCAGCTACAGGATCTAAGCTTAAAAGACAAATCTGAAAAGATCTAGCTATGTTGGGATGATGATTCAGACGAAGAAACTGAAGACAAATCTACTGAATCTCAACCAGCTGAGCAAGTAGCTGAGCAGATTGATTCTCCCGAACAGAATCAATCCCAGGTAACTCAGGTCGATGAGGAAACCGTAGAGGTAATCGAGATCAACACTACCGAGAATAACAACTCGGGGGGGAACGTCTAGTAATGTTCCCGAGCCGAATGCCCCCGAACACGGTGACTCGGTAGATCATACTCTTGTTCTTGAATTACTTCAATCTCATAATAGTACAACCGAAATGCCTAACTCACCTACTATCCCGTGTTGAACAAATTTCGGATGAAGAGTTAAAACATCGTAGATCGTGGCTAGATGCTCACACTGCCGATCTTATAATTGGAGATCCTTCAAGCACATGTCAAGACAAGATCCGTATTCTGTCAAGGAGAAAGCGCATTATTTTCCCCGCTTCTTGTCTACCGAAGAGCCTCGAATATTGAGGAAGCACTTAAAGATGCTTGATCGGATCATTGCTATGCGGGAAGAGCTCGAATCGGTTCACGAGAAACGAAGTATGGGAGCTTGTAGACGGACCCCAAAGCATCAACATGTCATAGGAACCAAATGGGTCTTCAAAAACAAGCGAGATGAAAACAACGTTATAGTAAGGAACAAAGCAAGACTCGTGGCTAAAGGCTACTGTCAAGCCGAAGGGATAGATTTCGATGAGACGTTCGCTCCAGTTGCAAGATTGGAGGCAATTAGACTATTCCTAGCGTACGCAACACATCAAAGATTCGGAGTTTATCAAATGGATGTGAAGTCTGCGTTCTCGAATGGCGTGCTTTGAAAGAAGAAGTCTATGTGGAACAACCGCCCGGCTTTCAACGGGGACATCAAGTATATAGACTCGAAAGGCTCAGACGGGTTAAAACAAGCACCCGTGGCTTGGTACGATACCCCGTCTCGAGTTTCTTCTTCGAAAGGTTTTCGAAAGGCACGAGACCGCACTCTATTCAAGCATTCGGCCGGAAGAAGACTTATTACTTGTGCAGGATCTACGTGGATGACATTATCTTCGGTTCGAAGAATGTCATCATGTGTCAGCAATTTGAAAAGATGATGAAGGATAAGTTCGAGATGTCGATGATGGGTGAAATGAACTACTTCCTTGGTTTTCAAGTCAAGCAATCCGAAAAGGGAACGTTCATCAACCAAGGCAAATACACTCGAGACCTCATCAAAAGATTCGGCCGCACATCCCAAGCAAACCTATCAAGATCCCGATGAACACGAATATGAAGATAGATCTTGATAAAGAGGGAGTATCAGTAGACCAAACTGAATACCGTGCTATAATTGGTTCTTTATTATATCTAACAGCTACTCGTCCTGACATAACTTATGCTGTAGGTGTCTGTGCTCGATTTCAGGCGAATCCCAAGCAGAGTCATATGGACTCAGCAAAGAAGATTCTCCGCTATCTACGAGGAACACCCGACATGGGTTTATGGTATCCAGGATGATGATAATATTGAACTAACCGGTTATTCCGATGCCGACTATGCGGGATGTAGAATCGACCGAAAATCAACTTCGGGGAACATGTCGGTTCCTTGGCGGCAAGCCGATCTCATGGTTTTCAAAGAAACAGCACTCGGTGGCCACGTCGACTACCGAAGCCGAATACATGCTGCTGGGAAGTAGTTGCGCCCGCATCCTTTGGGCCGAGACAACGAATGAGAGACTATGACGTCATTCGAATGAAGTGCCGATTTTACTGCGACAAGATGCAGTGCTATTGCAATCACTCGTAATCCTCGTTCTTCACACAAGATGCAAGCACGTGGACATCGACATCACTTCATTCGTGACCATGTCGAAAAGAAGGATATCGAAATGGAAAAGATCCATCCTGACAAACAAAGGGCGATATACTTGACCAAGCCTCTAGCCGAATCCGGATTTAGAGAACTTTCGGTAGAGCTAGGTCTGCTGGACCCTACCGACCCCGGTCGGTAATAAGGTTTCGGGGAGAGGAACATTCCGGTGAGGGGGAATGATCACTCTCGATGCGAGTAAGTTCGGTACATAGAGATTCGAAAACCATCTACACGAGGTATCAGCTGACTACTATGTTCAGCTGACAGGTTGCGTATCTCTACTCCGTAGTAATTTAATACAACAAGTACTTTGCATTTATGGCAAAGATTCAGCATGACATTAATATCTTTTGGTTTGTCTTTATTATTAACGACTCACATTTATTGCACGACATTCCATACATAAGCTTGCCGAACTCTGCACGCATTTAATGCATGTCTTTTCACAGTTACTACTTAGGCTATTTTACAACTGGCTTTGACTTAGGTGCCTCTTGTGATCATTGCCTATTGTTTTAACTTCTAATCTTAACCGTCCATATCATAAAGCAAGTTTACATTCAGCCTTCGATCGAAAACCGTTCACCTTCATAGTTGATATATATTCGATCAAATCTTAAGAACCGCCATTAGCATACTTCATAACTTTCAAATTCCGAAAAATCCGAGATCTCGCATTCGCAATCCTTACTTGCTATTACACTCTCAATCTTATCTCGAATTTTATCCATTGGTATGCTTATATTTGTTAATGTATTTGTTATATGTTTCAAGTATCACATTGCAAAGACTTGTTCTATCCAAAAATAGTATCTTGATTCATTTCTTGTCACAGGTACAATGGCGGAAACCAATAACTCTATGATATCTCCAGCGGATATGCAGAACATTCTGGAGAAGGATCGCGTGTGGTTTGAACCCACCATGGATTTCTATTCATGCGATCTGGAGTATATGGATGAGATCTTCTCAGCTCTGCGCGAGTCAGGGCTGGAGAAATTTCTGTCTAGGAGGCCTTCGTTCTTCCTCCCGAGACAGGTTGCAGAGCTGTATTTGAATTCAGACGCAGTGTCTGGAGATATAGTGGCGAGATTCGTTGCCCATTCTATCCAAAACGCCACTATGGAGCTGAAGCAAATGTCCATTAAGGATGCCTTGAAGCGGAGTTTTGATCTGCCCTCCGAAGGAACCAGTACAGTGTGGTACAGAGACGACCAAGTTGATGAATACCTTACCGTCTTCTGTGGAAAGCCCACTACATTCAGAGCTGCCTTTCCGAAGAACATCATGTTGCCTCAGTTCAGGGCACTTGCCTATATAGTGACGCAGCTACTGACAAGCCAAGCAGGGTCGTTTGACCAGGTGTCGAGGCCTAAGATTCAGATAATGATGGCCATATACGATCGAGCCCAGATAAATTGGACGGAGTTCTTTCTCCGAGAATTCATGGCTCAGGCTGCTAAGTTCGACAAAGCATCGAACACGCTGAGCGCAAAGGGCAAATTGTTGTATGGACTCAAACTGTCCATCATGATCGAAGATTTATGTGGACCTGAGCCTATCACCTATAGTGACAAGGAGTACTTCAATGTGAAGAAGGTCAGATTTCACAACAAGACGAGCGCGCTTCGCGAGATCGGGTCGGGACCCTCGGCGGCTCTCCAAAATCAAAGTCTCGGCGAGGCTACGCCTACAAAGAAAAGAACTCCTCCCGCTAAAACTCCTAAGGCACCGGCAAAGAAACCGAAGAAAGCCGTTGAGGTGCCGGCCTGCGAGGAGGTTCCACAAGTGCCTCGCCGAACGGGCTCCCGAGAAGACTACTCGGCCCATGCAATTGGTTGATGAGTCCGAGTCTTCCGAGAAGACTCGGCTCGATGGAAAAGATTGTTTCCACCGAAAGGAACCAAGGGGATGCTTCCGCAGCTCGGAGCGCAGATATTCGGCGCCTAGACGGCCCCCCCTTTCTGTCCCCCTCCACTCGGCTCGGTCCCTCCAACCGAAGAGCGAGACTTCACACATAGACTTGGAGTCCGAGATCGCATCCGAAGGTGAATCAATCGGGATGGAAGCTTCAGGTGATTATATCCGAGCATCCCGAGAAATTCTACAACTAGTTCCGGAGCTTGCTGACTACTCAGACTTGTTGCTCATCGCCAAAACAGCAAGGCTCCACATGTTGCTGCGACATCAGGAGTGGCCTCGTCTACAGCGCCTTGTCCTCCACTACTCCTGTCAGCAGCTGCATGAAGAGGAATTGAGACTAAGAGAGGAGATAGGCTATTCAGAGCCTGAAGACCTCAGCTCAATGGACAATCTGAGGGCTGCAATGCTGGCCATGATTCATGATCGACAGCACGCCTCCGGCCCAAAGACCCTCGAGATGGGTCGACCACGACGACCCACCCAGGTGATTCACGCCCTGGAAAGCCTGATGAGGGACATCCACATGACAAGGATACCCATACTGAAACTGCCCCACCTCTCAGTATCCTTGGTCCTGAGAAGTCCAAGGCTGGTGCTTCGTCCTCAGCAGAGCCCGCTCAGCTCTTGCTGCAGTCGACTTTCGAAGCAGCGCCCAGCCAGACCGCAAAGCGATCTCGATCAGTGGCCAAAGCCTTAACTGCCCAAGGGATCAAAAATCGAGATCTTGCGAAGGCTATCCATAGGACATGGAAGCAGACTGCTCAAGCCACGACCAAAGAAATTCGGGGTGAAGTCTTACGTCTCTTCATCAGCCGCCCCTGATATTTCCGCGCTTATTTCAGAAGCGTTGGCTCAGCAGCAAGTCAAATTCGAAGCTCAGCTCAAGATCTTTCAGGAGAGCCAAGCCAAGCTACTAGATGAATTTTTGGCCTCTAAACTGGCTCATACTGACGCTATCACTGAACAATCCGAGGCCACTGAACAAAGACTTGAGAATATCCAACCGGCCTTGGAAGACAAGATCACCGAGAAGCCGAAAGACTTCAAGGAAGCGGCTGACCTCTCTCACAAGCAAGCACAAGGAACACCTTACCATGGAGAGGAACGAGTTTCATGAGGCTCGACTAAGCTCCACGATCGTCTTGATGAGTCGTCAACCTCCTACAAAAGTCTGAAGAAGTCAGTCCTAATCCCTACCCCGGTGCTCATTGATGATGCCAAAAAGGGGGAAAGTGAAGGAAAAAGGGAAGGAAAGAAGAGTACCGAGAAGGCGACTCAAACTCGGTCTCGAAGGGTGAGGCCCGGGGTGTTTCGAGTGCGAGCACAGGCTGAAACCGGCCCAAGTGGCTCAGGACCCCAAAGAGACTACTCGGGCAACCCGGACTCCCAAAGACATTATTAAGGAGGTTGCTGAGTACGCTGAACAAGCGGTGGAGGACTCAGAAGAAGAAGAAGCTCCCATTCCACCACCAGTTTCAGAAGGCAAGGGCAAACAGAAGCTTAAAATTCCAACCCCTCCAGCAAAGAGATTAAGATACATATCTGCTGAGGAGGAAGCCCAAATAGCTGCGGATGAGAAGCTGGCCAGAGAAATTTTAGAAGCCGAAGCAGCTAACAAGCCAAAGTCTAAGCCTGCCAAAGGAAAGACTAAAGCTCCATCCAGAGGAGGAAAGAGAACTGCTAGACTGCCTCCGAGAAAGCTCATCATAACAGATGAAGAGGACAGAGAAAAAGAAAAGGAGCAAAGCAGCGGAAGAATACCGGAAGGCGGGGTACATCCAAATCTAGATCTAGTACCCCTGCTGAATCGTAACAAGCTCCTCGAAGCCTCAAGAGCAAGATGCGAGAAATTGAAGAAATCTTTGCTCGAGATGGATAGATATCTCTACGAGAGGAGAGGAAGCTAGACGAGATAGAGGCCGCCGGACGGAGGATACATTTGGCGGACCTTGAGGCACTCGGGAAGCGTCTTGAACAAGAGGCCAGCCGAGAGTTCCTTCGAAAGCCGACATTCCTTATCGATACGTAAGGTTCAGGAAGCCAAACGATCCGAAAACACATAGATGGCCAAGATCGGACGAATGGATGCCTATTCGGTTCAATCGAGAGATGGGAATCGGCCAAGATAGAGTTTATCAAGAGAAATTATTTCCGATTCGGCTCGAAATGTCTAAGGCCGATGCCTATGTCGAGTGGATGACCATTACCGAACCCGATCTTTACCCATATATGCACGAGAGCAAGAATCGAAGGGGTAGTAGTCGGCGTTCTCGAAGCAAGGATCATTCCTCCACCCGAAGACAAGACGACTCAGTACATCTCGGAATGATTGAACAAGAAGTGAAGAATGCTGCGTTGAACAGAGGACAAGAACAAGGTGATCCAGCAGACTTCGCCGAATATCTGAAGTTGAGGAAGAACACGTTCAGAATATATGGAGTTCCACTGCCTGAAGATAAATCCCAAGGTTTCATGAATAGGATTCAGCAGTTTAAGGGTTCTCCCTCTTAGTTCTTCTTTTACCTTAGCAAGATTTGTAATGTACTGAACTGTGTATTATATATATACAAATCTTCTTTTGGCTCTGACAACTACTTGTTGTCAAAATAGCCGTGTTTGCTTTATGCTTTAACACTCAAAATCACTGAAGTGATTACTGACACACACACGTTTATTTACTTGTCAGTTTTTGCTCGGTTAGATCTCTGATAGACTAGACTTTCGGAGAGTTATTATTTCTCTTAAGGGAAATTGTTGCATAGGGGAAATTATTGTAAAGGGGGAAATTGTTACGCCTCGTCTCCCTCGAGAGTCTAGCACTTACCAGATAACTCCACTGATCCTACTTGTAATATTTGTAAGGAGCTCTGTTCCTGAGTAAGTTAGTGTTTAGCATAGTTGATAGGACATAGATGATAGGTTTTGGCATCATCAAATAGGGGGAAATTGTTGGGTGATGATTCAATCCTCAGCATGACCATACTTGTGAGAAATGAATCTTGTCTTCCATACTGAATCATGCTCAGTAGCCTCGTGCTCTGAACTGTTGAGAAGATTTGAAGATCCCAAAACCCTATCTGATTGGTGAACCATTCCTTTGTATTTGTATTTGTCTCGAGGTTTCGGACTCGGTAGACACTCTGCTCCGGTCAAGGCGCTCGGTAGCTTATTTGCCTCGGCACCGGTACGTAAGACTCGGTGATACCGGACTCGGCGGGAGCAAGATATGCGAAAGACTCGGTGATATTGGACTCGAGGAGCAAGATATGCGAGAGAGTCGGTTGAACCGAACTCGGCGGGAGTAGTTCATCGAACTCGGAGCTGATCTTCGATAGACTTATCTCGGCGATCTATCTACCGAATACAAGGTCGACTCAAGAACGGCGAATAGTCTTCGGGATCGACGAATCTTTTAAAAGACAATCAACATTGTCATGTACGAGGAAAAGAGAAGTCAGCTTCAGTCTGTCTCGAAGTTTGTGCTGTCTCAACCACTTCATTCACCTCAACGAATGACAAACATACACGTGTCTTCTCACCTGCTAAAGCTGCAGTCAACCTTTTACCTAAAAAGGTGGGAAAGTACACTGTTACCTACACCAAAAGAGCCGTTTGCTACCAAAAAGAGAGAGAGAGAAGAAGATCGTCTCCAACGGATCTATTTCAATCTCTGCTCTATAAATAGAGGGATCATTCAAGATTTGAAACACGAGAGAATGCGCGCCTAGAACACGAGAAATCATTCAAACGAGCGAAATTAACGACTAAGTCCTCCGCAAGAAACAACCGAGTTATCTCCGGCGGAAGACTACATCCAGCTCAAAAGGAACCAAGCTGAACCGACATAAGCTTCTAGTATCCAAGCGACTGACACGAACCTATAGCTAAACTCTCAGCTGTTCGTCGCTCTAGATAGCTACATTCTCGTTCCTTATCCCTCTAACCCTAAGCTCACTTGTTATATCCATAGCTTAGACGAAGGAGTTCACATTTGAACCCAATCCTTATTGTATAAGGACTCCTTCACTGTTGGAGAAGTTTGTCAAACACTTTAAGTTTGATAGTGTTGTAAACCGAGACTTGGATCGATATAAAAACCAAGACGCGGCTTTGCCCAGGTGTGCAAGCCGACCGAGACTAACTCGGGATAATAAATAGCCTCCCGATCATTCGGGACAGTGGACGTAGGATTTGAGCGATATTCGAACCACTTTAAAAATCCTGTGTCTCTTACTGCTTTCTTAACTGTTGCATTGATTTTACTATTCATACTGAACATCATATTTAAATCAATCAACTGTCTCAGCATACTGAAGTTTTAAATCTACTAAACTGAGACTTAAAACGTTTTCTCACAAAAATTGATTTGGGCCTACACAATTCCGCACACTGAACTCTCACTGAACGATACCGAATTCGACCTAGTCGGTTAGCGAGATCTCGGTCGAGTCGGTACTCTTTTAGCCTTTAACTCGATTCGAACAGGTTATGCAGTCCGGTTGAATCAAGCTTTGCATGCACACCATCCTGAATAGGACTGTTCAAGTTCGAAATTGAGAAATCGAATCAGGTGTATTCACCCCCCCCCTCTACACCTGACCGTACACTCGGGACCAACATATATAATAAACCTTAGGCTATTGATAAATACTAATCGAGAATATGCCTCCTTTAATAATTAATCTCATCCCGATCCAACCATTTTCCAAGTAGATTATATTTATCGAGATTTTCTCTAACCATAAGGCGCCGCAAGCCCGCAAGTTGTGATATAACAACCTAAATTATATCCTAATAAATTAAACCTACTTCAGAATAGTTGACATATAGTTCCCAAAACCAACGACACTACTTTCTTTTTATAATAATAATGAGGTATGTCAAAGGTAGGTTCTTAAGTTTTTTAAATATTCATTCATTTTTTTTTAAAATCATACTCCCTCTGTCCCGCTATTATTGTCCTACTTTCCTAATCTGATTGTCCCGCTATTACTGTCATTTTTCCTAAAATAGCAAAAAACTACTCTTAAACAAAAAAATGAAGTGAACCCCTCCTACTTAATACTCATCCCCACATTATCATACTCTCTCTCTACAAAAATCTATCTCTCACACGATTTTCGTTCCACTCCGTACTTAGAAATTTATGATTTTTAACTTTTTGAAAACTTAAGATTATTTCTTAAAATACAATATGAAAAAAAACATAAGAAAATCGATTGCATCAACTATGCCTTGCAAAAATTTAGATAAATTCTCATTTCTTCCACCAACCACTCCTAAAAAATTATGCGCATTTCTTAATACAATTAAAACTCATAAAATACACACTTAAGCAAAGTTTCTTAATCTCCGTACCGAAACCAAACGGGACAGTAATAGCGGGACGAAGGGAGTATTAGTTAGTGATTCTAAATTTGAATTGAATTTTAGATGAATAATATGTACTCGAACTCCTCAACTTTGAGTTCTTAGAATATAAAATTAGGAGTAACAGTGTTAAGATCTGAATGTGTCAAATAAGTAGCAGATGAGTACTACTTAGGCCTGGTTAAAGCCTATAAGATCTTAGTGTCCATTTCCTTGTTGGTGAACGACTTTCCCAGTCCGTAGATGGAATTGATTCATGCAGAATGCTTCGAACTTCTGTAGCTCCAGCTCTAGCTTGTTTTCTTTGATCTACGAGTCCCCTGACTTAGCACAGCTAGAGCATCCCAAAGTTCCTTTGCGGTCTTGAAGTCGTGCACCTTTCCGAGATATTAGTCACTCAGCGTCGTCATTATGACATTACGTGCGACTAGGTCAAGGTTGTACAACTTTCTTTCCTTTGGCGTGAAGATGCTTTTATCCTTTGCAACTTTTTCTCCTGTTCTGACACCTATTCCTCCCATAGCTTCAAGTTCAATTCTGTCAATCATGCGGACGATATTTCTCAAGGACTTCTGTCATGCTGTCATGCAGTGACGTCAGATGCGCCTCCATTCTTACACACCATACCGCGTAGTTATAGACTGAGAACATATGTACCATCCTTATACCTGACATATCAGACATTGAGGGAATATAGTATAGGATGTAATGAAAGAAATGCATATGAAGTGAAAAGCAGTTTTTCAGGATATGTTCGAGTAGACCACTGTATTCAGAAAAACGGTGATCAGAAGAACATCGCTCTGATACCAATTATTGGTCCAGACACGAGTCTTCAGGTGTTGGGGGGGGGGGGGGGGGGGGTTAATACACTTGAGTCCAAGTTTCAACTCATACGCGAAAGTTAGTATACTACTGATCTTGCTTGCTGAAAGATTCAGCCGCCAAGTTAGCTTTATGATCGTGCGGACAGAGTGATTCAGAATACCGAACACTATCTACTGACTTCAGTCAGTCTACAATAAACTCAGTACCAGAATATAGTGCGTGTGTAGGCCTAATTTTATAGTCTCATGTTGAAAAACACTATTACTAAAAACTGTTTAAGTTATGCTTATACGTGTATTCAGCTCTACTGAAAAACTAACTTAATGAATTTTACAAATTGGTTTTATGCATAATGAACAATAACCCAATAAACCAGTAAATGCACATGCAGTTTTAAAGTGGTTCGGATACACAATATCCTATGTCCACTATCTTGAACAAAGTAGGAGGTCTTCTATTGATTATACTGAGTAAGTCTCAGTCGATCCGTTCACTGGACATGTCTTTAATTATAGTCTTAGTGACTTTACAAGGTTCCAAACACAAGGTTTGGATAGCTACAACCCACTGCATCTGCACAGGAATTCGAGCCAAAAGCCGATATCTCAGATGAATGAAGTACGAGATAATTCAATAAAACATTTGAGGAATCAGAGGAAGTCAACTCAACATGGTATTGGAGTTTGAACAACCCTCACCTACTCACTAAACCTCGACCAATGAGAAACCGCCAACATTGTACCCGCTCTGACGAAAAGCTGCTTCCATACTGAAAAAGAGGGAATCTCTACAGTATCATTTAAAATGAAGATGGTCATTTGCCTTGTAGACTATAAATAGAGAAGAGTTTTCATGCAAAGAAGATCATCAATGGGAACATAAGCATACAAGCGATCAATCACTCTAGCAAACTTACAGTCCATTACAGCAAAGAACTTGCATTTAGAGAGAATCCTTCTAGTTCTTCACTCTAGAGTATCCGTTCCCTTTCTCAGTTCTAAGCAAGCTTATTGTAAAATCATTAGCTTAGAAAACTCGAAGGAGTTCAGCTTTCTAAACTGTTCTTATTGTAAAAACTCTTTCATAGTTGGAGAAAACACAACCTTCACGATTTGTTCATATTATGTTTTTTATATACTAACATACCCAATTTTTCACAGGACCTGTCTTATTACTGTTTGACTAAGATTTTAAGGAATGGATCTTGAGGACGTATCGCCATCATGAATATATATATATATATATATATATATATATATATATATATATATATTAAGGGTGTGGATCTGGTGAGAACCCACACTTAACATGAAAACTGCGAACCCTACATAATTCTTATATATATTTATGCATAATTGTTATATGTTTTAAGCAAAACATCTATAATTTACACTTTTGCCCTTCAACATAAAAATATGTATAATGTAAAATTATATATTTTTTGCATAAAATATATAACGATTATACATAAATTATATAAAGATTATGCATGGTTCGAAGTTCTCACGTTAAATGCAAAGATTGTGTATAACAAATTTAGTTACTAAAAAGTCAAACCATTTATACCACGTAATACTATTTTATTAATTTTCTTGCAGAAAACAAATAAGTCGCAAATAACGAAAAAGGGGAGTAAATTTTAGGGGAATAATTGTTAAATAAATGGGAATGAAAATTCACATTCTATGGAAGAAAAGACAGATTTTTTATTAAAAAAATATCCGAGAAGAAAGAAAAGATCACTATTTATTAAAAGAATTATTCAATAAAGATAAAGAAAAAAACATAGAAAGCACTGAAGTAGGGGTGTAAGTGGTTCCGCTCCGAACCGCGAAATCGATCAAACCGAACCAAACCAACCGAAAAATGTGGTTCGGTTCGGTTTCGCGGTTTGGTTCGGTTTATTTTTTTAGGAACGGTTTACATTCGGTTCGGTTCGCAGTTTCAAAAATTTTTGAACGGTTCGAACCGAACCGAACTAATATCCAATTTTTTAATTTTTTAATTTAATATTTATCTTTTTTATATGAGAATATTGTTGGATTTAGATATTAGATTTAAGTTAAGATCAATTCTAATCTATACAAAGGAAGAGAAATGAGTAACAACTCTATACTTATAAGTTCGGAACGAGTGACATCTTATAAACTATTATTTTTGCATTATTTAGTATTTAAAAAAAAAATAAATAAATAAAAAGATGAACCGATGAACCGAACCAAACCATTTATAAACGGTTCGGTTCGGTTCGGTTTCGATATTTAAAAATATATCAAACCGAACCAAATAGAACCATTTTTATGTGTTTGGTTCGGTTCCTAAAATACATAAAAAACCGAACCGAACCGAATCGAACCGTTACACCCCTACACCGAAGGAATGGTGTTAAATTGTGATTGGCCCAAAGATCAGAACATATCGGCAGTTCGGCACAAACTGCAGTCCTGCTCAATCCGATTGCTTTCTACCAATCTATTTTCCGATGGACCGAAAGCCCGTGCCGCCGCCACACGTGCTGATCTTCCCGCTACCACTTCAGGGCCCAGTGAACTCCATGCTGAAACTCGCCGAGCTCCTCTGCCTCGGAGGGGTCCACATAACCTTCCTAGTCACCGACCACATCCACGCCCGCCTCCAGCGCCACTCCAACATCCACACCCGCTTCCAATCCTACCCAGGTTTCCGGATCCGGACGATCTCAGATGGGTTGCCGGAAGACCATCCCCGCGGCGACAAGTTCCTGGAGCTCATCGAATCTTTGAGGACCAAGACTAAACCTTTGTTCAAGGAATTGCTGCAGTGCTGCGTGGGTCAAATCTCATGTGTTATTGCAGATGGGGTGCTTGGATTCACTTGTGATGTTGCTAATGATGTTGGGCTTCCTATTTTTTCTGTCAGGACTGTAAGTGCTGCTTGCCTTTGGGTCTTCTTTTGTCTCCCTAAACTTATTGATTCTGGAGAGCTTCCTTTTCAAGGTAATTTTGCACGTAGATAATAGATCTCTTTTTGCTTTTCTTTTTTAAGGTGGTGTTGAATTTTTGGTTGTGGTGTTGAAGATGGAAAAGGTATCAGAGTTGCTATATTTGTCTTTATTTCTCAGTTTCTGTTGCATTAATTTAATTAATTGAAACCTAGAGCAGTTTTCTTAAGGCATGCTATGTCCAACCTGGTAATTCATATTAGTGGATAATCATATGTTTCTAACCTAGACATTTTGTCCCTCAGTAATGCAATTTGTCTGAAAATTAAGACAAAGGTTGCCATCTGTCTATTTGGCTACTATAATTTTGATTAGTTTTCATTATGGAAAAGAGCTTTCTAAAATGATATGTATCATGCAATTCTTTTGTAGGAGATGACTTGGATATACTGGTAAAGAGTGTTCCGGGCATGGAAAAGTATCTCCGCCGTCGAGATCTACCAAGTTTTTGTCGAAATGGCAACGTAGCTGATCCGAATATCGAATTGTATAAGACGGAATCCAAAGAAAACCCTCGAGCCTCTGGCCTCATACTCAACACATTTGAGGAACTGGAAGGCCCCATACTTTCCGAGATGCGTAATGTGTGTCCCAACATTTACACCATCGGACCACTTCACGCGCATTTGAAGGCCAAACTAGCTGCTACCGCCTCTTCTCTACCTGCATTCTCTAACAGCTTATGGGAAGAAGATATGTCTTGTGTGAACTGGCTCGACTCTCAGCCGCTAAAGTCTGTGCTGTATGTAAGCTTCGGAAGTCTGGCCATGGTTACAAGAGATGAGCTGATGGAGTTTTGGTATGGTTTGGTGAATAGTGGTGAGAGGTTCCTCTGGGTCATAAGGCCGGACTCTGTGGCCGGGAAGGACTGGGAAAGTCAGATCCCGGCGGAGCTCCGGGAAGGCACCAAACTGAGGGGATACATCGTTGGTTGGGCACCACAAGAGGAGGTGTTGGCTCATCCAGCTGTTGGTGGATTTTTAACACATAGTGGATGGAACTCGACTATAGAGAGTATATACGAAGGGGTGCCTATGATTTGCTGGCCTTTTTTCCTCGACCAGCAGGTGAATAGTAGGTTGGTTGAGGAGGAGTGGAAGCTGGGTTTGGACATGAAAGATGCTTGTGATAGAAGTGTTGTTGAGAAAACTGTTAGAAATCTTTTTGAGGCGAGGAAGGAGGAGTTTTTTCATAGGGCTGATCAAATGGCAAAATCTGCTAAAAGCTCTTTGAGTGAAGGTGGATCTTCTTACTCTCATTTGGAACGTTTGATTTCAGACATTAAAGCCAAGTGTACTGAATCTGCTTGTAACTGATCATGCTGACTGTTCTCGAGTTCAACTTCTTCAAATTTCGGACAATAACAAGAGTACAAGACTTCTTTATTCAGACACAGTCTCTTGTATTAATGTAACCATCAAAATATTTCTGATAAATGTTTACTACCATCCATGGAAAAATATCATTTTGGCCTGTTATCAATTCACTTTGATCCGTTATTTTAGTAGAATTCTATTTTAGTCTGTTAATTTTTTAAATTCTCCATTTGACAAGATTTGTCAAATTTGTCAAATTTTGATCTATTAGTTTAATTAAAAAAAATTAAAAATCATATTTTTAATATTAAAACATTTGTTATATCAATTTTTGTCTTTTAAATTATAAATATCTAGTTTTAACCCATTATGTTTCAAAAATCTAAATTGGGGTTGATTATTTTTTTTTTAATATTGCTTATGTTGTTTGTCGAACAATTTAAGAAAAAACCGGTCTCGAATAGACCCAAATAATTAAGAAAATTCTAAAAAATAAATATTAAGAAAAATAATCAATACTATTTTTGGATTTTTTTTGAAACATAATGGATTAAAACTGGATATTTATAATATAAATGTCAAAAATTGATATTACAAATACAGTTAAACATCGTTAAAGTAATATTCGATAAAGTAATAATCTCACTAAGATAATAATTTCTTCCGTTCCCGATATGGGTCAATGCACTAAAATAATGTTCGATAAAGTAATAACTTCGTTAAATGAATATTTTTTCTCGGTTCCAAGATTATTACTTTATCGAGGTTTAACTGTATGTTCTAATACTAAAAAGATGTGAATTAGTATTATTATTATTTTATCAATCAAAAGGACTAAAATCTAATAATTTTGATCTCTTATAAGACAACTAAAATTGAGCAATTTACCAAATTAACATACTAAATTTAGACTCAACAAAATAACGGACGCCAAGATAACTGCCAAAAATGATTTTTCCGCCCCCATCCAATACAAAACGGCTTGTGTGTACCACAATTGTGTACCCTTGTGTATACCACACCACAAAGGTGTCGACATGTGGCGTATGTGGCCCACTATTTTGAATGAAAAGCGCCACATGTCCACACTCTTGTGGTGTGGTACACACAAGGGTACACAATTGTGGTACACCTAAAACTTTGTGCATCCAATATCTTGCATTACCTAGAGGCTAGAGATCGAATATCATGAATCAAACGGTCAAAGTCAGCATAAGACGTGCCACCTTCTTCAACACTTTGTCGAGCTAATTCCGCCAAATCTTTTGCCCTCTTTAGCAACTCATCTCTCCCGCCCTCCATCACATTCCTCACCATCTTCTCAACCGTGGCTCTATCACAACTATCTTTCATATCTCGCCCAACCTTCCAAACCTCGCCGATAAATCTGCTATTCACTTATTGGTCGCCAAAATGAGGCCAGCATATCATAGGCACGCCAGCAACTACGCTCTCGAGAGTCGAGTTCCATCCACCGTGCGTTAGAAAATCGCCAACACGCGGATGCTTTGCAGCACACCTCCTCTTGCGGCGCCCACCCTACAATAAGCCCTCGCTCTTTCACACCCTCGGAAGCTTCTGGATGAATCCCACCGGAGTCCGGCCTTACTGTTAGATTTTTATTATGGAAATTAGATTATTAAATTAATTAATTGAAAGGATGCGTTGGTTCCTAGATGAATGGACATGTTACTTCGTGGAATGGACATATTATTTCATAAATTAAATGATGAACGAATGTGTTGATTCATGAAGAGATATATTGGTTCATGCCAAGAGGTACTTGGAAGTTGAACAAATGCAACCATTCACAATTCATCTTATTGTGAAGAATTGTGTCCATTGTGTCAATTACGAAAAGTTGCGACCTTTGTGAAGAGTTGTGTCTTTTATGAATGGGTGCTTCAAATCTATAAATAGACCATTCCATCCGATTATTAAAAAAAAAATTTTCAATTTATTTGTGTTTCCTTTCATCACATACTTTCATTTCCTTAGTCCCAAATATCAAGTAGTTCGCCGGAATTACGAGAAGTAGTGCAACTACTCGTAATTGAAAAACCGTTGTATCTTGGAGACGAGTGCTATAGACCGCTTGCACCGAGTAGTGGAGCATTATCGTCTTGCGGAGAGAGAGTCTAACTCTCGCCTCGGTTTGCATTTCGTTATTTTTGTTAATCTATTCTCATATATTGTTTGTTATATTGTTGTAGTATTTATACTAACATTTGGTTTATTGTCGCTACATTTCTTCACACCTAATTTTTAATAACAATCGCAAGACGATAATTCGTGTTGAAGAAATGATGACAAGTAGTAGTAACGTGCTGCCGAACTTTACAACAGCAACGAACAACCAAATTCACGCGGAAAGGATCCCTGTTCATGCGGAAAGGATCCGACCGTCGCTCTTAGACGAAAATTCACGTTTAGGTTCTGCCCCAGGAGGGCTTCAAGTTCGTAGAAGTAAGCTTTCTGATCGGGCGTCGTTACGATAATTAAAATGGCCTCCAAACTTGAGTCAGCGAGTTTGTGGCAGTTCTGCCAGCTGTACTTCGCGGGCTTGTATCTTCTTCGTCTCGAACTCCATTTTATGCGTCGAGCATAGTTTTGGAAAGCCAACGAACTCAGCTTTCTATCGGTATAAGAATCGGTGAGTTTTGAGAAGGGACGAAGCTCCTAGGCTATTCTAAAGTTGGGGGTTCGGCACATCCCAGGGAGGATGGCGTTTCGGTAGTGCCTTTTCGTAGATCCGTAACTTCTTGATACGATCTCCCAATGGCGAACGGAAAAGTTCTGGAGATCCTTTGAATGACAAGGTTCGATACGGTATAGGACTTGGGGTTTCCAGATTTGAGGTCTGTTCACAAAATATCTCTCAAAATGGGTGGAGCTAAGCCTCATTTCAATACTTAGAATTTTCTGGGTGTGGCATTTAATCAAACAGCTTCTCGGCGACATTCGAGCAGACGTATCTCAGCGGTCGGGACTCTATTTTACGATCGAAGATATGCTCTGGAATCCTTGTTTATCAAGGTTTGTGTGGATGTCAGTTTTATAGAATTATGAGTTCGATTGGGCCATGAAAATCGGGTCGAAACTTCGCTGCTCGCGCTTCTCGCCAGTTTGGTGTTTTGAGTAGGCTTTTTCTGAGGGGTATAACATTCTGGTCCGAACTCCAAATAACGAGAGGCAAGTTGCGTTGGAAAGCCTGTAGTCGTGGCTTTACAACGGTATGGGTTTCAAGGGGTTTTAGGACAAACAAATAGTGTGTTGGAAATGCTCGGAACATGCTGCTCCGCAGCTTGAAAATCAGTAGGTAGTGCAGCGAGCCTTCTTCGACGGCGAATAATTCCTTGGTCCGATCTCCGTTTCACGAACCGATAGGTGTGTTTAAAAGCTAAAAGTATAAGGTTTGCAATGGTATAGACTTTGGGCATTGTTTTTCATTACTCCGGTCGGAAATTGCGACGCAAGTTCGCAAGATGAACAGTTTTTCTTTCGCAAGAAAAATCTGGGTTTAGTGATGATTTTGGGCAGTTTAACGGGGTGTAACTCCTAAATCGAGAGTCCGTTTATCGAACTGCGAGATGCGTTGGAAAGCCTATACAAGTGGCTTTCCAGAGGTATGAGTTTCGATAGGTGTTAGTTGGTTTTGAGTGATCGGGAGTTGTTTGAACATAGCCGGTTCACTGCCTGTGGCACCGAGGCAGTTCGGAGTGCCATCTTCGGCAGCGGATAACTTCGGGGTTCGAGGTCCGATTTACGAACAGTTTGCGGCGTTGCAAAGTTCGTATTATAAGGGATTATATGAGGAAAGACCCAATATCCAAAGTTGAAAAGGGTACTCTGAGTAACGGCTCGAGACCCTAGATGAAATTGGATCCAACGAGGATACGTTCCGGGATCGCAATAAAAGTGGATCCAACGAGGATGTGTTCCGGGATCGCAAGAGTAACTAAAAGAACGCGCTAGAATTGACTATCTAAAATGTTATTTTATTTAACTACTTTGAATTTGTCTCGATTCTTGAAAGAGACACCTCCAATTGTGGGGGAAGATGAAAAAGATGAGCAAAAACGCATAGCGTATGATGCATGACATCATAACGATTACATACGAAGAAGCCGAATGACTACGGAACTTCTTAGAGGATATTCCTTGTTGGGAAAAATCCGTGTCTCCCATCTTGATACATTGTGATAGTATGTATGCAATAGGGAGAACACAAAGTAGTATGTATGATGGTAAGTCTCGACATATTCGTCGAAGACATAATACCGTTAGACAATTGATCACTAGTGGAATAATAGGTATTGACTATGTGAAGTCAAAAGACAATATTGCGGATCCGTTTACTAAAGGTATTAACCGTGATCAATTGTACAATGCAGTTAGGGGAATGAGATTAAAATCCACACTAAAAGAACGCTCTTAATGGTAACTCTACCATGATAATTGGAGATCCCATGAACATGGTTCAAAGAGACAACTAAGTTAAGAATGTTCAGTTGTGCACTTGGAAACACAACTAATAATCCATTCTCGAAGCTGCCCCAAGTGCAAACCTGTAGCTTGTGGTAAAAGGGTAAGCTATAAGCTTTTAATGATTCCTATAGCCTTATTGGTGGAGTATGACAGGATACTCTTTATAGGAGATCACCTATATAAGTGAGAAGTGTGGCCGCTTCAAATAGAAAAACACTTATGAATCCAAGATATGGTCCAAGGCCAAAATGGACACAACGTGAGAACGAAAGATATTGTATCTATTATTGTGTATATGTTATTGTCTTGGTTTACACAAAAAAGCTGACCGGTTCAAGACATCGCGTTCACCGAGCAGCGAGTAAATCCGATAACATTATACTAAGGAAGGTTCAAAGCAAAAAACTACCTATCCTGATGCAATAATAGGTCATTGGGACTTTGGTTTGCATAACATTTTGCATTTGCATATGCATTTAATAATCTAACTTCCATGTGGGGGATTGTTAGATTTTTATTATGGAAATTAGATTATTAAATTAATTAATTGAAAGGATGCGTTGGTTCCTAGATGAATGGACATGTTACTTCGTGGAATGGACATATTATTTCATAAATTAAATGATGAACGAATGTGTTGATTCATGAAGAGATATATTGGTTCATGCCAAGAGGTACTTGGAAGTTGAACAAATGCAACCATTCACAATTCATCTTATTGTGAAGAATTGTGTCCATTGTGTCAATTACGAAAAGTTGCGACCTTTGTGAAGAGTTGTGTCTTTTATGAATGGGTGCTTCAAATCTATAAATAGACCATTCCATCCGATTATTAAAAAAAAAATTTTCAATTTATTTGTGTTTCCTTTCATCACATACTTTCATTTCCTTAGTCCCAAATATCAAGTAGTTCGCCGGAATTACGAGAAGTAGTGCAACTACTCGTAATTGAAAAACCGTTGTATCTTGGAGACGAGTGCTATAGACCGCTTGCACCGAGTAGTGGAGCATTATCGTCTTGCGGAGAGAGAGTCTAACTCTCGCCTCGGTTTGCATTTCGTTATTTTCGTTAATCTATTCTCATATATTGTTTGTTATATTGTTGTAGTATTTATACTAATATTTGGTTTATTGTCGCTACATTTCTTCACACCTAATTTTTAATAACACTTACAACCCACAAGAAGCGCTTCCGGCTGCTGACTAGTCCGTGCAAAAATTCTCTCTGTTCTTCCTCTGTCAACTGCACGATACTCCCGAAACTTGCGTAGATTACGGAATTTGAGGGCTGTTCGTCTAGCCATTTTAAGCAGCTCCTGTCCTCTTCCCACAGACTGGGTGATGAGTTTGGATGGTTTGCAGAGGCTACTCTTGTTTTTAAGTGAGCGTGTAGAGGCCCAATCGCATAGAGGTTTGGGATTTGTTTTCGGATTTG
Organism: Lavandula angustifolia; assembly: GCA_028984105.1. NCBI lineage: Eukaryota > Viridiplantae > Streptophyta > Magnoliopsida > Lamiales > Lamiaceae > Lavandula > Lavandula angustifolia. Next base: position 5,345,751 of record CM054818.1, on the reverse strand, counting down.
ATTGAGTGTAGCAGCTTCGAGATGATCGAATGTGTTGAGAATTAGTCCTCTTGCTCGAGGGGTTTGTAGAGTCTCATGCATAATTGCTTGCATTGATCTTGAGTTCAATCCAGAGCGGTAGCAGCTGGGGAGGTCGCGGCGTCTAAGAATTCCCTCCACTCCTCTTATGTTGAGAATCGGCAAATCCAAGTTGTTGTTAGATTTTTATTATAGAAATTAGATTATTAATTAAATTAATTAATATGTGATTTAAGTCGAAGAGACATGTTGTTGGCAAATGGGTGAATAAGACACATGGTTTCATGGTTGAAACAATCTATCCGAATGGTTGTGTCTTTTTGTTTCGCATGTGTCAACTAAATGATGAATGGTTGTGTCTTTTGCTTCATATGTGTTTGTGAAGAGTTGTGTCTCTTTATGAATGAGTGCTTCAAATCTATAAATAGGACGATTTGTAGTAATGGAAAAATAATTCAGAAAAACATGATTCCTTTTTCTTTCCTTTATCCCTATTGTTTCACTCCATACATATAAATTAATTAGTATCTCCTTAGTCCCGAGATATCAAGTAGTTCGCCGGAATTACGAGAAGTAGTGCAACTACTCGTAATTGAGAAACCGTTGTATCTTAGAGACGAGTGCTATAGACCGCTTGCACCGAGTAGCGGAGCATTATCGTCTTGCGGAGAAAGAGTCTAACTCTTGCCTCGGTTTGCATTTCGTTATTTTCGCTATTCAATTTTTTATATGTTGTTTGTTATGTTGTTATAGTATTTATACTAATATTTGGTTTTATTGTCGCTACATTTCTTCACACCTAATTTTTTAATAACAATCGCAAGATGATAATTATGTTGAAGAAATGACGACAAGTAGCAGTGATGTTCCGGATCCCCTTGTCCAAGTAATGACAAGCAGTAGTAACGTACCGCCGAACTTTCACAGCAACAAACAACCAAATTTCAAGCGCCCTTGTTCATGCAGAAAAGCCGACAAAGTTCTCAGGTTCTGAATTTAAGTGTTGACAATCTAAAATGTTATTTTATTTAACTACTTTGAATTTGTCTCGATTCTTGAAAGAAACACCTCCAATTGTGGGGGAAGATGAAATGGATGAACAAAAATGCATAGCGTCTGATGCATGGCATCATAGCGACTACATATGTCGGAACTATATCCTAAATGGACTTGACGACACTCTCTATAGTGTCTACTCGACTGCAAAGACGTCGAAAGAATTGTAGGATTCTTTGGAGATCAAGTACAAGACCGAAGATGTCGGTCTAAAGAAGTTCGTTGTTGGACGATTCTTAGACTACAAGATGGTGGATACCAAAACTGTTGTCGAACAAGTGCAAGAGATTCAATTGATCAAACATGATATCCTCGCCGAGGGTATGATCGTTTCTGAATCCTTTCAAGTCCACAAGTGGTTTTGTGTTTACCATAGGTGGAGGAGCAGTTTCATGGAAATCCTCTAAACAAACATGTATAGCTTGGTCTACAATGGAATCAGAGTTCATTGCTCTAGACAAAGCTGGCAAAGAAGCCGAATGGCTACAAAACTTCTTAGAGGATATTCCTTGTTGGGAAAAACCCGTGTCTCCCATCTTGATACATTGTGATAGTATGTCTGCGATAGGGAGAGCACAAAGTAGTATGTATAATGGTAAGTCTCGACATATTCGTCGAAGACACAATACCGTTAGACAATTGATCACTAGTGGAATAATATGTATTGACTATGTGAAGTCAAAAGACAATATTGCGGATCCGTTTACTAAAGGTATTAATCGTGATCAATCGTACAATGCAGTTAGGGGAATGAGATTAAAATCCGCACTAAAAGAACGCTCTTAATGATAATTCTACCATGATGATTGGAGATCCCATGAACATGGTTCAAAGAGACAACTAAGTTAAGAATGCTCAAGTTGTGCACTTGGAAACACAACTAACAATCCATTCTCGAAGCTGCCCCAAGTGCAAACCTGTAGCTTGTGGTAAAAGGGTAAGCGTATAAGCTTTTAATGATTCCTATAATCTTATTGGTGGAGTATGACAGGATACTCTTTATAGGAGATCACCTATATAAGTGAGAAGTGTGGCCGCTTCAAATAGAAAAACACTTATGAATCCAAGATATGGTCCAAGGCCAAAATGGACACAACGTGAGAACGAAAGATATTGTATCTATTATTGTGTATATGCTATTATCTTGGTTTACACGAAAGCTGACCGGTTCAAGACATCGCGTTCACCGAGCAGCGAGTAAATCCGATAACATTATACTAAGGAAGGTTCAAAGCAAAAAACTACCTATACTGATGCAATAATAGGTCATTGGGACATTGGTTTGCACAACATTTTGCATTTGCATTTAATAATCTAACTTCCATGTGGGGGATTGTTAGATTTTTATTATGGAAATTAGATTGTTAATTAAATTAATTAATAAGTGATTTAAGTGGAAGAGACATGTTGGTTGGCAAATGAGTGAATAAGACATATGGTTTCATGGTTGAAACAATCCATCCGAATGGTTGTGACTTTTTGTTTCGCATGTGTAAACTAAATGATGAATGGTTGTGTCTTTTGCTTCATATGTGTTTGTGAAGAGTTATGTCTCTTTATGAATGAGTGCTTCAAATCTATAAATAGGAGGATTTGTAGTAAAGGAAAAACAATTCAGAAAAACATGATTCCTTCTTCTTTCCTTTATCCCTATTGTTTCACTCCATACATATAAATTAATTAGTATCTCCTTAATCCCGAGATATCAAGTAGTTCGCCGGAATTACGAGAAGTAGTGCAACTACTCGTAATTGAGAAACCGTTGTATCTTGGAGACGAGTGCTATAGAACGCTTGCACCGAGTAGCGGAGCATTATCGTCTTGCGGAGAAAGAGTCTAACTCTTGCCTCGGTTTTGCATTTCGTTATTTTCGCTATTCAATTTTTCATATGTTGTTTGTTATGTTGTTATAGTATTTATACTAATATTTGGTTTTATTGTCGCTACATTTCTTCACACCTAATTTTTTAATAACAGTCGTTACCTACGAGTTTCTCTCGTTATATTCATAGTAAAAGTATCTAAAAGTTTGCATTAATTTTGAACATTTATGTTTTTACCCAAGTTTAGAATTGGTGTCAGCAAATCATACCACACACATGTTTGGAAATTTTTAGTAATACATATACTCCTTCCGTCCCGTTTGAAGCGACGCGTTTTTGAGACGCAGTAATTAAGGAAGTGGATGATAAAGTATGAGAAATGAGTAGATGATAAAGTAAAAGAGGGAAAATGAGTGATATAGTGAGAGAGTAGATGATAAAATAGGAGATAGAAATGATTAAGTATAAGAGCATTTATAACTTTTTGGAAAGTTATTTCCTTTTTCGGAAACGTATGACTTCAAATGAGCACCCCAAAAAGAAAAACGCAGCGCTTCAAATGGGACGAGGGAGTATATCGATTTTGCAAATGTGAATAGAAACACATCCCATCTTGATTAAAACGTATGAGTAGATACACTTATGATATCATTTTATACACGTGACATAAGATGAAATAATTGGAGGATATCATATAATTAACTTACTATTGAAGGGGAGTTGATGAGATTTGATTAGATTGGGTAAGGATAAATAAGCCCAAAAAGCACATGAACTTAGGTAGTGTTTGGAAAAGCTTTTATAAGTAGCTTTTAGTAGCTTATGCTTAAAGTTACTTAAAGTTGTTGTTAAGCAAAAGTTGTTAGTGTTTGCAATATTAGAAAAAAAAAAACAGCTTAATTTTAGAAAAAACAGTTTTGCAAACACTCTTATAAGCTGCTTTTCAGTTTTTTTTTTGGCTTCTGCTTTTAAAAAGTACCCTCAGACCAGCTTATGGACTTTTGCTTATTCTGACTTATTTTAAGCTTCAGGAAAGCAGAAGCATCCATTCCAAACATTAAAAAAAGTGCTTCTGCGGTGAAAAAGTCCAGAAGCAGCTTATTTAAGCTATTCCAAACACTACCTTAAAGTCCGCATATACAAAACTGGAATGCCTTTTCCTCAGCATCTTGCAGCACGAAGCTCAAAATCCCATCACAAATCACACAATTCACACGTCCATCACCTTCATCGAGAAGGTCTCTAAGAAATGGCTGCGCCGTAGCTTGCAGTGAATCTAACCAGTCCTTCACATCGAAAGCGCCGGGACGGAGGTCTTCTTGGGGCCCATCCGGAATCAGCCGGAGACTGAATGAGCTGCTCCGGCTGAGACGTGATGTTACATCGGAGTGTTGGGATTGGCGGCGGTGGATGTAAGTGGGGATAAGGAAAGTAACGTGAAAGCCGGCGGCGGAGCAGAGGAGGTCGGCGAGCTTGAGCATGGAGCTGATGTGGCCCTGCGCCGGCGCCGGGAAGATGAGTACGTGACATGGAGAGATTGCAGCTTCCATTGTAGTAATTTGACAAGAGATGCTCATTTTGACGCCTTTATATTAATGTCGTGTGTAGTGTCGTAGTCATTACGGAAAGACTCATAGGTGAAGATATGGTTTCTTAGTCTTGTAGTAGGAAAGATCGTCGATTTTGAACATTGATTTTTGTATTGTGTACCAACTCCCACGTTATTTTGAATGTTATCAAAGGTACAAAATAACATAACAAGAAAAACTTCTACAAGAAAAATATACTAATAGAAATAAACAAAAAGGTACCCATTTAACCATTTTGATAGAGAAATTCACCATTTACTAGTTGGGATACATCTATAATTTATATTTTTAATTGCGAAAAAATTTCATGCGAACGGAGAAGCGCTCCTCTCATCCCAAAATATTCAAAATTCCTTAAGATTTAATAATATCTACAAAGATATAATTGTAATCTCAATTCAAAAGGTTGAATAATTTGTACTATGCCAACCTAGGTTGCACGGACACGGACACGGGACACGGTACGACACGGACACGGGACATGGGATACGTCATTTTTTGAAAAATTTAGGACACGACACGGGCGCTGATATAAATAATATTAAATTATTAATATATATATATATATATATATATATATATATATATATATATAATTAGGGTATGGATCTAGGGAGATCCATCCCTCATATAAGATATGAGAACCGATCCTATGCGTTGATCGGGTCTCATCTAATGGTCCATATTAATTCCTTCTTTGTTTTAAAAAAAACACAAAATGAGAAAAGGGCATTATGGGTAAACAAAATTGAATGTTTTTGGGGGCAATTTCAGAAAACCAAAACATTTGAACCCTTTTCATTTCACCCACTCGACAACTCCCTTCCACTTTCTTCATAAAACTTCCTTCCCCCCTTCAATCGAACAACTACCGTTTGCGCACGTCCATCTTCTGTTCGTCCATCTTCCTTCTGTCCATCTTCAGCACGACGGTACCCCATTTGCGCACGTCATACCCCATTTGCGTCGAACCACAGTCGATTTGCGCGAAAAATCGACGATTTTCGCTTAGAATCAGACTCGAATCGACTCGATTTCAGGTTAGTTTGACTAATTATTTACTTAAAGTAGGATACCCATGTATTATTTGACTAATTTCCTAGTTTTAGAGATATGATTGTTAATTGGTTCTTCAAATTTAATTGAAGTGGGTTCATAAAATTTATTGAAGTGGGTTCTTCAAATTCGATTGGAGTGGATTCTTCAAATTCGATTGAAGTTTGTTCTTCAAATTTGATGGAAGTGGGTTCGAAAAAATTCGTTTGGAGTGGGTTCTTCAAAATTCGATTGGAGTGGGTTCTTCAAAATCGATTGGAGTGGGTTCAAAATTCGATGCAGCAAAGGTGCTCGACGAAATTCCTGAGAAGAACACTGTCTGCGTCAATGCGCTTTTGTCAGGTATGAGCATAAATATTTAGGGTGGTGAGCATAAAAAAACGTAATGGTTAGCATAAAGTATTATATTCATATGCAAAAAATGAAAATATTCTGAAAATATTTGTGTGTTACTGGTATGCATAAATTGTGATACTGATATGCAAGAAATATGATAGTTATATGCATAAATTCAGTGCTGATGTGAATGTAATTGGTATGTTAATTTAGGTTGGTTGATTTCAGGACTCCAATATTGATTTTCGCATTTCGATTGCAGCGGTCATAGTATGGACTTAGGTATGTAATTTTAGGCAATATTAGGTGTAATATTTTCATATTATAATTGTGTCGTAGCATTATTGCAATGAAATATGAGCATAAATTATGAGTCTTCTGTGGTATAATTGTGTTGTAAAATTTATCTATGTGTGCATAAAATTTGTCTATGTGTGCATAAACTATGCATTGCATAAGCACAAAATTATACAATTTGTCGATGTGTGCATAAAATCTGTCTAGTTTGCCAGAAACATATTTAACTTGGAATTACAAAATTCTGTGGTTGAATTTGAGTCTTGATATGACAGAAAAAAAATAATATGATTATTGAGGATCAGCATTATTGTAGAGTTCTATGAGCATGAACATATGTATTCGGTAGTATAAAAAAAATTCTTATGCTACATATTATACTTGTTGTCTGTGATTCAAAATTTAGAATTGGTAAGCATAAAAATATAACATTGTTTGCATAAATTTCGTTTGTTGTTTGCATAAAATCACGTGAGTCATGTGCATAATAAAATAACATGGTTTGCATAAAATTCGTTTTATGTATGCATAAAATACGTTAGTCATGTGCATAAAATATGTTATAATTGCAGGCGGATCGAGCGGGAAAGGAAAGAGGAAGAGAATCAAACAGCCGCAAGAGAATGTTCCTTTAAAATCTTTGTTGAATAAAGGGAAGGACAATGTTAAAGACAGCAAAGCGAATGAAATGACGAAGACGAAAAAACTGGATGAGAAAAATTTGATAGTTAGAATGTTGGGTTGTGCGACTCTTTCGTTTGGATAATTTCGTAGGATAAAATTGGTCATTTGGTCTTTATGTTTTTTAGGATTAGGTAGTGCAAGCAATGTAGTGAAAAACATATTTTGGTATATTCAAGTATTCTAAGTTATGTATTCATAATTCGATCATATGCAAAAAATAATTGGGGAGTATGCAGATATGTAAATAATCTTGTAAGGATAAAAACGTATATGCACAAACAATACATAACATAAGCATGAAAATACAATACGATATGCATTAAATATAAAACCTTAACATATATACATAAGCAAAAAGTCATAAAACAAAAGGATGAAACATCAATTGGGTATGCATGATATATAAAACCTTGAACATATTCAGTACCATAAAGGTTGAACTTGAGAGGTATAGTATATATGCATGAAAATCATAACACATAAGCATAAACATTAACGGTGGTATGCATGAAAATAACATAACATAAAGTAAAACGATTATGTTAATACAAATTAGTCCAAACAGACGGTGCATCGGTCTCTACTAAGTTCTGCATAAAAAGTTAACATGAATCTTCTACATCCTTCAAGTTATGGCAGTTTCTTGAATCGTGATGTCCCATCTGGTTGCATTTCCGACACATCCTCTGAGGCTTCAATTTACCACGCAATGCAGCCTCCTTCCTAGGCTGTGCATGCATGAATATGTCATCAGTATCGGCATAAACTAACAAATAGATATGCATGAACATTTAACGAACGTATGCACGAAATATAATTGTTAATCTACAAGATAAAAATTCAATACTTCATATATACATACATCTCATTCTTCAAAAACACAAACCGGTATCTCGATTTTTAACCCAATAAAGCAAGTAAATATAAACTTCCTTAAATAAAAGCATATTATGAAAAACAGAAAGCATTTCTCAAATATTATACTAGATTGCCCAAGGAAAATGATTACAATTACTTCAAGTTCTCGCATATAATGTAAAAAATCAAAAAAGTACGAAAAAAAATCTTCCAAAATCGGAATTAATCGGGAGAAATAGAGAAGGAAAACGAACATTGATGACTTAAGAAACATAAAAAATCGATACCCACCTTCAATAATCAACTTCAAATAAATATGTTGGAGTCAAATTTTTCTCCCGCTGCTCACTCTCTGCTCATTCTCTGCAGCTCGATTTTGGTGAATGAAGAAATGAGGGTTTGTAGTGATGTGGGTAAAAAGAAGAGGCAATTTTACTCTTTTACCCTTAATGAGTTGATTTATTCCTTTTTTCCTTTATTTTTAAATCGTTTTGGAGAAAAAATGAGAGCCTTAGATTGCCGAAATGGAGGGCCGAGATCGGTTCTCGTATCTCATATGAAACTTGGTTCTCATAATATCCATTTCCTATATATATATATATATATATATATATATATATATATATATATAAATGATTAAGTCAAGCTTTTCAATATCAAACTCATTGTTCACATGATCAACTCAAAACACATAAGTCATAACTCATAATTTATAATCATAGCATAAAAATGTGAAATACTAAGATAAGTAGATAACAACAATAAACATTAGTCTTAAAAGTCATAATAATCTAAATAAAAAGTCTAATCTTTCAAGTTTTATGAATCGGTGTAGGGTACTTCATCCAACAAATTTTTTTCCACTTCCGGCTCATCAAGGGTGAGATTTGCAATATATAAAATCCCAACATCACCATTCAACTCAAAACTGTCAGTTTATTGATCTGTTAAGAGTCTAATTTTTTTTTTGCTGTGGCCGTGTCCGAGAAGAGTCGGACACTTAAATTCCCGTGTCCGGGAAGTGTCCAAATTTTTTTTTTTTAAAATTTTGTGGACACGTTTTTTCCGTGTCCGACACGTGTCGGGCGCGTGTCCGAGCGTGTCCGTGTCCGACACGTGTCCGACACAGTACGACGGACTTTTTCGGAGTGTCCGTGCACATAGATGCCAACATTTGAGGTGGGGAGAAATAATTATACCCTATAGCAACAATTATATTACCCTATAGCAACAAAGAAACCACGTTAGTATACTTGAATTAACTCTACTAATATTTTATGTTGTCGCAACAGTACATAGACTTAAGGTTTTATTATGGAATTATTTTCATTAATATTATAATGGATAACACAAACAAAAAAAATGTAAATATCGTTAATTAATTATTCAATATATATAATATGTATATTATTGAAGTCCTTGTTCGTTATTCTACATCGATTTCATATTCATCACTTTGTATGAAAATATAATTTTCTCATCTTATAAGAACTTATAGTTAAGGAGACTGGTACAGTTTTATACTCTTTCAATCCTATTATTGTTGGCTTGTATTTTTTATCGGGGTGTTCCGCTATTGTTGTCTTATTTCTAAAAATGAAATTAATTTGTGGACCATAATCAAAGGAAAAGTGGACGTACCACTTTAACACATCTTCACTCACTTTAATTTCGGTCTTAAAAGAAATAAAGACAACAATAATGAAACGGAGAAACTATAATATCAAAGATGCAGACCCAATTCACAGGATAATTATTTATTTGATTTATATAAATTAAAAAAAAAAGAAAAGAAAGGTCACTTTCCCGGTAGATGGATATACAAGTCCGCGAAAAAAAAAATTGAGGAGACTAGACTCTCAAATTTGAATAAAAAAAACTTGATGAAACCACTCATTTAAAACTACTTTTTATTCACAGTTATGGTACGAATTAGTGGTTTCATCTTCCTGTATTCAAATCTGAACCGCTTGGAACGTTTGGATGAAATATTGAAGTACTAATTAGAAATATCTCAAACAAATATATAAATCAAAGTTAACAGAGAAAATAAAATGAAGTATTTTTTCTCTTTCCAAACGTGGTGGGTAACTAACGTTGACCAATTCCCATAAACTTGGCATGCAGGTCAGCCGCATAACCTTTTTTATTTTGAAAATGGTTATTTTCGAATGCACTTGGGCATTACGTATTCTTCAGTCAAAAAATAGGTTTACTTCAATAATTAACCGGTGAAAGTAGTAAGATATTAATCTTTCAAGATAATCCTCCAGATCCGTCTACGCTCTCTCCGCCTCCCTTCTCTGCGCCTTTGCTCTCTGTCGCCTCTCTCTCTCTGTTCTCTCCGCCTCCGCCTTCGCCTCGGTCGCCGTCGCCATCGCTCCTCGCACTCTCCGCACGAGGAGATTAGAGATCATCGACCATCATCAAAGGAACTCTACTCCAGCTAGATCTTCTGCTTCCTTCTCATTTGAGCATTTGACTCTCAAATCATGCCTAAAGTCCGCCTCACCCGAACGACATCATTCAGATCAGCTCTTTGCTACTTTTGTTTTGCATTAAATGTCAAGGAAAAAGCTTGAGCAATGAGATTAGAGATAGCTTGAAAAGTCTAGTTAGGGTGGATGAATCAAATTGAAATGAATTGGCAGCCAAGGTTTGTTTGAATCTGAACTTTGTGTTGGTCTCTACATCTAAATAGTTATCATAAGCATTGTATGTTGCTTTCTTGATGTAGGAAATGGAGCACAAACAGTTCATTAATATCTGCAAGCACCAAGTAGCTTAAATTGAGATTCTAAACAAGAAGGTATGAATTTCAACTAATGCAAAATTTTAGGACATATTTAAGCTAAGAGTATTGTTGTTGTAAATCGAGGTTCACAACCTTTTTTGTTTCCATAGAAGTTTAATTTGATTTTCTTTGGAGTATTGAGATCATTGCGTTTGCTATGAGCTTATTGGTTAACTAATTTATTGAAGTGTCATTTCTTGTAACATAAAGTATCATTTGTTGTGAACAATTTTGTTATTTGAAAGACACTTTGAGTAACATTTCTAACACTCTGCTCTCTACTGTGAATTATGACTTTAATAGACACTCTCATCATTGACACGTTCTTTTGTCATGAGTGACACACACAAGAGATACAATTGACACTCTGTTCACTACTATGAATTATGACTTAAAGAGACACTCTGCTCATCATTGACACGTTCTTTTGTCATGATTGACACAAACATCATAGACAATTGACACTTTTTTCATAAACAAATGACACTTTTTTTGAAACAAATCACATTTTTTTCAAAAATAATTAATAGTTAATAAATAATACAAATGACACTTTTGTTTGTTACGATTGACACTTTGAGATATATAAAAAATAACACGTCTTCCTTATAAAAAAAATCAGAAAAAAATAAAAAAATAAAAATTTTTATTTAGAAAAAAACTTTTGTTCACAATATGTGACACGCCCATCCTTACAAATAAGGGGGAAAAAATAAAAAATAAAATAAAAAAATGAAAAAATGATAAAAATGAAAAAAAAAAATAAAAATAAAAAAGGAATAAGGAATTGGGTCAAATGCGGGTCAAAGCGGGTCAAAATTGGATAATTGGATCATGTTGCACACAAGTTTTTGTCTTTCATAAATATTTATGTACATCCTACGTAGGTACATCTGGATCCCATTTGGGCCAATTGTGATCCAATTACCCACCTTTGTTCGAATCCGTGCCGGTTGATATCATACTGACATTACCATTTTTTTTATAATTTTCTTTTTCAATTTTTTTAGGGGCAGGTGTATCATTTGTTGTGAATAAAAATGTCATTTTCGTTTTAAACGTCTTCTACCATCAGTTGCGGATAATTTATTTTAAAGAAAATGAATTATTTGCTTTGAACAAAAATGTCATTTGTTTTGAATAAAGTGTCATTTGTAGAGTATTATCATTTATTGACTATTAATTACTTTTGAAAAAAATATGATTTGTTTAAAAAATAGGGTCATTTATTTAGGAAATGATTGTCTGAACAAAAGAGTGATTCGTTGTGAACAAATCTGTTATTTATCTTAGAGTGTCAATCGCACTGAAGTAAAATGTCGATCATATTTAAGAAACGTGTCACTTTAGTCCAATAATCACACGAAACCACCGTTCATTGATTTAGTCAACAAAATGTGATCAACATAATAACAAAGGTGTTACTGAAAGTGTCAATCATAATAAACAAAAGTGTCAATTGTCTCGGAAGAGAGTATCACGTTCTCTTAGAGAGTCATTTGCAATGAATAAATGTGTCAATTGCAACGAAGAAAGTATTATTTTATGTCAGGGTGTCAATTACAGTGAAGTAAATTGTCAATTATAATTAAAGAACGTGTCACCTTTATCTATTAATCGTACGAAACCTACCTTTTTAACAACTTATGATCAGAAACCAAACTCTAGTTTGAGATGTAAGAACAAGAAGACCAATGCTATTCTTCATCCACCTAAAAAAACCTACTAAAAATCTCAAATAAAAATTGTAATAATTTTATGTTAATTAAACCATGACTTTCACAATTTCTATGCACAGACAATCATTCAGTAATGACACCAAGAGGCATCAGAATGAAGACAAGAAAGAATTGTATATATTTTCTACTTCTGCTTTACTACTTTATTGACAAACTCCACTTACTCAAAGCACACTTTGTTGTAACCACGCGTTCTACGATTATTCGAACTTTCTCTTTCTACTTTCACTCTCCATCACCACCATATACAGATTCAAACTAGAAGAGAGATAGACAAACACATTGTACAATCTCCAAACTCTCGTACTTGAATAGAAGAGAGAAAGCGGATCTTCATATGACATATCTATAATCAGTCTCGAGAGGGGTAGCTTTGATCTCCCCCATCCTCCAATAATGGCCACCGAAGGCAAAGAGTATATAATGATGCAAGAGTTCTGTGGATTTGCAGGAGAGAGATGCGAGAGATGCGAGAGTTTTCGAAGAGAGAGGCGAGAGAGAGAGGTGTAGAGAATGAGAGAGCGCAGGCGGAGAGCAAAGAATGAGAGAGAAAAGAGGAGTTTTTTTCCTTCTTTTTTTAAAGAAAAGTAAACTCGGATTAAAATTGAATCAAAATCAGATCCGTGCGACCTAGATATAAGTACATCCAGCACAGAAAAATGTGGGTTCATATATTTTATTAGATATTTTGAGTTTCGACAAGATTTCGAAACAAAATTTAAATATTTATAAGTTTCAAAATAATATTTTAAAATAAATTAAATCAAACCGACCCAGCCCAACCACTTTACGTCGATGTGCGGCAGACTCATAATTTTAAAAATCTTTAATTTTCTCTTTCTTGTTAGTTAATATCCTCTAGAATTGCATATTATTGGCGGAGTTAATGATGAGCACGATAAAAGAATAAGTTTATTGATTATTATAACGTTTACAAGTGTAAATGATTTTTCTTACGGTTTACCGCATATGAAAATATGATTACAATTGACGTTGGTAATAATGAAAAAATCTACCATACTAATGGTAAATATATTTTACAAATAATGCAGCCTTCATATAATTTCATGATATTAAGAACAAAAATACTAACGCATTGGCCGCAACCAAAATTTAAGTGCACTATTGCTAATACATTATTATTTTTATTTAGTAATTTACTATTCATCATCTTTAGTTATACACGAGCGGATCCAGGATTATAAGGGAGGGACGAAATTAAAAAATTCAATAGTGAATAGGATGAAGAGCACATTCGAGGGGCGAAATACAATTTTTTTTAAAAATTACATATATAAAATCGCGTTTCGATACGAGTTCGGGGAGGCCGCCGCCGCCGGCGCCTCCCCTTGAATCCGCCATTGGTTATACATACAACTCGTTATAATTAATTACTAATTGAAAGATATTTATGTCTTTATTTGACTAATTGAAGTTCAACAAAGCCAATCACTTTAGTAGAATATACTACCTCCCTCCATTTTTCTGGCTCAATTCTTTTCAACACAGAAATATAAGTAATATAGTTAATGTAGAAAAATTGTGTGGTCTACACCTCTCTCCACTTTACCTCACTAATGACTTTCTTATTGTCCTTATTTTTTTCATAAAAATTCTTATTAAAATTCACATTTAATTTCCATGAAATAACTGATCCATTTAATTAGAGTTAAGTACTTACCATTACATTAATAATCAGATATTGTGTTTCTGGAATAATGGTGTGAAAATGGAAGATAAAGCGAATAAGCGAAACATATGTAAGTACTGAATTTATATGCAGAAAATTGAAAATTTAAAAATTAAAAAAAGCGGCAGTTTAGTTTTCAATTCATTCTTTTCAATTCAGTCACTAAACTGAATTCCCCTACCGCCAATTCCTAATAAACAAGGCAGAATGACAAAACCTTCATCATAGTAGTGAAAATTCAAATTTTACAAGGGAGTATTAAGTATGATAAGATTTTAAGATCTCAAAACCCTTAGTTGAATGATGAGTCTTCGATAATGTAATAGCTTAGTTGACTTCAGCATGTTAGGAACTGAACAGGCTAGAGTTCCGTAGCTGGTGCATTCAGTAGAAGATCCGCAAGGAACTCAGTATCGAAGAAGTCAGTTGGATAAGCTATAACCAATGAAGCTGCAAAGGAATTCGAGCCATGGATCTCAGAAGCATAAGTACGAGATAATTTAGTTGAAGGTTCGAGGATTCGAGAGGAAGTCAACTCACCGTACACTTGGAGTTTGAACAAGCCTCACCTACTCTCATAACCTCGACCAATGAGGAGCGCGACAACACTCTACCCTTTCTCCGTCATAAAGTTGCTCCTAGACTGAAAAAGAGAAAATATCTACAACGATATTCAAAATCGACATGGTTGTTTTTCTTCTCTTATTCGATACGTGTCTAGACTCCCTCCAACGGATCTATTCACAAATCGAAGACTATAAATAGAGAAGAGTCTTCATGCCGAAAGATAACAACACAGGAGAACCAATCACTCAAGTGATCAAATACTCTAGCAAAGTCAAAGCCAAACACAACGAATAACTTGTTGATTTGAAGATCATTTAGTTCTTTTCTCTAGAGACCCTTTAGTTCCCTCTTCTCTAACCTAAGCGTGTTTATTGTAATATCATTAGCTTAGAAACATCGAAGGAGTTCATATTTGTGAAATGTTCTCATTGTCAGAACTCCTTCATAGTTGGAGAATCTCAAACCTTCACGGTTGAGAATTGTAAAGTCACTACGACTATAAGTAGATATCTGTCCAGCGTACAGATTAACTGAGACTTGCTCAGTATAAGCAAACAAGAACGTATCTGTCCAGTGAATAGATCGACTGACAGTATAAGCTAATCAAGAGCTTCTACTTTGTTCAGGACAGTGGACGCAGGATCCTATGTATCCGAACCACTTTAAAATTGCTTCTGTTGATTTACTGTTGCATTGATTACTGTTCACATCTGCATAAAACTGACTTTAAATCAAAATGCATAAAATGGGTTTTTCAATTGAGACGATATATTTCGGGCCTACACTTCCACACACAACTTCTGAAACTACTGTTCATTGACATAAGTCAATAGATTTTACTCAGTAGACGAACTCTCTGCTCACACAATCCAGAAAGTTTAATTAGCCACCTGACTAGTTCAGTAGCCACATCCGGAGCTGACTTTGCGTTCTGAGTAAGAATTTGTCATCATGTATATTCAACCCCCCCCCTCTACACCTGAGGTTCGTCTCCGGAGCAACAATTTGTATCAGAGCCGTGTTCTTCTGATCATCGTTTTCTGAAAACCGGTCGACTCGAACAGATCCAGAAAAACCTTTTTCTCTGCATTTGCTTCTCTTCATATCATCCTAAACCATATTCTTCAAAATGTTTGATTTTTCAAGAATAAGGACGGTACCCATGTTTTTAGCAGAAAACTATGCGGTATGGTGTGTAAGGATGGAGGCGCATCTAACGTCGCTGCATGACAGCATGACTGACGTACTGGAGAAAGGACCCATTATTCCCATGATCCACATCCTTGAACTTGCAATTGAGGGAGCAACAGGTGCCTGAACCGGTGCGAAGATTCCAAAGGACAAAAGTCTCTTTACACCAGAAGAGAGAAAGCTGCACAATCTTGACCGAGTTGCACGCAACGCGATACTGACTACGCTCCGTGACTCATACCTCGGGAGAGTGCATGACTGCAAAACTGCAAAAGAGCTATGGGATTCTCTCGTAGTGCTGAGCCAAGGAACTTCACAAATCAAGGAAAATAAACTGGAGTTGGAGCTGCAGAAACTTGAGTCATTTGCAATGCTTCCCGGAGAGTCTATTGATGATTTCAGCATCAGATTCACTAATCAAATCAATATCATCAACTGACTGGGAGGAACATTCAGCAAGAAGGAGACTAACACCAAGATTCTAAAGGCTCTTAGCAGACCCAAGTGATACTCTTTTGCTACATGTTTAAGAAGAGCTAACTTAAACTCTGTTACTCCTGATTACATATTTTCAGAATTAAAAGCAGAGGAGTTTGAGTTTAATCTTCCACATACCCCGAGTACTGAGATTGAAGTGCCAATAGATCATATTTACAAGGCAACAGTCAGCACACATAGAGCTAGTCCATTAGTTACAAGTCTATCAGCTGGAAGTTCCATGTCAATCCCTATTGCTGATAACTTAGCTGAGAAATACTCTCCTCTCAGTGAAATACCAGAAGGAGAAGCAAGTTCAAAAAGATGAAGATGAAGAAAGCTTCAAAAAGCTATCAGGGTAAGAGATAGAATACTCATTCGAAAAATGAATCTAAATCTCTTCCTAAATACAGGAACACTGAGACTGCCTCCATTGGACATAACGAGACACCAAAAAGGGAAGGCAGGAGCTCAGTATGCTACAATTACAAGAAGCCAGAACATTATCAATATGAATGTCCAGAGCTCACACAACTGAAAGAGCTGAAAGGCAAGCCAGGCGCGATAAGTTCGTTAGGAAGAGGCAAGCCTACATAGCCGGAGAGCTATCCGATTGCTCGAGTGATGAAGAGTTGTTCATGGAGTCATCTGATTACTCGAGTGATGAAGAGCTGCTCGCGGAGAAGAAATATTTATTATGCAGATTGGAATATCGCTGAACTTGAAGCCTGCTTGCTAGAACTTACAAAGTCTGATGACAAAACAACATGGCTGTGGCATAGAAGATTAAGCCATCTGAACGTCAAAACGATGAACAAGCTGGCAAGAGATGCTAAAGTTCGAGGACTGCTCAACGAAGTGTTCAAGAAATATAAGAATTGTGAAGCATGTCTGAAGGGAAAGCAAACCAAATCAAGCAATCCGCTAATTCCGTCACCTTCTACTGATGGGATCCTTCAGCTACTGCAGATGGATCTATTCGGGCCAGTCTCTCCAGTGACGATCAGAGGAAAGAAATATACTCTTGTAGTCATTGACGACTATTCAAGATACACATGGGTGATTTTCATTGCCAACAAATCCGACGTCAAATCTGAACTGCCAAAGCTACTGAAACGATTGAGTGTCGAGAAGGATACCAAGATTTAACGAATACGCTCAGATCGTGGAACAAAGTTTCTAAACTCAATGATGAAAGACTACTACGAAGCTGAAGTAATTCAAAATGGAACCTCCGCTGCAGGTACACCTCAACAGAATGGTATTGCTGAAAGAAATAACTAAACACTCAAAGAAGCATCAAGAACACTACTCGTAGACTCAGGTCTACCATCAAAGTTTTGGGTAGAATCTATTGACACACAATCTGTTACACTCAAAATGGGTCTTTACTGACTCAGATGCACATGAAGACACCATATGAATTATGGAATGGGAGAACGCCTTCTACATCGCATTTCCATATCGTTGGTTGTTCGTGCTTTATCCACTATAATGGAAAGAACCAGTTAAAGGTCTTTGATTGCAAGTCAGACCATGGAGTGTTCTTAGGATACTCCAGAGTCAGCAAAGCTTTCAGGGTCTTTAACTGCCGGACCTTTTGCGTGGAGGAAAGCCATCATGTTGTATTTAATGAATTTACTTATGAGAATAGGAAACAAAACTCTCAACGTGATGCTGAAGAGGTCAACAGCAAGGTACAAGATCTAAGCTTGAATGATAACGTTGAAAAGATCCAACATTATTGGGATGATGATTCTGATGATGGAATTAAGAATCAACCAACAAGCGATGTAGCTGAACAGATTGATTCTACTGAACAGATTGGTTCTACTGAACATAATCAATCTCAGGTGACTTCGGTCGATGAAGAAACCCCAGTGGTAACTGAGACCTTTACTGAGAATAACAACTTAGGGGGAACTACTAATGTTCCTGAGCTGAATGCTCCAGAACCTGGTGACTCTGTAGATCCTGATCTTGTTACTGAATTGCTTCAAGCACAAAATAGTACAACTAAAATTCCTCATAATCCTACTATTCATGCAGAATCAACTTCAGAAGAAGTAACAAGACGCCGTCGTTCATGGTTTCATTCTTCCGATCTCATAATTGGAGATCCGTCAGCAAGTGTTAAGACAAGATCCTGATTTTGTCAAGGAGAAAACGCATTATACTCTCTATTGAAGAACCTCAGTCGATTGAGGATGCACTGAATCATGCTGACTGGATCACTGCCATGAAAAAGAGCTCAACCAGTTTACCAGAAACGACGTATGGGAGCTTGTAGACAGACTCAGGCACCAATACGTGATAGGAACCAAGTGGGTCTTCAAAAACAAGTGAGATGAACAACGTCATAGTCAGGAATAAAGCACGACTAGTTGCCAAAGGATACTGAAAGCAGACGGAATAGACTTTGATGAAACAGTTGCAAGATTGGAAGCCATTCATCTATTTCTAGCATATGCAACTCATCAACAATTCACTGTCTATCAGATAGACGTGAAGTCAGTTTTTCTGAATGGCGTACTAAAGGAAGAAGTCTACGTAGAACAACCACCCAACTTTCAGCTGGGACATCAAGTATAGAGACTTAAGAAAGCGCTGTATGGGTTAAAATAAGCACTTAAGGCCTGTCAGACTTTCTGCTTCAGAAAGGGTTTCAAAAAGGAAATGTAGATCGCATCCTATTCAGTATCAAGCCAGACAATAACATTCTATTGGTAATGATCTATGTGGATGACATCATCTTTGGATCTAGAAACCTAACCATGTGTTAGAAATTTAAGCAGATGATGAAAGAAAAATTCGAGATGTTGATGATGGGAGAAATGAATTATTTCCTTGGACTTCAAGTAAAACAATCCAAGAAGGGAATATTCATCAATTAAGCCAAATACACTAGAGATCTCATCAAGAAGTTCGGCTGCGAATCCAACAAATCAGTAAAGATACCTATGAACACAAATCTCAAGATTGATTTTGATAAAGAGGGAGTATCTGTTAACTCAACTGATTATCGTGCTATTATAGGTTCCTTATTATACCTAACAACTAGCAGACCTGATACAACTTATGATTTAGGTGTATGCGCAAGATTTAAGGCGAGTCCCAAGCGAAGTCATGTAAACTCAGCAAAGAAGATTCTTTGATACCTGAAAGGAATACATGATCTTGGGTTATTGTATCCTGCTGATGATAATCTTGAACTAACTGGTTATTCTGATGTTGATTATGCAGGATGTCGAATTGATAGAAAGTCAACCCCAGGAGAATGTTAGTTCCTCGGCAGTAAGCTCATATCATGGTTCTCAAAGAAACAACACTCAGTAGCTACGTCCACTACTGAAGCTGAATATATGGTTGTCGGAAGCTGTTTCGCCCAAATCCTGTGGCTTCAACAACAACTGAGAGACTATGACATTCATCAAGATGAAGTGCCGATCTAGTGCAACAGTACCAGTGCGATTGCAATTACTCAAAACGTAATTCTACACACAAGCTGCAAGCACGTGGACATACTTCATCACTTCATCTGAGACCATGCCGAGAAGAAAGATATTAGAATGGAGAAAATCCAGAATGATAAGCAAAGAGCCGACATACTGACCAAGCCTCTAGCTGAGATCAAATTCAATGAATTCTCAATAACTAGGTCTACTGGATCCTACCGAATCAATTCAATAAGACGATCCTTGAAATACTGAGTAAGGGGAAACTTACTCTGAGTACGACTGAATGAGGTGAAAGGAAGTGCTGACATACTCAGCATCTATATAGTGGTATCAAATGAATACTATGATCAGCATATCACATTCATCATGACATTGCATTTATTTTCCGCCATTAATGCTCATAGGATGTCATTAAGTATATTGTTCTCATTAAAAGCAAGACATTCAGTATACTGACTGCGGTGCATTAAATACATGTCATTTCACCTTACTTTTTTAGATGATAGATAAGTAGGTCGAGATCATAGGCGGCACAGTAATCATAACCTCTTATAACATTTAATCTGAGTCGTCCAGCTCTTAAAATATGTATAATCTCAACCGCATGACTAAATAAACCGTTCATATTCAAATATGATATATATCTGCATGTTCTATGATCTAAATAGATTTCCTCCAATTTCGAACTGCTTAGCGCTCCGCATATCTTTTGCTTAAGAAATCTACTACCTTCAAGCACTGATCTTTCGGTAAATTTCAAGTGCTAAAGCTTGTTTTGCAAATTCAGTGTATTATGGCGTCGTTCTCCAAAAATGAAGTCTTGATCCCGTCCGATATGGAGGAGATCATTAGCTCTCAAAGAGTCTGGTTCGAACCAGTTCTCGCCTTTCGTTCATGCGGAGTGTAGTGTACGGATCAGATCTTCGATGCTCTTGAATTGTCAGGCCTTTACTCTCTGTTGTCTAGGGTTCCCATCCACTGACTCCCAAGATAAGTAGTCGAGTTCTGTATGAATCTTTGATAGAGCGAAGAACTTCTGAATATTTCTTGCGTAAACTACCAGTAAGAAACAAGTAACAACGTTTGGGAGATGAAGATTGCAGACCTTGATATTTCTGAGTATCTCCGACTCAGTTCCAGTCTTCCCAACATAGGGATTTCTCCTATTGGATACAAGGAGAGTTCCCTCAACCAGTATCTCTGTCTTTTCAGTGGTTAGAAGAACATCGTGTTCAAAGTAGCCTTTTTGAAAAATCAGTTGCTCCCTGAATACAGTGGATTCGCGTATCTTGTCAACCACATCCTCACCAGGTCAGCCGGGTCCTATGATCAGCTTTCTAGGATTCAGATTCAGATCATGATGGCCATCGTGGATGGTGCCCAGGTGAACTGGACTGAGTTCTTCGTGAATGAATTCAAGACTCAGTTCCATAAATTCATATTGAATGAGGATAAGACCTCACTACGACTGATTCTGAAAGACAAACTCCTATATGGCAGCAAGGTGTCCATTTTGATTGAAGATTACTACCAAGGAAGAGTCGCCTTTGTTGACGCGCAGTTCTTTGATAAGAAGAATATAAAATTTCTAAGTGTGGCAGCAACAGAGAAATCCATAGGGCGTGGAATGCACGACAAGCGTCCTATTAAGTCCACTCAGGACCCACGCCCTACTCAGCAAAAGAAACGGAAAATACTAAAGAAGCCTGAACCTTTAGTTGTAATTCCTGAGACTGTATCCATACAAGACTCAAAGTCCGGTAAAAGAGGAAGCGACTCTAGTGGACAAAGTTAAAAGGATACACTCAGAGGAGACCTAATCAGATATTCCTACTGACATTCCTCAGAGTGAGGTCTCCACCGCACTCCTGACTTCAGTACTGATAGCTCGCAGTAGAGCTACTGAAGAGATCACGGACGAGATTCCCAAGATATTAGATCATGCTGATCTCGTGGATATCACAGTCAGGGCGAGGGTTCAAATGCGTCTCAGATTCCTGGAATGGGATCTACTGGCTGAGACCATTAACCTCAGGACCGTACTTGAACTGATCAAGGAGGAGCAACAACTGAAAGAGGAGATAGGCTATGGAGAGCCTGCTGATATTGCGCCAGTGGAAGACCTCCGCTCAACAATGCTCATGCTCCTGAGTCAAAGGGAGTATACTGAATCGACCATTCAGCCCCAGACTCCATCTGACTCTCACCATGACGAGTCACCTAAGGATGCAGACCAGGGAGGATCTGTTGAGGAAAAATCTCCCAGAGATGACTCACCACCTCCACCGCCTTCATCAGATGCAGTTATCTCTACGTCGTCTACATCTCAGCATAAGCCAAAGCAGTTTCATTATCGAGCTGCTGAGATAAAAGACATTAATGTGGCGTCTATTAACAAGTGTCTTAAGCGACAGGGTCATAAGAACCGTCTTCTTGCTCAAGACATGTGCAATAAATGGAGTCAACTCTCTGAGGTTAAGACCCTGACGCTAGACAACTTGGCTTCAGAAGTGCAGAGGATCGGACAATCTATCCTCAGCAGAGCACTTGAAGCTCAAAGGACTGATCTAGAATCTCAGTATCAGAACATCCTACAGACTCGAGCCTTCTCTGAAACCATGGTATCTGCACTGGATCAGGTCCTCAAGGCCGTCGAAGAGCAAAATAGGCTAACTACTAAAAGTGTGTCAAAAGCACTTGAGGAACAAGCAAACGCCGGCCTGGCCATCAAGAAAGATGCTACTAACTTAGTAGACTTATACCTGTGACGGATTGAAGCTATAAAATCTGATATACTCAAAGTTGTTAACGCTGAACATGATAAGAGATGGAATGAGTATATTGACGCTGTCGTGGATATTGAAGCTAACTGGACATGTCTCTCAATTGCCCAGTTTAAACAGTTTTAAATTCAGTTCAGTTTTTAATCATTTTTAGTTTAACAGAAATCCCAAACTTGCGTTGTTGCTAACCAAAACCATAGATAAGTAGAAAAATAATGCGCCTAGTCCTTCGTTCCCTGTATTCGAAACCCTGTGAACTATACTGATATAATTCTCAAGTTTTGCAGGATTATTTGGTGCAATACAGCGATCACCATCCATCCCCCTTGGACAAATCTATCATCCAGCTTGTCTAAGCTTTTCTGCTTTGAAGTTGATGTGTCATATGTGTAACCAAGTCCTTCCTTTATGGAGGTTGGTCTCTGTGATCTTAGCAGTTTTTCAAGCTTCTCTTTGGCTCCTATGTATTGCTTAGTCATTAAGGTTCTCCACACCTCATCGCTCTTTCTCTGAGCTTCGTACTCCTCTGGATTGTGCAAGCTTATCCTTTAGACTAACAATTTCTGTATTTTTCTCAGAGTTGTCCTTCCTCAGAACTGAGATCCGAGATTCTTGTAATTGAGACTTAGTTATAAGAGGATTGATCTCTTCCTTCTGTCTCAACACAAGTCCTTCAGACTCAGTAGAGTCCTAACATCTCCTTGAAAGTTTCATATTTTCAGCTCTCAGGAGTTCCAATTCCTGAAGTGTCCTACTAAATTGAGTGATCATCTGAATCTGTTCCTCCAGTAGATCTTCATATGCTAGAACCACATATAGATGTTCTCCAGCATTAGAGCATCTGTCGTGTGTGCGAGGTGAAGAGGGACATAAGTTAGGATTATAATTTACCTCAGCCTCTTCTCCACCCATAAGACACAGTTCAATATCTTATTTAGCTTCAATTTTCATGATTGTTGCTTCATCATTAGATGATTCCACGAACAACTCTTCATCGCTCGTGCAATCAGATAGTTCTCCGGCTATGCAGGCTTGCCTTTTTCTGATGAACTTGTTTCTTCTGGCTTGCCTTTCAGCTCTTCCAGCAGTCGTGAGCTCTGGACATTCATATTGGTAATGTCCTGACTTCTTGCAGTTGTAACACGTTGAGCCTTCCATTCTTGGTGTTTCATTATTTCCAGTGGAGGCAATCTCAATGTACCTGCATTCAGGTAGATAGTTAGATCCACCTTTTGGGTGATTATTTTCTCTCTTACCTTGGTAGCTTTTTGATGCTCTCTTAATTTTATTGAGCTTGTACTTCTCCTTTTGGTACTTTACCGCAAGGAGAGCATACTTTTCAGCTAGATTATTAGTAGTTGGAATAGTCATTGAACTTCCAGCTAATTGACTTGTGGTTGATGGACTTGCTCCAGGTGTGCTGACTGTTGCCTTGTATACAAGATCCATTGGCATCTCAGTATCACCACTAGGAGTATGCGGAAAATTGAACTCAAACTCCTTTGCTTTTAGTTCTGAAAAGATATAATCAAGAGCAACAGAGCTTAAGTCAGTTCTTCGCAAACATGTAGCAAAGTAATACCACTTGGGTCTAGTAAGAGCCCTTAGAATTTTTGGTATTTATCTCCTTATTGCTGAAGGTTTTCCCCAGTCCATTGATGATGTTGACATGATTTGTGAATCTAATGCTGAAATCATCAATTGACTCTCCGAGAATCATTGCAAATGCTTCGAGCTTCGGTAGCTCCAAATCAAGCTTGTTTTCCTTGATTTGTGGAGTTCCTTGACTCAGTACTGTGAGAAAATCCCAGAGCTCTTTCGTAGTTTTGCAGTTATGCACCCTTCCGAGATAAGAATCACGGAGTGTAGTCAGTATCGCATTGCGTGCGACCGGTCAAGTTTGTGTAGCTTTCTCTCTTCTGGTGTAAAGAGGCTTATGTTACGATTTTTGAACACTAGAGAGTTTCACTGCTTGAATTCTTTGGTTCCCGTTGATATTTTCTCTACATGAAGACTCTTCTCGATTTATAGTCTCGACTTATGAATAGATCCGTATGAAGGGGTCTAGACACGTGTCGAATACGACAAGAAAACGGTCATCTTCAATTTGAATATCTCTATATGGATTTCCCCTTTTTCAGTCTAGGAATCAGCTTTATGGCAGAGTAGGTATAGTGCTGGCAACTCCTCATTGGTCAAGGATAGAGAGTAGGTGAGGTCTGTTCAAACATCAAGAGCATACTTAGTTAACTTCCTCTGATTCCTCGAACCTTTTGCTGAATTGTCTTCTACTGACATTCTTCTGAGATATTCAGTGCTTGGCTAAAATTTCTTTGTAGATTCAGTGGGTTTAGAAATGCCCAACTGAGTTCCTCAATGTTGAGGAACTCAGGAGTGATACAAGATGTTCTACTGAACCTATCAGCTACTGAACTCTAGCTAGCCTACTAAGTTCCTAACATACTGAACTCAATTAAGCTATTACATTATAAGGTTCATCATTCAACTAGGAGTTTTGGGATCTTCAAATCTTATCATATTGAATCTCATACCCACCAATCTACCTACAGGAGTACTATTGATAGACTCACCGAAGTGAATATGGGAGTGGAGCTCCCAATGGAATTTTGAGGCAAAATTTCTAGAGCGTTCTTTTACTGGGATAGATGTGCATGTCCATAATTTTCACGGGAAAAGGTTTGGTGTGGTAAATTGTTAGAGATAGAGTTCAAGACTACAAGTCACTCTAGTATAATCTAAATTGTATCCATTACGCAAAGGTTCAAGTTGAAAGACACCTTTCAAATTGTTAGAAACTCAGTAGGCTAACATGACGAAAATCCTTTTGCGCCTACACTTTCGCACCATATCTTATACTGAACTATTGTTCACTCACTGAAGTTGGTAGATAGGACTCAGTAGACGAATACTTTGTCCACGCCATCTAGAAAGCTAATTTGGCCAATTGACTCGTTCAGTAGCACACTTTAGTAGTAAACTGACTTTCACGTTTGTGTTAAAATCTCCACTCAGGTGTATTAACCCATCCCCCCCCCAACACCTGAAGGCTCGTCTCTGGACCAACATGTATTTTCAAAAACATTTTGTGAGCAGTAATCAAAATCAAAATCAATAAGATCCGGCATAAACAAAGGTGTGTTTAAACTTGGACCTTTGCATAATGGATACAATTTTGATTATACTAGAGTGACATGTAGTCTTGAACTCTATCTCTAACAATGTACCACACCAAACGTTTTCCTGTGCAAATTATGGCCATGCACATCTATCCCAGTAAGTGAACGCTCTAGAAATTTTGCCTCAAAATTCCATAGGGAGCGACTCCACTCCCATTTTCACTTCGGTGAGTCTATCAAGAGTTTTCCTGTAGGTAGGTTGTTGGGTATGAGATTCACTATGATAAGATTTGAATATCCCAAAAATCCTAGCTGAATGATGAACCTTATAATGTGTTGGGAGATGATTCAGTCCCTCCACAACTTGTTGGGAGACAACTCAGTAGCCTAGTACTTTGAAGATTCAAAGATCCCAAAACCCTACTTTGACTGATGAACCATTCCGTTGTAATCTGTTGTTTGTCTCTAAGAGTTTCAGACTCAGTAGACACTCTTCATTTGGTCCAGGCGCTCAGTAGATTATCAGCCTCAGTACCAGAAGAAGAAGACTCAGTGATACTGGATTCAACAGGAGCAGTATACAGAAAGGAGTCAGTGGAACTGAACTCAGCAGGAGTAGTTCACTGAACTCAGAGTTGATCTTCAGTAGAGCTGACTCAGTAGGAGTATGCTACTGAATATAGATCAGACTCAGCAACGGCTGAATAATCTTCTGATTGTCAGGATTTACTAAGTCAAATCAGCAGAGTCATACGAGGTATAGAGAAGTCAGCTTCAGATCTACCTTGAAGTCTGTTCTGTCTCACCTAGTTTCTTCAGCCTCGACCAATGATGAGCGGCCAGCTGTCCACTTTCTGATTAAAGCTGCAAGTCAACAACTTTCCCAAAATTGAGGGAAATGACTCTGCCACCATCTTTGAAAGAGCCGTTAGCTACCCAAAAGAGAGAGACACAAGGATCGTCGTCTCCAACGGATCTATCCATGTCTATGCTCTATAAATAGAGGGATAAATTCAAATTGAAGCTCACGAACCTACGAGAGAACAAGAACACGAGCATTCATGAGCAACTCAAAATGACTTAAGCTTTCCGCAAGATCTTCACAGAATAATCTCCGGCGAAAGGGTACATACTTGCTCATAGGGAACCAAGCTGAACCAGATTATAAATCCTCTAGTATCCAAGCGACTGAATACGAACCCAAGTCTATACTTAACTGTTCGTCGCTCTAGAAGCCACTTTCTCATTCCCTATCCCTCTAACCTAAGCTCAGCAGATCTTATCCATAGCTTAGACGAAGGAGTTCATATCTGAACTAATCCTTATTGTAAAGGACTCCTTCATAGTTGGAGAGTTTGTCAAACGCTTTAGTTTGATACCTTGTAAACTGAGACTTGCTCAGTATAAATCTCAAGACCAGTGTTTGTCCAGTGTACAAACCGACTGAGACTATCTCAGTATAATACATAGCTTCCTGATCTTTCGGGACAGTGGACGTAGGATTGTTGGATCTGAACCACTTTAAAAATTGCATGTGTTCTGTCTCTTTACTGTTGCATTAATTACTGTTCATACTGAAAATATTTCTAAAATCATTCAACTGAGTTTCAACAAAGCTTAATCGATCGCACTAATATACTGAAACTATTTTATTAAAAACGTTTTCTAAACCCAACTGAATTTGGGCCTACACATTTCCGCACTATACTGAACTTCAGCTGAACGGTACTGAATTCTGACTCAAGTCAGCTAGCAGGCCTCACTCAAGTCAGTCACTCTGTCACACGATCCAGAATAACTTATTTGGTCTACTGAACTTGTTCAGTACGACACTCTCCTGAAAAAGACTGTTCGTGTTAAAGTAGAGGAATTATTTTCAGGTGTATTCACCCCCCTCTACACCTGAACGTTTAATCTCGGGACCAACAATTGGTATCAGAGCGGGAGTTCTCTAAGACTCTTGTTATTCTGAAACTGGTCTACTTGAACGGATCCAGAAAACGTTTTCACAGCATATCATTATCTTCTACGTCTGATATGTCAGGAATCAGGATGGTACCCATGTTCTCAGTAGAGAACTACGGGGTATGGCGAGTCAGAATGGAGGCAGATCCGACTTCCCTCCATGACAGCATGATAGAGGTACTAGAGGACGGACCTATCGTTTCGATGGTTGATAATGTCGTAACTCAGGACCCTACACAAGGAGGAGGAATGGTGACCGGGAAGAAGATCCCTAAAGACAGAAGTCTCTTCACCCCTGAGGAGAAGAAGCTTCACAACTTAGACCGGGTTGCCAGAAACGCCATACTGACCACTCGAGTGATTCATATCTCGGGAGAGTTCAGGACTGCAAGTCCGCGAAGGAACTCTGGGATGCTCTAGCGCTACTGAGTCGGGGGACTCAGAAGATCAAAGCAAACAAACTGGCGCTGGAACTTCAGAAACTGGAGAGACTATCTCTCATGCCTGGTGACTCTATTGAAGATCTTAACGTTAGATTCACGGATCTGATGAACTCTATCAACGGGCTGGGAAAGACGTTCTCCAACCGAGAGATAAATCTCAAGATTTTGAGGGCACTGCCAGACGGTCATTGGACTCCCTTTGCTACCTTACTGAGACATTCTGATTTAGATATTGTTACTCCTGACCATATCTTTTTAGAACTTAAAGATGAGGAGTTCGAGTTTGGTCTACCTCAAAGGAAGCAGCGAGCTGAAGCTGACACCCAAATCGACCATGCTTTCAAAGCATCAGTCAGCACAGCGGCTCCAGCGTCTAGCAAGGATGAACCTTCACTCAGTGACTTACAAGAAGGAAACCTGGCTAAGAAGTACGCGCTGCTTGCCGTAAAGTATCAGAAGGAGAAGGAGAGGCGCAAAAAACTCTCAAGAGTCGTCAGAGACTCCAAGGGTAAGTCTGAGTATACACGTAAGCGCACTCTTGACTCACATACTTCTGACTGCAGGAAACAGGAGGACTCAACTCAGTCAAAAGACAGCGAGAGCAAATAAGAGAGAGTCACTACCTGCTACAACTGCAAGAAGCCAGTATGATTGTCCTGAGCTCAGTACTGCTGAGAGAGCAGCACGCAAAGCTTGAAGGAGAAGTTCATCAAGAAGCATCAAGTATATATAGCTGCTGAACTCTCAAATGACTTAGATGAAGTCGATTCATTCATGGATTCATCCGACGATGAAGCGGCATTCATGGCCGTAGAGCTTGAAGAAGATGCCGAAAAGTGTCTCATGGTAGGAGAAGAGGAAGAGGTAAACTCTCACGCACCATTTAACTCCTCTTCACACTGCACACACGACACTATTTCAGGTGCAGATGAGAATCTGGACGTCGCAATCGCATATGAGGAACTACTCGACGAGCAGATTCAGATGAGTCTGCAGCTCAGTAAGACTCTTCAGGAGTTGGATACCCTGAAAGTGGAGAATCAGAGATTGTTGGTCCGGAGATGATAAGTCAGGTGTAGAGGGGGGGGGGGTGAATACACCTGAGCTCAGTTTCTTTTTCTCAGTGAAGGTCAGCTGAGCTGATGATTGCAACTGATGAACAGTGCCAAATAAGCCTTCAATCGCGGGACGAGTGAGTCGGCCATCGAACTCTCTCCTACCGATCGTTGTCGGTACTTTGAGAATCGGTCGAAGACATTGTGTGCGGAAAGTGTGGGGCCCGGAATTCGTCTCTTTTGAAAACACGTTTTAGCAAATTAAGTCTTTTGGCTGTGCGCTTTGTAAAATACGTTTTATGCAAGCTTATGATTTTAAAGTCAGTTTAATGCTATGCAATAAAACAGTAAAAGAACACAAGTGATTTAACGTGGTTCGGATACCCAAGATCCTACGTCCACGGTCCTAAACAAGGCAGGAGAACTTGTTGATTATTCTGAGCAAGCCTCAGCAGGGATACTGTGCACTGGACAGTTCCCTCTAAGTTATAGTCCTTAGCGACTTTACAATCCAAACCTAAGTTTGAAAGGGAAGGGAATTTTCTCCAACTGAGAAGGAGTTCTTACAATAAGAACAATTCACTAAATGTGAACTCCTTCGAATCTAAGCTATAAATATGACAATGAGCTTAGTCTAGAGAAGTAAGGGATGTAAGAACTCTAGAGAGAAAAACTAAGAAATCTTCTAAGTATGCAAGTTTTCCTCTGGATGATCTTTGAGTGTTCTAGAGCGTTTATGAACTTGAGTTTGTCCCTTTTGAAATTCCGTTATTCTTCTTCTTCCAGAGCTTCAAAAACTTCTCTATTTATAGTTGTGAGTTATGGCATATGTCCGTTGGAGACGACGATGCCACGTGTCACAAGCTTCCAAGGAAAACGACCATTAATTCGAACTTGTTGCAGTAGGGCAGTTAATGCACTGTTCATGAGAGCAGCTTTACTGTGTAAGAGTAGGTAGCGTTGTCGGCTTCTCATTGGTCGAGGTTTGTAGTTGGTGAGAATGTCAGAGTTGACCGTTCAACAACCTCGTATGTCTTCTCGCTGAACTTTTCAAAAAGACTTGAATAGGCTGGGTCGCTTTCCGTAGGATACGATGGACGAAAAGTCTCTGTCTTCTTCGGTGAGTCGGCCGACACGGCATCTACTGAGTAGGTCAGCTGGCGACTGCGAAGGTACTGTGCTTGTTTCTGTTCTTCTACTGATGACTATCAGCTGGGAGTAGTCTTCTACTGATGATTTGTCAGCTGATGCGCTGTCTTCGACTGAGTGAAGGATCAGATGCTGACTGAAGAACACAAGCGATTACACTGATGACGTGGGGTTCTGAAAAGTATCTTCAACAGAAGATCAGTTCAACAATTACCCCGTACAGGACTTAGACAAAAATAATAAACAATACACCAAGTCTAACCTATACATCAGCTAATCCTAACGACACACTAATCTACTGATATCAGCTAGGTTTTGGGATCTTCAATTCCATAGTACTACTATGATTTCCCCCAATTTTCTTTTAACCAAACAACAACTGAGTATCATCTACTGACTCATATCCAACAATTTCCCCCTAATTGATGATGCCAAAACCTCTACCTCTACCTCTTAAACTTCTTAAGTCTATAAAAGATGCTATCCTACTGACAACAATTCCCCCCTTACAACATTCTGAGGAAAAATAAAGATAAAGTAATTTCAATACTTCAGTAGGTGGGACATAGGCAAAATCAGAGAAACTGTCTGTGAGTGTGTGTCAGATCACTTAGTGATCATTCGTGAAAACACGATGCAAAGAGTTGAAAGACAATGAGTAATTGTCTGACAAGCAGTAGGAACTGATATATATATAATCAATGAAGTACAAGCTCCTACAGCTATTACAACAGAAATCAAAACGAAGAGAAATCATCGCCGACGCTTGAAGCGTTGAGTCTTTTTCTTGAAATCGACAGACTTCTCAACGGGAGGATCCGGATAATAATACTTGTAAACTCGATCCCGATCTCCCCGGATTTCTTCGTTGTCAAGAGGATTGTCGAGCGACAAACCCCGGATGGACGGCTTCCTCTATCTCTCTCTCAATATCCTTCGTGCACTGCGATCCACTCAGTTCCTTGGCGGAGGAAAATGTCGGAAAGTCGGGGCATGAAAGGGAATATTCTCGTTCTTCCATAATCTGTCTCAGCCGATCTCTGAATGAGATATCAAATCTCGAGATTAGTTCGTCGAATAACTGATCAGCTGGACAGTCGAGAGGATAAATGCGCCATACAAAATAGCCTTTAATAAAATCCTCTTTCAGCCTTTCCCAATGGTCGTTCATATCAGCCGGCACCCATTTATCCACATGCGGGATAGGAATATTCTTAACATATGGGCCCCTGATGAACTTGGATTTTCTTGGGATCTGCTTCCTCGGATTAGCTGCTGGCTTGAGAGATAAGCTACGCATTTTCGCCAAGTCAGCTATCCTTTTCTTTTCTCGGAGTGCGGCTGCTCTACTATCTCCTCGTCTGAGACTCAGACCTTGCAGCGTCGCCTCCCAGGTCACTTGATCTTCCGCTATCTGCTCAGGTGTTAGAGTAGAAGTGGGAAAACTCTGAGCAGTAGCTTGGATCTCAGTCGGAAGAGTCTTAGCAAAATCTTCTTGGGCTTTCTTCTTCTGCTCTTCGACTGACCCGACCTTTTTCTTGCCTTTGCCTCTAACAGCTTCTCCCTTAGGCTTCTTTGCTGCTTCTGCTGCCTCTTTAAGCTGACGCTCATGGTCGAGCTCATCCTGCAGCTGTTGGGCAATTTTGAGGTCATAAGCCTCTTGCTCCGCTTTTGATTTGAACTTATGGACCGGGGAGGAAGGAGGAGTAGATTCAGTTGCAAACTCTTTCTCCGGCCTCTGCGGTGGCAATTGTTCAGGCTCAGACTCTTCTTCTTCTGTCTCCTGCTCAATAAAATTTGCTACTTCTTCAATGTGAGCAGCAGAAGAGGAGATGGGGGTTGGCTGAAGTGGGAATTCTAGGAGAAGGACCTCAGAAGAGTTCTTATCTCGAGTTGTAGAGGGTCCTTCCTCCCCGAGCCCTTTCCCCCCGAGTGCAGTGCGGGTTCTTCATCGTGGAGGGTCTCTCCTCCTGAACCCTTTCCCTGATAATCTGTACATCAGCTGTATCCGTTTCAGGTTCATCTTTTATTATACCTTCCCCCTTTTTGGCATCAGTAGCCTTATCGAGGTTGGTACGGATAGATGTGACCTCTTTCTCAAGCTTGTATACTGAGTCCTTGATCTGATTAACTATAGAGTCGAAGTCCTTGACCAAGTCACAGTATTTCTCCCAGTCCTTCTCTTGATCAGCCCTAGATCGATTGAGATGAGCAGTTGACTCCTGGCGGAGTTTCAGCAGGGCTAGATCATTAGATTCCTTCATCTCCTTCTGAATCTCTTTCAAGGCCGCAGCCTGTTGCTTAATAGCAGTCTGGAGGCTGCTTGTAGCCAACTTGTTTCGCTCTTCCATTTGAGCTTGGACTGTTGTGAGAGCATGAGTCAGCTGCTCAGTAAATGTTTTGTGCTGAGCTTGGAGCAGCAACTGACTCTGTGCAGATAGATCTGCTTTCTGAGCTATCAATGCCTGCTCGATCATCTCCTTAAAATCAGGCTGCGAAGGAGCCTCTTGAGGAGTGGAGATGTCAGCGGCTAGCTTATCCAGGCTTTCAGTCTGCGCCTTCGTATACATCTCCCATTTGATATGGACGTCTTTGGCGAGAAGTCTGTTTTTAGCACCTTGGCGTCTGATTGCCTTATTCACTGATTTGGAGGATACGGAACCAATGGGTTGAATCTGGTAAGAGCTTGTTCCGAGCCTTTGATCAGAAAACATGAGGAGCTGCTCCCTACTGTACTTCGGAGCGCCCTGAGCCTCACCTGATGTACCAGGGGGTGGTGATTGGCTCTTCTCATGAGGAGTTGGTCCCTCAACAGAGCCTCCCAACTCTGCATCCTTGGGGTTGCCTTCCATCTCCTGATCTTGTTCTTGGTCATCATCCTCATCAGCAGGAGGAGATGGAGGCGGAGCATTATCAGCAGGAGCTGTGGTACGCAGGCTAAGAAGATAGAGCATAGCAGCTCGAAGATCCTCGAAGGACGCCAAATCAGCTGGCTCCCCGAAACCGATCTCTGCCTGTAAATCTTACTCCTCTGTTAGTAGATCGATGGCTGACTGAGTTTTAGCAAAGTCTATAAGAATATCCCAGTTTAAAAACCTCAGTAGCATCTGAACTCTTGCCCTGATGGCAATGTCAACCAAGTCTTCATGCTCAGCTATCTTTGGAATTTGATCGTGAATCTCAGCTGTAGCACGTAGACGAGTGGTATGAGTTGTTGTCCATTCAGTCTCTTCAGTTGGCTCTCTATTGTCCGACTGAGTGTCATCGGAGCTGATGACTTGAGCTTTATCCTTGAGGGTGGCTCCTTCCATCCCTGTGTCGGAGTCCAAGGTTTGCTCATCTTGAGGTGGAGGAGGAGCCTGTTCTATGACAGTTATCGGCTGAGCCACAGTGACCTCAGCTGGTCGTGGCTTTGTAAGCCTCCTCCTCTTGGGCACATCAGCGGGAGATGGCAGGGCAGTAGCAGCTCTCTTCTGCTCAGGTGGCCCTTTGCCAATTGACTTCTCCGTCGCTTCTTTAGTCTTAAATTTTATCAGCTTAGTGTTGTACAGCTTTGAGTCTTCGAAAGCTGAGTTCCTCTGTACAACACTCTCTATTAGGACAGACATCTTAGTCCTGAATAGAAGCTTACCCATACTGGCCAACTTCCTCTCGCCAGAGGGTAGAGTAGTTAATTTCTGGGCCTGGGCTTTCATCTGAGTCGTGTAATAGTCTGCCCAATTCACTTCTACTCCGTCATCAATAACCATCATCAGCTGAATCCTTGGCTTGGACAGTTGATCATACGATCCAGCTGAGCTTGTCTGTATGTGTGAGACCACATACGCTAAACCTCTGTACTGAGGTAGCAAAAGATTCCTCGGGAGAGCTGTCTTGAACGTCAGATCACTGCGTCCACAGAACTTTTGTACATAGGCATTGATCTCCTTATCCTTATATCCGATAGGTGAGATACCAGAATTTGGAAGCTGAAACGCGAGGACTAGAGCCTCTCGGATGTTGAAGGTGTGCTGAGTCGGCTTCCACTTGTTCGGAGTGGTTTCTCTCATGTATGAGAAAGAAGCTTCTTCTCCTCCGGCAGCCACTGAGTTCCAGTTAAAATATGCTTCTGCCACTTGCCTTGGCAGATGGGCACGCGGATGCTTGGTCACAAGGGTCTCCAACCCAGACCTCTCCAGAGCATCGAACATAGGCTCCAGATATGAAATGTCCACCTGGCGGAAAGCCATTGTTGGTTCGAACTGGATTCGGATGGCCATGATCTCCACTATGGGTTCAGGAGTCTGTACGATCGCCATAGAAATCTGCAAAACACATGTTAGCACTTGAAAATAGAGTAAGTCAGTAGTTGTCAGCAGATTTGAATACATTACCGAGTATGAGAGCTTGAGAGATGCACAGGCAAAGCAGTTACAGGAGTTTTGAGATGGAAACTGATTTGCGATAAAAGCTCTTAGGTTTTGATAATGGCGAAAAGTGAGGAAAAAGATAGAAGTTGAAAGATTTTGTATATATTGGCTTGATTGCAAGTTTCAATCCAAAGACTGAGTTTTAATCTTCCAAAAACTATGAACGGCTAAGATTTAATGTTATAAAAGGAATGATTACAAAAGCCGCCTAAAACATAGATCGACGTAATAAAGGTAAGTGAGTAGACATGCATTAAATG
This sequence comes from Lavandula angustifolia, assembly GCA_028984105.1. Taxonomy (NCBI): domain Eukaryota; kingdom Viridiplantae; phylum Streptophyta; class Magnoliopsida; order Lamiales; family Lamiaceae; genus Lavandula; species Lavandula angustifolia. Next base: position 5,310,917 of record CM054818.1, on the reverse strand, counting down.
CGCGACAGACAACATTAATTACTCAGTTTATGTAAATGAAAAGGTTTCCTACTGACCTTTCCTTAAAACTATTAATGGCGGGAAATGAATGCACATTAACTACTGAGTGTGAGCGACTGATGCAATAAATGCGAGCATGCTTCAAAAGAATTTAAGTACACAAAATTACGCAAACCTCTTCAGCTGAACTTATCAGCTGGTTACCGATCTTCTTCGGTGAACTTATCGGTGGTTACCGAACCTCTTCGTTGAACCTCGTCGGCTAGTTGCTTGTACGTATTAGGAGAATGGTTGTCATGCTGATGACTATGTTCCCCACTTGCTTGTGCAGGAGGTGAGTTTCCCAACTGAGTCACTGTACTTAGTTATCTGACCTGTCGTACTGATTCCTTATGCTGATCCCAATTGTTACCAATTGTTGGGCAATGATGTTCTCAATAGTCGGCATCTACTGACGCATCTCAGTAGGATCCAGTAGACCTAGCTCAACTGATAGTTCTCTGAACCTGTTCTCAGCTAGTGGTTTGGTCAGTATATCTGCCCTTTGCTTGTCAGTATGGATCTTCTCCATCCTGATATCCTTCTTCTCGACATGGTCTCTGATGAAGTGGTGTCGAATATCCACGTGCTTGCATCTGGTATGTAGAACTGGGTTATGAGTTATGGCAATTGCACTTGTGGAGTCGCAGTAGATGGGCACTTCATCCTGAGTTATACCATAATCTCTAAGTTGTTCTCGAAGCCAAAGGATGCGGGAACGACAACTTCCTGCAGCCCATGTACTCGGCCTTGGTAGTGGACGTTGCTGCCGAATGCTGCTTCTTTGAAAACCAAGAAATCGCTTCTTTGCCTTAGAACCGACAAGTTTCGGAAGTTGACTTTCGATCTATCCCGCATCTTGCATAATCGGCATCGAATAACTTTGTTAGTATTAAGTTATCATCGGCGGGATACCATAACCCGAAGATCGGGTGTTCCTCTTAAATAGCGCAAATCTTCTTCGCTGAGTCTAAATGACTTCACTTGGGATCCGCTTGGAATCTTGCGCATACACCTACAGCATAAGTTATGTTAGGACGGCTAGCTGTTAAATAAAGTAAAGAGCCTATAATAGCTTTATAATCAGTAGAGTTAACAGAAGCTCCCTCTTTGTCTAGATCGATTTTAAAGTTCGTGTTCATGGGGATTTTGATTGGCTTTCTGGAGTCGCAGCCGAATCTCTTGAGAAGATCTCGAGTGTATTTGGCTTGATTGATGAAGATTCCTTCAGGTGATTGCTTCACTTGAAATCCAAGGAAATAATTCATCTCTCCCATCATGGACATCTCGAATTTCTCCTTCATCATCTTCTCGAACTGCTACATATGACTTCGTTTCTGCAGACGAAAATGATGTCGTCCACGTAGATCTGCACCAGTAGGATGTCATCTCCTGACTTTATGTTGAATAGGGTGCGATCTACTGTCCCCTTCTGAAAACCTTTCTGAAGTAGAAAGTCTGATAGGGTATCATACCAAGCCCTGGGTGCTTGTTTTAACCCATACATAGCTTTCCTAAGTCTGTACACCTGATGTCCCTGCTGAAAGCCAGGCGGTTGTTCCACGTAGACTTCTTCCTTCAGTACGCCATTCAGAAAAGCTGACTTCACATCCATCTGATATACCTTAAATCCCTGATGTGTTGCATAAGCTAGGAAAAGACGAATGGCTTCCAATCTGGCGACTGGAGCAAATGTTTCATCAAAGTCAATTCCCTCTGCCTGACTGTATCCTTTAGCAACTAGTCGAGCTTTATTTCTGACAATAACGTTGTTTTCATCTCGCTTGTTCTTGAAAACCCACTTAGTTCCAATCACGTGCTGATGTCTAGGTCTGTCGACAAGCTCCCAAACTTCATTTCTGACGAACTGGTTCAGCTCTTCTTGCATAGGATTGACCCAGTCAGCATCTTTAAGTACGTCCTCTATCGACTGAGGTTCTTCTGTAGACAGAAAACAAGAGTAAAGTGAGCTTTCTCCGTGACTTAATCTTGATCTCGTCCTTATAGTTGCTGATGGATCTCCAATGATAAGATCTGAAGAATGAGCATCGAGCCACGAACGCCTGAGTCGGGCTTCTTCTTCTGATACTACTTCGCACGGTCGGTAGGTATATTAGGCATTTCGGTAGTGCGTTCTGGACCGTAGCAATTCAGTAAGAAGGTTAGGATCTACTGAGTTTCCAGGTTCAGGGGAATTTAGCTCAGGAACATTAATCGTTCCCCCTGATTTATATTCTCAGTAGAGGTCTCAGTTACCACAGGGGCTTCCTCATCGACCGATGTTACCTGTTGTTGATTCTGTTCGATAGAATCAACTAGGTTAGCTACATTGCTTGTTGGCCGAGTCCGAATTTCTTCATCTTCCGACTCATCATCCCAACAATCTTTGGATCTTTTCGGCTTTGTAATTCGATCCGAGATCCCGTAGCTTGCTGCCGACATCCTCGGTATTTGACTTTGTATCTTTCTCCGTTCTCGTTAACAAATTCATCAAAAACAACATGAGGGCTTTCCTCCACGCAAAGAGTTCGATAGTTAAAGACTCGAAGGCTTTATCGACTCGGGAGTATCCTAAGAATACTCCTTGATCGAGATTTGCTATCAAAGACCTTCAACGAGATCTTTCCCATTTTTGTGGATAAAGCAAGGACAAACGAAAACATGAAAATGAGAAATAGAAGGAATTCTCCCTTTCCACGGTTCGTAAGGCGTCTTCATGTGTTCTTTGTGTTAGTAGTGAGCGATTACCGAGTGTAACGGGCGGTGTCGGTAGCACTCCAAAACTTTGAGGGTAGTCAGATGCGAGGAGCGTTCTTGCTCTTTGAGTGTTCTGTTCTTACGTTCGCAAGCCGTTCGGTGAGGGTGCGCGCAGCTGAGTCTCGTGCTGAATTCCTCTCTATCGCAAAGTATGTCTTAACTACGAGTTTAGAAACTCGTTCCTCGTCGAGCGTATCTTCTTAATCTTGATGTTCTTTTCCACACGAGTTTCTTCAGTAGATTAGGTAACTCGATCGAACATCGATTTGTTGCGATGAAGATGACCCAAGTATATCTCGAGTAGTCATCTATGACGACAGGGCATACTTCTTGCCTCTTATAGTCACCGGAGAGACGCGAATAAGTCCATGTGAAGTACCAAGGATTCCATCGGTGGAAGGTGACGGAATAGGTGGATTGCTCCTCTTTGTTTGCTTTCCCTTCGGTACGCTTCACAATTTCGTCTTTGATAAACGATTCGTTGGGCAGTCCTCGACTTTGAGTTCTTGACTAGCTTTTCATGGTCTTGAAGTTCATGGGCGAGTCTATTGTGCCATAGCCAACCCGACTTGTCACCCGATTTGGTCCGTGCGAGCAAGCAAGCCTCGGGTTACTGCGGTATTCCGGTTGCAACATAGATGTTCTTCCTCCGCGAACCTCGATAACACTGTTTTCCCTGTAGATTTGTCAACAATATCATAGAAACCAGCGTCAAAGATTACTCGTTAAGATTATCACGGAATTGATGACGGCAAAGGAGATTATGTTGAAGTCCTTCAACATATGTTACTCTTGGACCGTGGCGATCCCAATGTTCGGCGTTCCGTATCCCCTTGTGTAGCCTTTAGAGTTGTCACCGAATTCAATGCGGGACCATCTTCTTGTACGTAGTTGGTCGGCGAGCTCTTACGGTAAGTCATGTGTCTCGAGCGCCGCCGTCCACTATCCACGGGTCCTTATGCACCTCGGCCTCTTCTCAGACCATCGAGACGTATTCGGGCCGACTCATCGGGAAACTGTCTTTGCGACCTCAAGCTGCGACGAATGCGGCTTTATCTTGGAAGAATACATGAATGTATCCTCCTCAATTGAGTTGTCGGATATCTCTCCGGCTATATAGGCTGCTGTCTCTCGGCGAATTTCTTTCTCCTCGGCTTGCCGTTCGCTCTTTGAGCAGTGAGAGTTCGGGACAATCATATTGATAGTGTCCCTCCTTCTTGCGGTTGTAGCGGTGGATGTTCTGCTTGCTCTTACCAGTGAGTCTTTAGACGGATCGGCGACAGAACTCCGATTTCTCGCATTCGGTAGAAAGATTAGATTCTTCTTTCTTATGATAATCTTTCTTACCCGAGGAAGAATCTCGGTTGTATTTCCTCGGCTTTCGACTCTCTCCTTTTCCCTCGATATTTGAGAGCCATCGGTGCTAGGCCGGTCGGGGCCTGAAGTCTCAGAAGACTTTGCTACTGATGCGGCCACAGCTTTGCTTGAGGAAATAGGCTTGGCTCCGGTATTGCTGACTGTTGCCTTGAAGGCGTGGTCGAACTGTGTGTCAGCTGGAGCGCTTAAGCACTTTTGGGGTAGGCTATGCTCGAATTCCTCCGATTTTAATTCTGAAAATATAACATCAGGAGTTAGAGCATTTAGATCAGAGCGACGTAAATAAGTAGCAAATGGAAGCCACTTCTGTCGGGGCAACGCTCTCAAGATCTTGGTGTTCATCTCCTTGTTGGTGAACGACCTCCCCAGCCCATTGATGACATTGACTTGATTGGTGAATCTGACACTCATCTCGTTTCAGTAGGCTCCATTGCAAAGGCGTCGAACTTCTGAAGCTCTAGCTCGAGCTTGTTTTCTTTGATCTGAGGGGTTCCATGGCTCAGTACAGCCAAGGCGTCCCATAGCTCTTTCGCCGTTTTGCAATCTTGTACCCTTCCGAGGTGTGAGTCACTGAGCGTAGTCAGTATGGCATTACGTGCAACACGGTCAATGTTGTGCAACTTCTTTTCTTCAGGCGTGAAGGCAGATTTGTCTTTGGGAACCTTAGCACCAGTTTGTGCTCCCATGCCTCCTCTAGCAGCAAATACTACGCTGTCGATCATGGGAATGATCGGTCCTGACTCTAGGACATCTGACATGCTGTCGTGGAGTGACGTTAGGTGTGCCTCCATACGTACACGCCATACCGTGTAGTTCTCTATTGAGAACATCGGTACCATCCTAATACCGACATATCGACATTGTAAGAGTAAGAGTATAAGGATGCTTGAAAAGATGCTTATGCGGTGAAAACGGTTTTCCGGATCGGTTCGAGAGGACCGATTTTGAAACCGGCGATCGGTTGAACACCGTACGCTCCGATACCAATTGTTGGTCCGGAGACGATAAGTCGGTGTAGAGGGGGGGGGTGAATACACTCGAGCTCGGTTTCTTTTTCTCGGTGAAGGTCAGTGAGGCGATGATTGCAACCGATGAACGATGCCAAATAAGCCTTCGATCGCGGGACGAGTGAGTCGGCCCATCGAACTCTCTCCTACTGACTGTTGTCAGTACTTTGAGAATCAGTCGGAGACTGTTGTGCGGAAAGTGTGGGGCCCGGAATTCGTCTCTTTTGAAAACACGTTTTAGCAAATTAAGTCTTTTGGTTGTGCGCTTTGTAAAATACGTTTTATGCAAGCTTATGATTTTAAAGTCAGTTTAATGTTATGCAATAAAACAGTAAAAGAACACAAGCGATTTAACGTGGTTCGGATACCCAAGATCCTACGTCCACGATCCCGAACAAGGCGGGAGAACTTGTTGATTATTCACGAGCAAGCCTCGAGCGGGGATACGTGCGCCTGGACAGTTCCCTCTAAGTTATAGTCCTTAGCGACTTTACAATCCAAACCTAAGTTTGAAAGGGAAGGGAATTTTCTCCAACTGAGAAGGAGTTCTTACAATAAGAACAATTCACTAAATGTGAACTCCTTCGAATCTAAGCTATAAATATGACAATGAGCTTAGTCTAGAGAAGTAAGGGATGTAAGAACTCTAGAGAGAAAAACTAAGAAATCTTCTAAGTATGCAAGTTTTCCTCTGGATGATCTTTGAGTGTTCTAGAGCGTTTATGAACTTGAGTTTGTCCCTTTTGAAATTCTGTTATTCTTCTTCTTCCAGAGCTTCAAAAACTTCTCTATTTATAGTTGTGAGTTATGGCATATGTCCGTTGGAGACGACGATGCCACGTGTCACAAGCTTCCAAGGAAAACGGCCATTAATTCGAACTTGTTGCGGCGGGCGGTTAATGCACTTGTTCATGAGAGCAGCACTTTCTTGTGTAGAGTAGGTAAGTGTTGTCGGCTTCTCATTGGTCGAGGTTTGTAGTTGGTGAGAATGTCGAGTTGACCGTTCAACAACCTCGTATGTCTTCTCGCTGAACTTTTCGAAAAGACTTGAATAGGCTGGGTCGCTTTCCGTAGGATACGATAGGCCGAAAAGTCTCTGTCTTCTTCGAATGAGTCGGCGACACGGCATCTACCGAGTAGGTCAGTTGGCGGCTGCGAAGGTGCTGTGCTTGTTTTCGTTCTTCTGCGATGACTATCAGTGGGAGTAGTCTTCTACGCGATGATTTGTCGGTCGATGCGCTGTCTTCGGCCGAGAGTGAAGGATCGATGCTGGCCCGAAGAACACAAGCGATTACAACGATGACGTGGGGTTCTGAAAAGTATCTTCAACAGAAGATCAGTTCAACAATTACCCCGTACAGGACTTAGACAAAAATAATAAACAAGACACCAAGTCTAACCTATACATCAGCTAATCCTAACGACACACTAATCTACTGATATCAGCTAGGTTTTGGGATCTTCAATTCCATAGTACTACTATGATTTCCCCCAATTTTCTTTTAACCAAACAACACCTGAGTATCATCTACTGACTCATATCCAATAGAGACTTTCTCAGGAGAGTCAGGTTACTACTGATTCAGAAGGACTTGTGTTGAGACTCAGGGCGAAGATTAACTCTCTGATGGCCAAGTCTCTGCATCAAGAAGATCAGATCTCAGTACTGACCAATGACTTGACTCAGAAAGATACTGGCCGAGTCTCACCGAAGCAAGAGTCGTCGGGACTTCGGTCGAGCATGAACTGCTGAAGAAAAGCGATGATGTCTGGAGGAACCTGATGACAGAGCGGTACATGGGCGCTGAAAAGAAGATTGAGGCGATGCTAGCAAGCAACAAGCCTAAGCACCGCAAGGAGGGACTTGGATTAAGCCATGCAGCCTCCTCATCTCCCCCGTACGCTCTGAAAACCGGTTAGCTGATAGATTTGTTCAAGGGGAGACCATTAACGCAGAAATTCTGAACCCCCTAGCCAAGAACAAAAAGAAGATGAAGGCACCTCATCCCAGCTATCAGTTCCAAATCACCCCAGTTCAGTCAAGGGATGATCAGTATGGACCTCCGCAGCTGACATATCCTGCTCAATATGGATCATATTATTATGACCCTATAGTCAGGAGAGGACCTAAGAGTCAGAAGAAGAAGAAAGTCGTGCAGAAGACAAAGGTTAGCAGTGCACCTACTCAGAAGATCAGGCCTCCTGAACCTGTGAAGCCTCAGAAGTCAACATCGACCAGTCCAGTGGTCAAGTATGTTGATCAAAGTGGGAAGAAACTGTCTGAGACCACCAGGGGCGTAAGACAGATCTGGGTTTCCAAAACTAACATCTGAGGACCCAAAATCAAAAATAAAGGGACCTAAATATAATTCTATTTTGCAGGTGCACAAGGACCCTTGGTATGTGAACAACGGATGCTCAAGACACATGACATACCAGAAGGACCTACTGAAGAATTATACTACTAAAGAAGGACCCCGAATCGAGTTCGGAGACAACGCAAAAGGCTATACTAGAGGCTATGGAACACTCAACATTGGAACCGCAACAGTTCCAAGAGTATCATATGTTGAAGGACTTCAGCATAATCTTCTCTCTGTTAGTCAATTTTGTGATAACTCGAATAGAGTGATTTTTTACGCTAGTTTCTGTGATGTCATTGATAAATCTACAGGGAAAACAGTGTTGTCAGGTTCGCGCAAAAAGAATATCTACGTAGCAGACTGGAACATAGTTGAACCTGAAGCTTGTTTGTTGGCAAAGAACGACAACATAACGCGGTGGTTCTGGCACAGAAGACTCAGCCATCTCAACTTCAAGACGCTCAACAAGCTAGCTAGAAACACTCTAGCAAGAGGACTGCCGAATGAAGTATTCAGCAAAGACACTCAGTGTGAAGCATGTCTGAAGGGAAAGCAAACAAAGAATCAAAATCCACCTGTTCCATCACCTTCCATTGATGGAATCCTTCAGCTGCTACATATAGATTTATTCGGTCCAGTCTCTCCGGTGACGATCAGAGGCAAAAAGTATGATTTAGTGGTCATTGATGACTACTCGCGCTACACATAGGTCATATTTATTGCCAACAAGTCTGACGTCCAAACAGAGTTACCAACGCTTTTGAAAAAGCTCAGTGTCGAGAAGAACACCAAGATTATCAAGATATGTTCAGACAGAGGAAATAAGTTCCTGAATTCGATGGTGGAGGAGTTCTGCAAAGCTGAAGGTATAGAGCATGAGACGTCTGCTGCGCGCACGCCTCAACAAAACGGGGTTGCTGAAAGGAAGAATAGAACACTCAAAGAAGCAGCAAGAACCCTGCTCACAGACTCAGGACTCCCGACCAAATTCTGGACAGAAGCTACTGACACTGTATGTTACACTTAGAACAGATCTCTACTGACTAAGCAGCATAAGAAGACACCATATGAATTATGGAACGGAAGGAAGCCCTCTTTATCTTATTTCCATATTTTTGGGTGTTCGTGCTTTATCCACAATAATGGGAAGGATCAGTTAAAGACTTTTGATAGCAAGTCAGACCAGGGAGTCTTCTTAGGATACTCTCGGGTCAGCAAAGCCTTCAGAGTCTTTAACTACCGGACCCTTTGCGTGGAGGAAAGCCCTCATGTTGTCTTTAATGAGTTTGCTACTGAAGACAGGAGCAGGAACTCTAAACCAGAGTCTGAAGACATCACTAAGCAGCTACAAGATCTGAGCCTGAAAGATAAAGTTGAAAAGATCCAGCTGTGTTGGGATGATGATTCAGATGAAAAAACTGAAGATAAGTCTCTCGAATCACGGCCGGCCGGCGAAGTAGGCTGAGCAGTTGACTCTGCGAACGAGTCAATCCCCTAGTAACTTCAGGTCGATGAAGAAACCCAAGTGGTACACCGAGACCTCCACTGAGGATAATAATTCGGGGGGGAACAAATGAAGTTCTCGAGCTAAATGCCCCTCGAACCTCGGTGACTCGAGTAGACCCAACTCTAGTAACCGAATTGCTTCAATCTCAGAATAGTACAACTGAAATGCCTAACTCACCTACTATCTGTGTTGAACAAATCTCAGATGAAGAGTTGAAACATCGTAGATCGTGGCTGGACGCTCATACTTCTGATTTGATCATTGGAGATCCTTCAGCAAGCGTAAAGACAAGATCCAGATTCTGTCAGGGAGAAAGCGCATTGTATTCCTGTTTCTTGTTGACTGAAGAACCTCAGTCAGTTGAGGATGCACTTAAGGATGCTGATTGGATCGTAGCTATGCAAGAGGAGCTGAATCAGTTCACGAGAAACGAAGTATGGGAGCTTGTTGATAGACCCCGACATCAGCATGTGATTGAAACTAAATGGGTCTTCAAGAACAAGCGAGATGAAAACAACGTTATAGTAAGGAACAAAGCAAGACTCGTGGCAAAAGGCTACTGTCAAGCTGAAGGGATAGATTTCGACGAAACTTTCGCTCGAGTTGCAAGATTGGAGGCAATCAGACTATTCTTAGCCTACGCAACACATCCGCGATTCAAAGTTTATCAAATGGATGTGAAGTCTGCGTTCCTGAACAGCGTGCTGAAAGAAGAAGTCTATGTAGAACAACCTCCAGGCTTTCAGCAGCGACATTAGGTCTACAGAGTCAGAAAAGCTCTGTACGGGTTAAAACAAGCACCCAGGGCTTGGTACGATACCCTGTTTGAGTTTCTTCTTCATAAAGGTTTTCAGAAAGGCACGATGAGCCGCACATTATTCGAAGCATTCGGCGGAAGACGATATCCTACTTGTGCAGATCTACGTAGATGACATAATCTTCGGATCGAAGAACGTCATCATGTGTTTGAGAGAATGATGAAGGATAAGTTCGAGATGTCTATGATGGGAGAGATGAATTATTTCCTCGGTTTTCAAGTCAAACAATCTGAGAAAGGAACGTTCATCAATCAAGGCAAATACACTCGAGACCTCATCAAGAAGTTCGGTTGCACATCCGACAAACCAATCAAGATCCCGATGAATACGAACATGAAAATCGATCTTGATAAAGAGGGAGTATCAGTAGACCATATTGAGTTTCGTGCGATTATTGGTTCATTTTTATATCTAACTGCTACTCGACCTGACATAACTTATGTTGTAGGTGTCTGCGCTCGATTTCAGGCGAATCCTAAGCAGAGTCACAAGGACTCATAAAAGAAGATTCTCCGCTATCTCAGAGGAACACCTGACATGGGTTTATGGTATCTAACAGATGATAATATTGAACTAACTGGTTATTCTGATGCTGACTATGTAGGATGTAGAATTGACCGAAAGTCAACTTCTGGTACGTGTCAGTTCCTTGGCAGTAAGCTGATTTCGTGGTTTTCAAAGAAACAACATTCAGTAGCGACGTCGACTACTGAAGCTGAATATATGGCTGCCGGAAGTTGCTGCGCCCAAATCCTTTGGTTGAGACAGCAACTACGCGACTATGATGTTATTCAGAATGAATTGCCGATCTTCTGCGACAGCACCAGTGCAATTGCAATCACTCAGAACCCTGTACTTCATACGATATGCAAGCACGTGGACATCAGACACCACTGAAGGAAAATTGATGGTTAGAAACGCTACCTTCCTCCTTCGTATGTTGTCGCGGCTTTGATTGTTGTTCATGTGTTAGATCTTCTGATCTGTGTCCCGGCCTTTTTCTTCCTTTGGGTGGTCAGAGAACTGAAGAAAATAAATTATCGTCTCTCTCTCTTACTCGCGTGCGTGCGTAACTTTATGAGTGTGTGTGTAATCATTTTGACGAACGGGAATACTAATATATATATGCTTTAAAAGCTAATATAATATTAATATATTTGTAACCCATTAATTTAATTATATTTCTAATGGGCTTCCACATACCCAACCCATAAAATAATTAGTTAATTTACTGGGCTACTAATATTTATCAATTAATTGGCCCAACCAATTAATTCCAAATAAATAACATTATTAAATAATGTAAAAATACATTAATCCATTAATAATGATTTCTGAGAGACAATAAATTACTAGGCAACTAATTGGGCCAGATCAGTGATCCAATACAAGAAATAAAGCTGTGCGTCAAATTATTAATTATCCATGCTCAGCCCAGAGCTAAATTAATTAATAAACACAGATTCTTTCTACTAGAGAATCCGTGCTGACTTACCCCTTTATCCCAAATTGAGCAAGGGCTTGTATTTTAGACTTAATCGATCTCCGTATTTAAGATAGAAATATCCGTTAATTGATTAAGCTCACTGTCAGCTTAAATTAATTAACATCTTATATTCCTATGTAGTACCACTCGACCTTATTAACACACCTGAACTTAATCAACCGGCCGGGTTTAGTGTGCTAATCCTTTCGAGTTCCTCAGGGGATATTATCAACCCATTTTACTAGGATACGGCTGCAAGATACAGACAACCAGCCTGAGCCACAAATAACTACTAACACCCAAGATACGTAGATCCGGTCGCGATGACGTTCACCATAGTAGGTCAAAGTGATAGATAGCCAAATGCACTCAGCTGAAGTCTTACCAAGCTTAAGACCAGCTAAGTCACCGAGATTTTGGTTCTCCACTAAGGTCAGTTAGGAAAACACATCTCACTGTGATCCGTCAATACACCACCTTAAGTGTACCAGTAAAGACAAGAAGCTAAGACAAGCCACTTCTTATCTAAACTACAGCTTAAACCGACAACTTATCCTTAAGTTGTCTCAGCTGTGCTAACTGTTTATATCTTGTCAATTCAACCAATTTGTGTTGTCTTCTGTGATACCCGACACACCACACAAATCTAACTTTTATACAAGATAAAGGATAACATGTGCAAATATATATATTTATCAGATTGGAGAATAAAATAGTGGTAGAGACAACACACATTGTATACAAGTATAAAATTTGCTTCCAGTATACAAAATCCCAACAATTCTCCCACTTATACTAAAGTAAACTTTTAGTATACAATGTGTCAGTTCTAGGTACAAACTTTTACTCAACTATATCTCAGCTATCTAGGTACAAACTAGTACCCAGCTATATCTTAGCTATCTATCCTATCTATCACTGCATCTTCTCCCACTTATACAAAAGTTTCTGTAGTCCTAAGTGGGGGGCATATCTACCATCCTTAAGCCACGAACATGCGTCTCGTAAGCCGGGAGTGGTATGCTCTTCGTGAAAGGATTAGCTAGGTTGACTTCAGTTTAAATTTTGTCAATCACCACGTCACCTCGATTTACGAATGCTCGTATAATATGGTACTTCCTGTCTATGTGTTTAGACGCCTTGTGAGATCTAGGTTCCTTAGAATTTGTCACTGCACCCATATGATCACAATAAATCGTGATCGCCTTAGGCAAATTCTGAACAATATCAAGATCCAGGAGGAAATTCTTGAGCCAAACTGCCTCTTTCGGAAACAGCCACATACTCTGCTTTCATGGTTGAGTCCGCAATGCATTTCTGCTTTGCACTCCTCCATGAAATGGCTCCACCTCCCAAGGTAAACACATAACCCGAGGTAGACTTCTTCTTGTCTCTGTCAGCTTGGAAATCCGATTCTGTATAACCCAAAGACACTAGACTATCTGACTGGTAAACAAGCCTATAATCTCTAGTCAGTTTAAGGTACTTGAGAATATGCTTGACCGCAGTCTAGTGTTCCTTTCCAGGGTTAGACTGATATCTTGAGACCATACCTACAACATATGAGATATCTGCTCTCGTACAAAGCATCGCATACATGAGGCTACCGACAGCGGAAGCATATGGTACTAGCCTCATACTTTCTATCTCTTCAGGCGTTTTTAGGGAACTGATTCTTGGATAGAAAAATGCCATGTCTGAAAGGTACTGAACCTCTCTTAGCTTTTAGCATGCTAAAACGAGCAATAACAGTGTCAATGTAGGACACTTGTGACAAGCTTAACATCCTTTTTCTGGCGATCTCAAATAACCTTGATCCCAAGGATTTAAGCAGCTTCACCTAAGTCCTTCATTTGAAACTACTCGGATAACCACGTCTTTACGTCTGATAACACTTCGACATTGTTGCCAATGAGAAGGATGGCATCTACGTAAAATGCAAGAAATACCACTGATCCGTTAACACAAATGCGGTACACGCACACCTCGTTAGGACAGGATTCAAAACCATAGGATTTGACTACCTCGTCAAAACGCTGGTGCCATAACCGGGAAGCTTGCTTAAGTCCATAAATAGACTTCTTAAGCTTCCAAACTAGATGCTCTTCGCCCTCCTTCAAATAACCATCTGGCTGTTTCATGTAGATGTCCCTACCTTTTTAAAGGTGACCGTTTAGGAATACGGTTTTGACATACATTTGCCAGGTCTCTAGGTTCATGTGATCTGCTATGGCAAGGAGAATCCGAATGGACTTGATCATTGCTACAGGCGAGAAGGTCTCTTCGTAATCGATACCTTCTTTCTGGTTAAACCCTTCGCCACTAGCATGGCCTTAAACGCCATGATCTCTCCATACGGTCCTCTCTCTTTCTCTTGTATACTCACTTACTACCAATAGCATTGCAGCCCTTAGGTAGTTCAGTGATCTCGTATACATCCATATCAGTTATGGACTCAAATTCCGAGTCCATGGTGATTCTCCATGAATCTTCATCTACATCTCCCACTGCTTCGTTGTAAGTCCAGGGATCCACGATATCTTGTTCATCTGCCGGGACATAATCAAACGTCTCCCCAGTGAACATATACCAATCAGGTGTAAATATCACGCTCCCACTAAGTCGAAGAGTGTCAGACGCTGTGTTAACAAATTGTGCAATTACTCGTGGAGTACTATCTTGCACAACTGGCTATTCAAGTGGAACTCGACCACCTTGTAATTCCTCAAGGATGATGTCGACTCGAGATTTATGGTTACTAATGTCATCCTCTTCTAAGAACTGAGCGTTAGGGCTAACAACGATCTTCTGTTCTTTAGGATCATCAAAGTATCCACCTTCGTTTACTTTGGATACCCTATGAACAACATTACTTCTGAACGTGATTCCAATTTGTCGGCCTGCCTATTTAGCATATAAACAGGATAACCCCAAATCCTTACGTGGTGCATACTTGGTTTGTGCCCGCTCCACAACTCGAAAGAGATCTTTTGTACCGACTTAGAATGCACACGGTTCAGCAAGTATGTTGCAGTCTCTAGGGCATATCCCAAAAGAAAACTGACAAAGTTGCATAACTCATCATCGACCGAACCATCTCTAAGAGACTTCGGTTCCTTCTCTCTGACACACCATTCTGCTGAGGGGTGCCCGGTGCTGTCAGCTGGGATGTAATCCCACATTCTGTCAAGTAGTCCTTGAACTCGCTGGATAGGTATTCCCTACCACGATCAGATCGTAGTGTTTTGATTTCTTTACCTAGCTTCTTCTCCACTTCTGCCTTGAATTCCTTAAAGGTTTCAAAGCAATCCAACTTGTGGCGAAGAAGGTAAACATATCCATACCTAGAGTAATCGTCAGTAAATGTGACGAAGTACTCATACCATCCACGAGCTTGTGTAGACATAGACCCACACAAGTCAGAATGTATCAAACTTAATACTTCTGTGGCTCTATAACCATTTGCTTTGAAAGGCCTATTCATCAACTTTCCTTCCAAACAGGTTTCGCAAGTTGGAAATGGTTCAACTTGGAGAGACTCCAATGATCTATATTCCACCAACCTTTGAGTCCTGTTAAGATTGATGCGACCTAGTCTTAAGTGTCACAGATAAGTTTGGTTTACCTTAGAAGACTCTTTCCTCTTCTTAGGATTTGATGATGAGGAAACAATATTAACAGAACTACGGGGTTTACAAGTAATAGTATATAAAGATCCGTTTAATGGTCCACCACAAATAAAATCTTCGTCTTTCATGATAGAAACTCCACTATCAAAACTTGATTCATAACCATCCATGGTGCAGAGTTTTGAAACAGAAATAATGTTTCGCCTAAACTCAAGAACATATTAAACTTCTTTAAATACTAAAACAGAACTATCAAAAGATAGATTTAAATCTCCAATGGCAATTGCAGGAACTTTCGATCCATTGCCCATTGAGACTACCACCTCGCCATTGCTCAATTGCCTTTTCCTGCAAGAAACCTTGTAAGGTGTAACAAACATGATCAGTTGCCCCCGCATCCACTACCCATTCGTGGGTAGAAGAGGAAACCAGAACAGTTTCAGTTATAAGAGCGACTCGCGTCTCTTTCTGTTTTGCCTTGACATCGGGATTATAATTATTCCAGTGTCCTTTCTTACCACTCTTGAAGAACCTTCCTTTCTCCTTTGACATTCGCATGTCGCCGGTAAGGATTGTCTTCTTGCTCCCACTGCTCTTCTTGAAATATCCACCCTTTCTGCTCTTTTTCTGGTTTGCGCCTTTCGGAGGATTCCTTGAACTCCTAGGGATATTCAAGACTTGAGCACTCTTGCCCTTTCCTATAACCTCTTTGACCGCTACCAAAGATTTGAGTAACATACTCATCGTAAACTCGTTCTTAGACATAGCGGTCCTAAAACAGAAGTTCTTATTGGACCTTTGCAGAGCATTTATTGGGAAGGTAAGATATCTCTTCCACTCTATGAAATTTTGTAAAATTGTTAAACCCGTTAGGGTTTGGTTGGTGAGACTGTTTAGGAACTCGAAAAATAAAATATTCGAACAGACATATCTGAAAAATGTAATTTTAAAAGCATGTATGAAATTAATATTTGCACATAATTCGTAATTAATAATCATTGTAACCTTTTGTAAAAGCAATGATATTAAAAACCTCGAATGGCTCTAGGAATTCCACTAGCAAGCCGCGCAGGTGGACGTTTACTAGCGTAACCCTAAACCAAGCTATTTACCTAGCTCTTTAATTCCAATCCACGTCTAGGTTCTTAAGACGAATGGAATTAATACTTCGATATTCTGGACCATGTCACTATTAAAACGCGGGAAGAGACTTCGAGGGAAGTGAATTGTACATGCGTTGACATCTAAGCATTGACCATTAATTTGACCAAAATAGAATCAAATTCTCGAAATTGACATACTTACTCGAACCATGCCGCATTCATTTTGATCTAATTAGCCATCCTATTTAATTATTATCTTCTAGAGTACTCGTGTTTACTAGGCACGCAAGCCACGCAGGTGGACGTTTACGGCTTCGCTCCCACTACTCAATAATAATCAAATATTGTTTTGGAAAACTCATCTCACAACATTGGTAGCTCAAAAATGGAAGCAAGCCACGCAGGTGGACGTTTACTCACATAATCTTACTACTTTCGTGTAGAGTCCAATTAATGGAGGTCCGATTAAGTGTTTAATATCCAAATTAATGGAATCTAATTAAACATTTAATTTAAAAAATTGCTTTGTCTTTTTATGCAAAAGGTTTGGTTTGAATCATGCATATCCACATAATTCCTAAAGCATGCAATTTCTAAACGCACATAATAAAACGTGCTCGCGAAAATTAAAACATGCTTTAATAACGACATAAATCCTATTTACATGCTTTTCTAAACGCAATTAATTGCATAATCGCATGCTAAAGCATAATAAAAAATAAATACGCAAATAGGAAATTTAAAGTCGTTATCGGGCTTTAAAACACGTAATTCCTAACTATTACATAGCCCGATAAAAATATAGCTCTTCGATCTTCAAAATCTTCGAATTTGAAAACTGCATAGAAAACGCACCGAAAATTATCTCGGCACGTCATCGGGGTGCCACGTGGCGGTATGTGTGGCGAGCAGGATGTGCACGTGGTCGGCGGCCCAGGGGCGACGTGGCGCGCCACGTCAACCGCCACGTAAGCTCTTCTTCAACAACACATAGCCGGAAAAACGCGCCACCGCCGCCGCGCCGTAACCTATCGTCTACAGCCGCCGCCTCCCAGACCAGCGCAGCCACCTCCCCGACCAACGCCGCCGCACGTAACGTCTTTGCGGCCGCCGCCGAACGGCGGCCCGGTGATGGAAGCGCGGCGGCCGCGACCGCACGCAGCGGACGCGCGCCGCCACGCCTTTCCCGGCCAACCCCGGACCTCCACCACCGTCCTCGCCACCCGCCGCGTCCTCCGGGCGTCTAAACCGGCAAGACGGCGGCCGCCACGACACGGTGCTTGCGAAATTTCGCAGCCCATCGCCGGCGAGCTTCTCCGCCGAAATTCATCTCTCCCGAGCTACGATTCATTCAATTGATTCATGTTTAATGATCCTTGGATGATTTTAGGCCACCATGAACGGATTCCGGCCGAAATCGTTGATCAATTTCCCTCAATTCTCAAACGATTCGCCGGAAAAATCATTGTGAGCAGCGGACTTCAGACCTCGATTCCGATCGCATCCGGGATCGGATGATCCCATACGAGATATAAACACGAAGCCTGTGTGACGAGGAATCCAGTGTTCAAGCCGATCGGAAATCGGACCCGCCGGGAATCGCCGCCGCAAGATGCGGCCGAACCCTAGCCGATTAGGGTTTTCCTGCCGAATTGGGATTTCTAGACAGCACGACCACTTCTCCTTTCCGACGCTATTCCGGACAAACCAGAAATCGTAATGGGTCGTGCGACATGTCCAGACGAAGCTAACGACAAAACGAATAAAACTATCCGAACAGATCGGACAAATAAGGTGGTACGCGCCCCCACGCGCCGTATCAAGTCGGTGGTTGTGTTCTGCCAGTTTCTAGGGTTTCGCCTTTTCCGTCTTTCTGCGCATCGCGCCTCGATTTTCATGCAACCCGGACCAAAAACAGTATAATAATAGTACAATCACATAACACATTGGTCCTATCAACTACTCGTGGATTTTCTCATGAGAAAAACAGTACAACGGGGTCAAAACAGTGGCTCGCAGGCCGCCCCAAATACGAAAATTAACCCGATAACGACGGAATAGAACCCTAATCATACATCTAACAGCAACAATCAGAGCCTAAACCAGGCTCTGATACCAACTGAAGGAAATTTGATGGTTAGAAATGCTACCTTCCTCTTTCGTATGTTGTCGCGGCTTTGATTGTTGCTCCTGTGTTAGATCTTCTGATTTGTGTCTCGGCCTTTTTCTTCCTCTGGGTGGTCAGAGAACTGAAGAAAATAAATTATCGTCTCTCTCTCTTACTCGCGTGCGTGCGTGACTTTATGAGTGTGTTTAATCTGTTTCTGAACAGAATACTAATATATATAAGTTTCAAAAGCCAATATAATATTAATATATTTGTAACCCATTAATTTAATTATATTTCTAAAGGGCTTCCACATAACCAGCCCATAATATAATTAATTAATTTACTGGGCTACTAATATTTATCAATTAATTGGCATAGCCAATTAAATCCAGATAAATAACATTATTAAGTAATGTAAAAACAGATTAATCCATTAATAATGATTTCTGAGAGACAATAAATCACTAGGCAACTAATTGAGCCAGATCAGGGATCTAATACAAGAAATAAAGCTGGGCCTCAAATTAATTAATTATCCATGCTCCGCCCAGAGCAAAATTAATTAATAAACATAGATTCATTCCACTAGAGAATCCGTGCTGACTTACCCCTTTATCCCAAATTGAGCAAGAGCTTGTATTTTAGACTTAATCGATCTCCGTATTTAAGATAGAAATATCCGTTAATTAACTAAGCTCACTGACAACTTAAATTAATTAACATCTTATATTCCTGAGTAGTACCACTCGACCTTATTAACACACCTGAACTTAATCAACCGGCCGGGTTTAGTGTGCTAATCCTTTCGAGTTCCTCAGGGGATATTATCAACCCATTTTACTAGGATACGGCTGCAAGATGCAGACAACCAGCCTGAGCCACAAATAACTACTAACACCCAAGATACGTAGATCCGGTCGCGATGACGTTCACCATAGTAGGTCAAAGTGATAGATAGCCAAATGCACTCAGCTGAAGTCTTACCAAGCTTAAGACCAGCTAAGTCACCGAGATCTTGGTTCTCCACTAAGGTCAGTTAGGAAAACACATCTCACTGTGATCCGTCAATACACCACCTTAAGTGTACCAGTAAAGACAAACAGTTAAGACAAGCCACTTCTTATCTAAATTGCAGCTTAAACCAACAACTTATCCTTAAGTTGTCTCAACTGTGATAACCGTTTATATCTTGTCAGTTCAACCAATTTGTGTTGTCTTCTGTGATACCCGATACACCACACAAATCTAACTTTTATACAAGATAAAGGATAACATGTGCAAATATATATATTTATCAGATATGAGAATAAAATAGTGGTAGGGACAATACACATTATATACAAGCATAAAATTTGCTTCCAGTATACAAAATCCCAACAACCACTTCATTCGTGATCATGCCGAAAAGAAGGATATCAGAATGGAAAAGATCCATACTGACCATCAAAGGGCAGATATT
Organism: Lavandula angustifolia; assembly: GCA_028984105.1. Lineage (NCBI taxonomy): Eukaryota > Viridiplantae > Streptophyta > Magnoliopsida > Lamiales > Lamiaceae > Lavandula > Lavandula angustifolia. The sequence goes on along the minus strand of CM054818.1, from coordinate 5,291,262 downwards.
CTGACCAAGCCTCTAGGCGAAGCCGATTCGAGAGAACTTTCGGCGAGCTAGGTCTGCTTTGGACCCTGCCCGACTCCAGTCAGTAAGTGTACTCAGGAGAGGAGCATTCAGCAAGGGGGAATGTTCACTCTCAGTACTGAGTAAATTCAGTAAGTAGAGACTCAGCAACCATCTACACAAGGTATCAGCTGACTACGATGTTCAGCTGACAGGTTTGCGTATCTCTACTCAGTAGCCAATGAAATATTCTGTGCATTTATGATTCAGATTCAGCGTCGTGTTCAATGCCTTAGAAAATGTCATTTAATATAACGGTTTACATTAAATACACGACATTCTATGTAAAGCATCTTTGAACTTCTGCGGCGCATTAAATGAATGTCGTATCAAGTTACTTCTTTGGCTAGTTATAACTGTATTTTGACTTAGGCGGCTAAATTGATCATTACCTATTTTATAACATTAAATCCTAGCCGTCCATCTCATAAAGCTATTTCAAACTGAACCGTGGATTTTTAACTGTTCATCTTCTTTAACATATATAAACAAGTTCAAAGTTTAGAAACCACCATTTTTCACTCTGCAAATTTTTCAAGCCCTAGTTTTTCTGAGAATAGCCTCCTTTTCTTTGCAAATCTTAATCTCAAATCAAAGAAACCCTTCGATAAATCTTTAATGATTATTTAGCATCGTATATGATACTTATAATATTTTTTTTATTCGATACTGATACTTCTTATTTGCAGAATATTAATCATGGTAGGATCATTTGTTAACGTTCCTCTGGATATGCAAGAGATCCTTGAGAAGGATCGCGTCTGGTGCGAACCGATGATGGAGTTCGACGCCTGCAAGCTCGACTACATGGAAGAAATCTTCGACGCTCTCAGAGCGACAGGCTTGGAAGGTTTTGTGTCGAGGAAGCCGTCATATTTCCTCCCTCGACAAATTGCTGAGTTATATTTGAACTCAGAGTCAGCAGAAGGGGACATCCGAAGCAAATTCATTACTCATACGGTTGCAGACCCCTCCTAAGCTTATTCCGAGATCAAGACGATGTTAGTAAAGGAAGCTCTTCAATGCAGCTTTAAACTTCCCAATGAGGGATTCAGCACGGTGGGATACAAGGATGATCTGATGGACGAGTATTTTGAGATCTTCTGCGGGAAGCCAACTACATTCAGAGCAGCCTTCCCAAAGAACGCCATGCTTCCTCAGTATAGAGCCCTCGCGTACATCGTCACCCAGCTGCTGACGAGTCAGGCCGGATCTTTTGATCAAGTATCAAGGCCAAAGATACAAATGATGATGGCCATATACGATCACGCCAAGATCAACTGGACTGAGTTCTTTCTCAAAGAATTCATGACTCAGTCCGCCAAGTTTGACAAATCTTCCCAACGCCTGGCCGTGAAGGGAAAACTATTATATGGACTGAAGCTATCAGTTATGATAGAAGACTTCTACGGATCAGACAACGTTGTATATGCCGACAAGATTTATTTCAATCCGAAGAAGATCAGATTCCAGAGCAGGGCAGCGGCCCTTCAACAAATTGGAGTTGGGCCTGCTGATCCTAAGACAGGAGCTTAGAAGACCTCCACTCCTATAATGAAGAGGTCACCTCCTAAGTCTACTCCCAAGACACCGACCAAGAGAGTGAAGAAAGTCAGTGAGGTCATAGCTGAGGTTGTAGCGGAACCACCTCTACAGCTAAGGGACGAGGCTGAGTCCTCAGAGAAAACTCTGTCAGTGGAGAAGGCCGTCTCCACTGAACAAGGTGATACAATGGACCAAGGGGTAGAGACTGAACATATCCCTACAACTCAGAGCCCCTTGGACATCCCTCCACTCAGCAGTATTCCATCTGTTGAGAAGCAACAATCTCCGATAGAAGTCGAAGACTCAGAGACTGCTTCTGAATCAGAATCGATCGGGATGGAGGCATCTGCTCTGCAATCAAGAGCCTCCCGAGAGATTGCTCAACATATTTTGGAGATAGCCAGCCACACAGATCTTATTATACTGGCAAGGAAGGCTAGACTCCATACGTTGATCAAGTTCCAGGAGTGGTCCACCCTGAACAAGCTGATCAAACACCACTCCTGCGAACAGCTCCACGAAGAGGAGCTGATGATAAGGAACAAGATAGGCTACTCAGAGCCATCTGAGATCTGTTCCTTAGATGATTTGAGGGCTGCCATACTTGCCATGCTGAATGATCGCCAACCCACCTCAGCAACGGCACCCTCAGACGGGTCAGACCCCGATGGTGAGGACCCACCCCGTGATTCAGGCCCTGAGAAGCCTGATGAGGGAACTCAACTGGACAAGGATGCTCCTATGTCTCCAGCTGAACCACCTCTCAGCATCCTTGGACCAGGACAGTCGGAGGCTGGTACCTCAAAAACAGCTGAACCAGCTCAGCTTTTGCTTGAGTCTGCATTTGAGGTAGCGCCCAACCCTAAAAGCCGACGATCGAAGTCAGTGGCCAGGGCCCTGAGGAGTCAAGGGACTCAGAATAGACTCCTCGCCCGTACCGTCCACAAGACGTGGAGGCAGACCACTCAGGCTCAGAGTGCGGAGATCAAGGGGCTTAGAACTACAATTCAGAACACACCTGCCCCCGACTTCTCAACGATACTGACAGAAGCACTCGCCATTCAATGAGCCAACTTCGAAGAGCAACTGCAGCTGATGGAGGCTGGCCAAGCTAAACTTGTGGAAGAATACAAGGCCGCCCAGTCAGCTCATACTGCATCCATCTCCTCTATCTCTCAGGCCTCCGAGCTCAGACTCCAAAACATTCAGAAGGCCATGGAAGATAAGGTGGATCAGAAGATGCAGGACATTCAGACGGCAGTGGACAACTCTCACAAGAAATACAGCGAACAACTAACTGATGAGAGGAATGAACTGCATGAAATACTTGTAAAGCTACAATATGCATTGGATGATCTTTCCACAGCTTACAAGAGTCAGGATAAATAGGTACAGATTCCCACCCCTGGTCTATTTGCTGATGCCCAAAAGGGGGAAGGGAAAGTGAAGGTACCTGAAGTGAAGGAGAAGGTACTTAGAGTACAAAAAGGAGTAAGGACAGTGGTAGGAGCAACTCAAATTCAACAATCTGCTCCCACTGGTTCCTCTACTCAGATTGCACAAGGCGAGGCACAGGGTGTGTCAGCAGCAGGGGCTGTAGTGCTTGCTGAGACCGGCCCAAGTGGCTCAGGACCCAAGGATTCTGCTACTCAAGCAACTTAGACACCAAGCGATAGCATTAAGGAAATTGCTGAGTATGCAGAGGAGGATTTAGAAAAGGAAGAGGTTCCTCTACCTCCTCCAGTGCAAGGGAAGGGAAAGAAAGTACTGAAGCTTCCCACTCCTTCCATGAAGAAAGGAACAAAAAGATTCATCACTCCTGAGGAAGAAGCTCAGATAGCAGCTGATGAAAAGCTTGCTAGGGAGATTACCGAGGCTGAGGCTGCCAATAAGCCAAAGAAAAAGCCAGCCAAAGGCAAAACTAAGGCTCCAGTAGGAGGAAGGAAGCCTGGGACAAAGCTGCCTCCAAGAAAACTGAAGCTGAGTGATGAGGCAGATAAGGAAAAAGAAAAAGAACAGCAGCAACAACAGAAATCTAGTAAGCAAGGCACCTCTAAAGAAAAATCTTCTACACCTGCTGACTCAGAAGAAGAAGAGCATGTGCCTTCCTATGTCCCCTCAAAGGCTCAAGAGCAAGAAATGCAAGAGATATGGGATCAGTTGGATATGTATCTAGACAGAGGAGCTGAAGCCAGACAGATTGAAGCTGTAAGAGAAAGGCTCAGACTTGCTGATCTAGAAGCTCTAAGGTTTAAGGTTGAAAAGAAAGCAAGCCAAAGGATTCCTAAGAAAGCTGACATTCCTTATAAATATAGAAGACTCAGGAAGCCTACTGACCTCAAGATCCAGTGACGGCGCAGAGTTGATGATTAGATTCCATGGGAACGGACACAGAAGTGGGAGTCACTGAAGGTAGACTATATCAAGAGATTCTACTTACGGAGATGCGGCTCGACATGCACAAGTCCATTGCATTTGCTAAATGGCTTCTGAAGACTGACCTAGAGATCTATGCTAGAGTTCATAAGGCCATAGCAGAAAAGATTGATGTCAGGGTCCCAGCTCCAAGGATTATGCCTCCCCTACTGAAACTGGATGGTTCTGTACATTATGGGGTGATTGAGAAGGAAATCAATGATGCTGCCCAAGCAAGACAATTAGATGAAGATGAGCACTGCGATATGCCGGAGATGCGGAAGGCGAGGAAAGTCACTTACGAGAATGTATGGTACCGCCACTTCCTAAAGCAAAATCAAAGGACTTCAAAGACGGGATTCGGCGGTTCGAAGTGTTGGGATTTTGTATACATGAAGCAAATTTTATGTTTGTATACAATGTGTTTTGTCCCTACCACTATCTTATTCTCCTATCTGATAAATATATATATATTTGCAGATGTTATCCTTTATCTTGTATAAAAGTTAGATTTGTGTGGTGTGTCGGGTATCACGGGAAGACAACACAAATTGGTTGAAGCTGACAAGATATAAACGGTTATCACGGTGAGACAACTTCGGGATAAGTTGTCGGTTTAAGGCTGCCGATTTAGATAAGAAGTGGCTTGTCTTAGGCTTGCTTGTCTTTTCTTGGTACATTGAAGGTGGTGTATTGATGGATCACGGTGAAATGTGTTCTCCTAAGCCGACCTTAGTGGAGAATCAAGATCTCGGTGACTTAGCTGGTCTTAAGCTTGGTAAGACTTCAGCTGAGTGCATTTGGCTATCTATCACTTTGACCTACTATGGTGAACGTCATCGTGATCGGATCTACGTATCTTGGGTGTTAGTAGTTATTTGTGGCTCAGGCTGGTTGTTTGTATCTTGCAGTCGTATCCTAGTAAAATGGGTTGATAATATCCCCTGAGGAACTCGAAAGGATTATCACACTCAACCCGACCGGTTGATTAAGTTCAAGTGTGTTAATAAGGTCGAGTGGTACTACTCAGGAATATAAGATGTTAATTAATTTAAGCTGTCAGTGAGCTTAATTAATTAACGGATATTTCTATCTTAAATACGGAGATCGATTAAGTCTAAAATACAAGCCCTTGCTCAATTTGGGATAAAGGGGTAAGTCAGCACGGATTCTCTAGTGGAATGAATCTGTGTTTATTAATTAATTTTGCTCTAGGCTGAGCATAGATAATTAATTAATTTGAGGCCCAGCTTTATTTCTTGTATTAGATCCCTGATCTGGCTCAATTAGTTGCCTAGTGATTTATTGTCTCTCAGAAATCATTATTAATGGATTAATGTATTTTTACATTATTTAATCATGTTATTTATCTGGAATTAATTGGCTGAGCCAATTAATTGATAAATATTAGTAGCCCAGTGGATTAATTAATTATATTATGGGCTAATTATGTGGAAGCCCATTAGAAATATAATTAAATTAATGGACTACAGATATATTAATATTATATTGACTTTTGAAGCCTATATATATTAGTATTCTGTTCAGAAACAGAATACACACATACATAAAATATACACGGTATGCGTTATTTTTGTGGAGAGATAAAATCTTATTTTCTCCAGTTCTCTGACCACCTAGAGGGAGAAAAAGGTCGGGACACAGATCAGAAGATCTGACAAACGAGCAACAATCGGAGCTGCAACAACATACGAAGGAGGAAGGTATCGTTTCTAACCTCAATTATCCTTCAATTGGTATCAGAGCGAGATTTAGGCTCTGAGTGTTGTTGTTAGGTGTATGATTAGGGTTTATTTCTGTCGTTATCGGGTTAATTTTCGTGTTCGGGGCGGCCTGCGAGACACTATTTTGACCCCGTTGTAACGTTTTTTCTAGTGAGAAAATGCACGAGTAGTTGATAAGACCAATGTGTTATGTGATTGTACTTTTCTTGTATTGTAATTGGTCCGAGAGGTACGAAAATCGGGCGCGACGGCGCGAAAGACGGAAGAGGCGAAACCCTAAATTGCATGCTTTAGGAATTATGTGGATATGCATGATTCAAAACGAACCTTTTGAAGAAAAAGACTAAGCAAATAATAAATTAAATATTTAATTGGATTCCTTTTAAATTGGAAATTAAATATTTAACCGGACCTCCATTAATTGGACCCTACACAAAAGTGGAACAATTATATGAATAAACGTGAACCTGAGTGGCTTGCTTGTATTTTTGAACCACGAGTTTTGTGAGATGGGTTTTTCGATGTAATATTTAATTATTATTGAGTAGTGGGAGCGAAGCGTAAACGTCCACCTGAGTGGCTTGCGTGCCTAGTAAACACGAGTACTCTAGCAGATAATAATTAAATAAGATGGCTTATTAAATCAAATTGAAAGCGGTATGGTTCGCGTTCGAGAATTTGATGTTAATTCGGTCAAATTAATGGTCAAAGCTTAGATGTCACCGCGAGTACAACTTCTTGAGAAGTCCCTTCCCGCATTTTAATATTAATAGTGACATGGTCCGGAGATATCGGATTATTAATTCCATTCGTCTTAAGAACCTAGGCGTGGATTGGAATTAAAGAGCTATGTATATAGCTTGGTGCAGGGGGTACACGAGTAAACGTCCACTTGAGTGGCTTGCGAGTGTGATCTCTAGGAGCTATTCGAGTATTTAACATCATTGGTTTTTCAAAGGTTACAATGATGGTTAATTACAATTATGTGCAAATATTAACTTTATGCATGCTTTTTAAATTATATTTTTCGAGATATGTGCATTCGAAATTTTTCGAGTTCCTAAACGATCTCACAAACCAAACCACTAACGGGTTTAACAATTTTAAAATAATTTCATAGAGTGGAAGAGATATCTTACCGCTCCCAATAAAAGCTCTGCAAAGGTCCTATAAGAACTTCTGTTTTAGGACCGCTATGTCTAAGAAGGAGTTTACTATGAGTATGTTACTCAAATATTTGGTGGCGGTCAAAGAGGTTATAGGAAAGGGCAATAGTTCTCAATTCTTGAATATCCCTAGTAGTTCAAGGAATCTTCCGAAAGGCGGAAACCAGAAAAAGAGCAGAAAGGGTGGACATTTCAAGAAGAGCAGTGCGAGTAAGAAGACGGTCCTTACCGGCGACATGCGAATGTCAAAGGAGAAAGGAAGGTTCTTCAAGAGTGGTAAGAAAGGACAACTTTGGAATAATTATAATCCGGATGTCAAGGCAAAGCAGAAAGAGACGCGAGTCGCTCTTGTAGTCGAAAGCGATTACGGTTTCCTCTTCTACCCGCGTGTGGGTAGTAGGTTCGAGGGCAGCGATCATGTTTGTTCTTGTTGGTCCCAGGTGTACGGTCGGGTGTAGAGGGGGGGGTGAATACGCTGAATCCGATTTTATCAATTTCGAACACGAAGCGGTCCTGTTCGGGGAAAGTGCCGTCTTGAAATAATTCGGCGGAGACCAAATAGGCGTTACAGAATAGTGTGTGGCAAAGAGTCGACTCTGCGAGATGCGCTGGGCGGCGAGTCGAATTCGGGAATCAAACGGTAGAGTTCGGCGGTGCGGAAAGGTGTAGGCCCTAATCGGTTGAGTGGAAAACCGTTTTATGCAAGTCTCGGTTTAGCAAGTAGACGGCAGTTCGGTATCTTTGAGGCAGGTTGTATGATTTTAAAGAAGATTTTCACTATGAACGGTAAAATCAATGCAACGAATCGAAAGCAATAACAAGATACAGATTTTTAAAGTGGTTCGGATATCAATCGATCCTACGTCCACTGTCCCGAAAAGTTCAGGAGGCTATTTATTATACTGAGTTAGTCTCAGTCAGCTTGTACGCAGGACAAAGCTTTGGCTTGGGGATTATACTAAGCAAGTCCCAGTTTACAAAGGCATCAAACTAAAGTGTTTGACAAACTTCTCCAACTATGAAGGAGTCCTTTTACAATAAGGATTGGGTTCAAATATGAACTCCTTCGTCTAAGCTATAAGTATATTCTGTTGAGCTTAGGGTTAGAGGGATAGGGAATGAGAGTGTGGCTTCTAGATCGACGAACAGCTGAAATAAGCTTTAGGTTCGTGTATCGTCGATTTGGATACTAGAGGCTCTTCTAACAATTTAGCTTGGTTCCCTATGAGCTGAGAAGGTAGTCTTTCGCCGGAGATAGATCTTCAAATTCTTGCGGAAGACTTAGGATTTTCTGGTTCTAGCTCGTTTGAATGCTTGTGTATGTTTTCGTCGTTTTAGCTTATGCGCATTCTCTCTTTCTCTTGAAATGTCCCTCTATTTATAGAGCAGAGATTGGAAAAGATCCGTTGGAGACGATCTTCTTCTTTCTCTCTCTTTTGGTAGCAAACGGCTCTTTTGAAGTAGGTAACAGTGTGCTTTCCCACCTTTTTAGGTAAAGGGTTGACTGCAGCTTTAGCAGGTGAGAAGACACGTGTGTTCTTGTCATTCGTTGAGGCGGATAGAGTGGTTGAGACAGCACAAACTTCGAGGCAAGCGGGGCGACTTCTCTCTTCCTCGTATATGACAATGCTGATTGTTTTTCAAAAGTATCGGCGAGTTCGGAAGAGCTGTCTACCGATCTTGAGTCGATCCCGTATTCGGTAGGTAGATAGGCGAGTAAAGTCTGCGAAGATCAGCTACGAGTTCGGTGAACTACTCTGCTTTGAGTTCGGTTCCACTGACTCTTTCGATATCTTTGCTCTGTTTGAGTCCGGTATTATTGAGTTTTCTACTTCGGTGTTAAGGCGGATAATCTGCGGCGCCTTGAACGGAGCGAGTGTCTGCGAGTGCGAAACCTCGGAGATAAAAATAACGATTACAATGGAATGGTTCACTAATCGAGATAGGGTTTTGGGATCTTCAAATCTTCTCAACATTCGAGCACTAGGTGCTGTGAGCATGGTTCGAGTATAGAAGATAGAATCATTTCCCACCAAGTAAGACTATCTTTGAGGATAGAATCATCACCCAACAATTTCCCCCTATTTGATGATGCCAAAACCTATCATCTATGCTAACACTAAACGAAACAAAGCTCCTTACAATATTACGGGTAGGATCGGCGGAGTTGTTCCGGCGGTTCTAGATTGCGAGAAAACGGTTGCAAAACATAATTTCCCCCATTACATAGAAACTAGACTAGCGAGAATCTAACAAAGTAATAAGCCGACAAGAAAGTAAATAGAGTGAGTGTGTGAGTCGAGTCATCACTTCGGTGATTACGAATGTTAAAGCATAATACAAACACGGTGAATAGACAACAAGTGGTTGTCATAGCCAAAATCAGATTTGTATATATGAGTTATTCGGATCGGTACAGATTACAAATCTTGCTAAGCTAGGAAGATCGAACTAAGCCTTTAGGAGCCCTTAAGGCGCTTGATCCTGTCCATGAATCCTTGAGATTGCGTCTGCAGCGGTGTCACTCCATACATTCGGTATGTGTTCTTCCTCGGCTTCAAGTATGCGGCAAATTACGCTAGCTCATCTTCGTCCGGTTCTCTCTTTGATGCGGCATACTTCACTTCGGCTTCTATTACCCCAAAGTGGATTGAGTCATCATTTCTTCTAGGTGGAGGTATGATTACGGGCTCCGGAACACGACTTCTATACCTTCGAGATACGGCTTTATGCAAGTATATGTATAGATCGGGTTCACTTATCATCATCCATTCTATGTAGGCATCGGCCTTAGTCATGTTGGGCGGAACCTCCGAGAAATAATTGCGCTTGATGAACTCTATCTTTGCCGATTCCCATCTCACGAGTAAATTGAGCGGGTATCCAATTGTGCGTCTTTGGCCATACATGTGCGATTTCGGATCGGTGGCTTCACGAACCTTACGTATTGATAAGGAATATCGGCTTTTGAAGGTACCCTCGGCTTGGCCTCTTCCTCGGTTCTTTTTCTCGGTGCTTCAAGGTACGCCTCCCGGGATTCTTTCTCGGCGGCTGAACTTGTCTAGCCTCTTCGCATCCGTATAGGTAGCTTGTTCATTTGGTCGAATATGGCCTCAATTTCACCATCTTGGGCTTCGGTGGCTTTACGAGGAATGTCTTGATTCGGCGGGGGTACTTGATTTTTCTTTTGATGTACCACCTGCTTCTCGGTGCTTTCTTTGCTTTTGCTCCTTCTCTTTCTCCCTATCTTCTTCAACCTCGATAATCGGTTTCCTTGGAGGTAACCTAGCGGGTTTTCTTCCTCCTCGAGTGAAGATTTTGTCTTTCCTTTGACGAGGCTTAGATTTTGGTTTATTAGCGGCTTCATTTTGGCACAATCTCCCTTGCCGGCTTCTCATCAGCTGCAATTTGAGCGTCCTCCTCGGTGAAGTGTATCTCTTCGTTTTCTTGTGCGGAGGGGTTGGGAGAATCAGCACTTTCTTGCCTTTTCCCCGAACGGGGTGGAGGGAGAGGAGCCTCTTCCTCTTCGACTCTTCTGCTCGGCATACTCTGCAACCTCCTTGATAAAATCGGTCGAGTGCGGGTTGCATGGGTAGCACTGGGTTTTACGAGCCACTTGGGCCGATCTCGGTTGTGCTCGCAACCAAGACACCACAGGCCTCACCCTGTGCAGTGCGAGTCGAGTCCTCGCTTATCTCGGTCGCGGACTTGGTCTTTTTCTCGGATCTCGGTGAAGCTTGTCCCCTTAAGTAATTTGGCGGTAGTTTTGGTAGGGGTCGGCTTCTCAATACTCTTCTCTTTTCCTTCCGTACTCTTCTCTTTTCCTTCCCCCCTTTTTGGCATCATCAATTACAGTAGGGGTAGGGGCGAGTACCTTCTTGTCTAGGCGTGTGTAGACGGCGGACGGTTCGTCCCGATCTGTCATGGATCTTTGTCGGTGCCAAGTGGCTCATTCCTCTCATTAGTCGGTTTCTCAGTATTGCTTATGGGAGAGGTCATTTCTTTGCCTTGAATTACAATCGGCTTCTCAGAAATCTTATCCTCCATGACCGGTTGAATGTTGTCAAGTCGGATCTCCGTGGCACAGGCTTGTTCGGTGAAGGACTCGGTATGAGTGGATATTGAAACACGGAATGTTTCGAGAAGTTTGGCTTGTCCTTCTCGAATAATTACGAGCTGATCATCAAAGCGCCTGGCACTTGCCAAAGCTTCGGATACAATTTCGGAGACAACGGGGCGCGGGCGATTTAGATGCGATGTTTTCGGCCCACAGTAGCTAATTGGTTGTGGCTAGCACGGTCTGTTTCCACACCTTGTGGACGGCCTTCGCAAGAGCTCGATTCCGGATTCCCTCGAGCGGTGAGAGCTTTTGCTACGGATCGAGATCTCTTGGAAGTTGGGGTGGGCGGCGCTTCGTAAGTCGACTCCGGCCAGAGGCGAGCGGGCTCTGCGGGACGAAGCACCGGCCGTGGACTTCGCGGGGTCTAAGGATACGGAGTGGAGGTTGAGCTTGTTCGATAGCATGTGTATCCTTGTCACGGGGATTTTCCTCATCGAGGCTTTCCGGGGCACGAATCCATTGGGTGGATCTTGACCATCGTGGTCTAATCCCGTCCCGAGGGTCTTGAGCCGGTAGCTAGGCACTGTCATGTATCATTGCCCGGCATAGCGGCCCTCGGGTTCTCCATGGTGCTGAGGTCGGCGGGCTCGAGTAGCCTATTTGCTCCCTCGACTTCAATTCTTCTTCATGAAGGCTGCTTTGGCGGGAGTAGTGGAGTACTAGACGTTGTAGTTGGGGCCACTCCACGAAATCGCGGCAACATGTGGAGCCTTGCTGATTTTGCAATGAGCAACGGATCGAGTAGTCGGCAAGCTCACGGAATCATTTGAAGAATTTCACGGGATGCTCTCGGATATGATCGCTTTGAAGCTTCCATCCCAATGTCTCTTCTTCGAGATCTTTGTCTCGGACTCCAAGTCCATGGGAGACGTCGAGTCTCGGCGGGAGGTACACTTGCTGAGTGGTGGAGGCGAGAGGGGGCTGTCAAGGCGGCTGAATCTCCTCGCTATGTGCTTCGATAGCATCCCCTTGTTCCACTTCTACGGGTTCCTCGGTGGAGACGGCCTTCTCCGGCGGTGATTGAGTCTTCTCGAGATGATTCGACTCGTCTCATCGGCCGGCGAGGCTGAATAGGTTCTTGAGTAGCTTGGCGGCGGGAACTTCGGGAGAAACCTCGGGTTCGGTAGGCACGTCCGGAATGACTTTCCTCGGTTTCTTAGCTGGTGCCTTTGGAGTTTTTCTTTGGAGATGTTCTCTTCTTCGAGGGTGTAGCTGCTTGAGGCTTAGTCTGCCGAGTTACGGCCGAGGACTGACCCGTCTGGCCGAAGAGCGGCCGATCTTGTTGTGGAATCGACCTTCTTCACATTAAAATACTCCTTGTCGCTTTGTAGGTGATTGGTTCGAATCCTGCAGACATCCTCTATCATTATGGGCGGCTTCGATCCATCCAAAGAAGCTTGCCCTTTGCACTCGGCGTGCAAGAGGCCTTGTCGAATTTTGCCGCTTTGAGCCATGAATTCACGGATAAAGAACTCCATCCAATTAATCTGGGCTCTATCATATATGGCCATCATGAGCTGGATCTTAAGCCTCAATACTTGATCGAATGAGCACGCTTGGCCGGTCGATGGTTGCGTCGCAATATAAGCCAAAGCTGCATGCGAGGCGGCATGTTGTTTTTTAGGAAAGCGGCTCACGAAGGTCGTGGGCTTTCCACGAGAATATTGTCAAATAGTCATCTACAAGATCATCCTTGTACCCTACAGTACTGGCTCCTTCAGAAGGCAGATCAAAACTTCTCTTTAGTGCCTCCTTGAGTGATATTTGCTTTGGAATCGAAAAAACATCCTTGATCTCGTGAACGGCGAATCTTCCGATTATGTCCCCGCCTGCGAGTCGGAATTAAGATAGACTTCGGCCACTTTGCCTTGGGAGGAAGTATGTCGGCTTCCTTGAAAGAAAATTTTCAAGCCACGACTCTACGAGAGCCGAGAAGATCTCGTCCATATAATCGAGATCACGGGCGTTGAACTCCATGGTTGGCTCGAACCAAACACGATCCTTGTCCGGGATTTCTTGCATGTTAAGCTTGGAGCGGAACACCGAAATAGTTTTACTTGCCATTGTACACATTACACTAGCATTTATCGATATCGATTTAAATAAAATGGTTTGTATAGCGATTACGAAAAAAGGAGATTAATTCGTGTAGCGGTTGTAATATGCATACCGAAAGAGAGATTACGAAAGGATATGCAAGAGGGGATTGCAAGGAATGATCTCGAAATTTTCGGATGCGAGAGGATTTTAAGTGCGGTAATGGCGGTTTCTAAAGATATGATCGAAAATATATATCTAACATGAAGGTGAACGAGTTTTCGATCAAAGGCGAGTTTAAACTTGCTTTATGAGATGGACGGTCAAGATTAAAAGATATATGAAGTAATGATCACATATGCCGCCTAAGTCAAAGCCAGTTGTAAATATGCCTAAGTAGTAACTATGAGATGACATGCATTAAATGCGTGCAGAGTTCAGCAAACTTGTGTATGGAATGTCGTGCATTAAATATAGGTCGTTAATAATAAATGACAAACTTAGGATATTTAATAGCATGCTGAATCATCATCATAAATGCATTCTTGTTTTATTCGTTACTGCGAGTAGAGATACGCAAACTTGTCGGTGAACATAGTAGTCGGTGATACCTCTTGTAGATAGTTTTCTGTCTCTACGTACTGAATTTACTCAGTATTGAGAGTGATCATTCCCCCTTACTGAATGATCCTCTCCTGGAACCTTCTTACTGACTGGTCTTAAAGAACTCCTGCTCTGATAACAAGAGTCTTAAAGAACTCCTGCTCTGATACCAATTGTTGGTCCCGAGTGTACGGTCAGGTGTAGAGGGGGGGGGGGGTTGAATACACCTGACCGTACACTCGGGACCAACAATTGGTATCAGAGCAGGAGTTCTTTAAGACTCTTGTTATCTACACATTCAGATAGGGTTTTGGGATCTTCAAATCTTCTCAACATTCAGAGCACTAGGCTGCTGAGCATGGTTCAGTATAGAAGATAGAATCATTTCCCACCAAGTAAGACTATGCTTTGAGGATAGAATCATCACCCAGCGGTTACACCTTGCAAGGTTTCTTGTAGAAAAGGCGATTGAGCAATAGCGAGGTGGTAGTTTCAATGGGCAATGGATCGAAAGTTCTGCGATTGCCGTTGGAGATTTACATCTATCTTTTGATAGTTGCGTTTTTAGTACTTAAAAATGTTTAATATGTGCCTGAGTTTAGGCGAAACATTATTTCTGTTTCAAAACTCTGCACTATGGATGGTTATAAATCAAGTTTTGATAGTGAAGTTTCTAACATGAAAGACGATGATTTTATCCGTGGTGGACCATTAAACGGATCTTTATATACTATTACTTGTAAACCATGTAGTTCTGTTAATATTGTTTCCTCATCATCAAATCCTAAGAAGAGGAAAGAGTCTTCTAAGGTAAACCAAACTTATTTGTGGCACTTAAGACTAGGTCACATCAATCTTAACAGGACTCAGAGGTTGGTGGAACATGGATCATTGGAGTTTCTCCAAGATTGAACCATTTCCAACTTGCGAAACCTGTTTGGAAGGAAAGATGATGACTAGGCCTTTCAAGGCAAAGGGTTATAGAGCCACAAAAGTATTAAGTTTGATACATTCTGACTTGTGTGGTCTATGTCTACACAAGCTCTTGGAGGGTATGAGTACTTCGTCACATTTGCTCACGATTACTCGAGGTATGGATTTATTTACCTTCTTCGCCACAAGTTGGATTGCTTTGAAACCTTTAAGTAATTCAAGGCAGAAGTGGAGAAGAAGCTAGGTAAATAAATCAGAACAATACGGTCTGATCGTGGTAGGGAATACCTATCCAACTAGTTCAAGGACTACTTGACAGAATGTGGGATTACATCCCAGTTGACAGCACCGGGCACGCCTCAGCAAAATGGTGTATCACAGAAAAGGAACTGAAGTCTCTTAGAGATGGTTCGGTCGATGATGAGTTATGCAACTTTGCCAGTTTCCTTTTGGAGATATGCCCTAGAGACTGCAACATACTTGCTGAACCGTGTGCATTCTAAGTCGGTACAAAAGATCCCTTTCGAGTTGTGGAGCGGGCACAAACCCAGTATGCACCACTTAAGGATTTGGGGTTATCCCGCTTATTTGCTAAATAGGCAGGCCGACAAATTGGAATCATGTTCAGAAGTGATGTTGTTCATAGGGTATCCAAAGGAAACGAGGGGTGGATACTTTTATGATTCTAAAGAACAGAAGATCGTTGTTCGCCCTAACGCTCGGTTCTTAGAAGAGGATTACATTAGTAACCATAAATCTCGAGTCGACATCATCCTTGAGGAATTACAAGGTGGCCGAGTTCCACTTGAACAGCCAGTTGTGCGAGATAGTACTCCACGCGTAGTCGCAAAATGCGTTAACACGGCTCGACACTTTGTTCGACGTAGTGGGAGGGTGATATTTACACTGATCGGTATATGTTCACTTTGGGTTGACGTTTGATCATCTCCGGCGGATGAACAAGATACCGTGGATCCCCTGGACTTACAACGAAGCGGTGGGAGATATAGATGCAGATTCCTAGCGAATCGTCATGGACTCAGAATTTAAGTCCATAATTTATATGGATGTGTGTGAGATCACTGAACTACCTGAGGGCTGCAAGGCTATTGGTAGTAAGTGGGTATACAAGAGAAAGAGCGAGAGCACCGAATGGAGAGATCATGGCGTTTAAGGCCAGGCTAGTGGCGAAGGGTTTTACCCAGAAAGAAGGTATCGATTTCGAAGAGACCTTCTCGCCTGTAGCAATGATCAAGTCCATTAGGATTCTCCTTGCCATAGCAGCTCACATAAACCTAGAGATCTGACAAATGTATGTCAAATCCGCATTCCTAAACGGTCACCTTGAAAAAGGTAGGGACATCTACATGAAACAGCCAGATGGTTATGTGTAGGAGGGCGAAGTGCATCTTGTTTGGAAGCTTAAGAAGTCTATTCATGGACATAAGCAAGATTTCCGGTTATGGCACCAGCGTTTTCGACGAGGTAGTCAAATCCTATGGATATATATCCTGTCCTAACGAGGTGTGTGTACCGTATTTATGTTAACGGATCAGTAGTGTTTCTTGCATTTTACGTAGATGACGTCCTTCTCATTGGCCACAATGTTGAAGTATTATCAGACGTAAAGACGTGGTTATCCGAGCAGTTTCAAATGAAGGACTTAGGGGAAGCTGCTTACATCCTTGGGATCAAGGTTATCCGAGATCGCCAGAAAAGGATGTTAAGCTTGTCAAAAGTGTCCTACATTGACACTGTTATTGCTCGTTTTAGCATGCAAAAATCCAAGAGAGGTTCAGTACCTTTCAGACATGGCATTTTTCTATCCAAGAATCAGTGCCCTAAAACGCCTGAAGAGATAGAAAGTATGAGGCTAGTACCATATGCTTCCGCTGTCGGTAGCCTCATGTATGCGATGCTTTGTACGAGAACAGATATCTTATATGCCGTAGGCATGGTCTCAAGATATCAGTCTAACCCTGGAAAGGAACACTGGACTGCGGTCAAGCATATTCTCAAGTACTTTAAACGGACTAGAGATTATAGGCTTGTTTACCAGTCAGACAGTCTAGTGTCTTTGGGTTATATAGAATCGGATTTCCAGGCTGACAGAGACGAGAAGAAGTCTACCGCGGGTTATGTGTTTACTTTGGGAGGTGGAGCCATTTCATGGAGGAATGCAAAGCAGAAATGCATTGCGGACTCAACCATGGAAGAAGAATATGTGGCTGCTTCAGAAGCCTCGAAATAGGCAGTTTGGCTCAAGAATTTGCTCCAATATCTTGATATTGTTCAGAATTTGCCTAAGGCAATCACAATTTATTGTGATAATGCGGGTGCAGTGACAAATTCTATGGAACCTAGATCTCACAAGGCGTTTAAACACATAGACAGGAAGTACCACATTACACGAGTATTCGTAAATCGAGGTGACATGGTGATTGACAAAATTGTAACTAAAGTCAACCTAGCTAATCCTTTCACTAAGAGCTTACCACTCCCGGCTTACGAGAAACATGTTCGTGGCTTAGGGATGGTAAAGATGACCCCCACTTAGGACTACAGAAACTTTTGTATAAGTGGGAGAAGATGCAGTGATAGATAGGATAGATAGCTGAGATATAGCTGGGTACTAGTTTGTACCTAGATAGCTGAGATATAGTTGAGTACTAATTTGTATGTAGAACTAACACATTGTATACTGTTGGTCCGGAGACGATAGTCAGGTGTAGAGGGGGGGGGGGTGAATACACCTGATCACAGTTTCTTTTTCTCAGAACGTGAAGGACAGCTGAGCTGTAGGTTGCAACTGATGAACTGTGCTAAATAGTAACCTTCGATCGCGGGTCAGAAGTGTGCCAACTACTGAGCTCTCCTACTGACTTTTGTCAGTACTTGAAACTCTGTCGGAGACGTTGTGCGGAAAAGAGTGTGGGGCCCGGAGATTCATCTCAGTTTGAAAACGTGATTTTCACAAATCAAGTAATTTGGCTAGTGCACTTTGAGAATACGTTTTATGCAAAGATATAATTTTTAATCAGTTTGTATGCAATGCAATAAAACAGTAAATAACATAAGCAATTTTTAACGTGGTTCGGATACGCAAGATCCTATGTCCACGGTCTGCGAAACAGGGAGTTCTTGTTGATTTATCCGAGCAAGTCTCGGCAAGGAATGCAGTGATTTGGACGAGACCACTTCTAAGTTATAGTCCTTAGCGACTTTACAAATCAAACCGAAGTTTGAAAGGGAGGGGATAATCTCCAACTAGGAAGGAGTTCTTACAGTAAGAACAATCACTAAAAGTGAACTCCTTCGAATTTCTAAGCTATAAATTTGGCAATGAGCTTAGCTAGAGAAGAGGGATCTAAAGAACTCTACAGAGAGAAGAACTAATGATATTCTATTGGGCAAGTTCTTATTTGGATTGATCTTGAATGCGCTAGAGTTGTTCGAAAGCTTGAGCATTTTTCCCTTGATATCCCGTGCGTGAAGCTCGGATTTCTTCTCTATTTATAGTTGTGAGCAGGCATATGTCCGTTGGAGAAGACGATGCCACGTGTCAAAAGCTTCCAAAGAAAACGGCCATAAATTCGAATTGTTGCGGCGAGTTGTTGGACACTTTGTACATGAGGGCGGCTTTAGTTGGTCGGAAGCGAGATAAAGCGTTGTCGGCTTCTCATTGGTCGAGGTTTGTGGTAGGTGAGATTGTGTCAGACATCGGAGTTGACTCTCTCAAATCCTCGTATGTCTTCTGCTGACTTTCAAAATAACTTTAGCGGCTAAGTCGTTTTTACGCCGGATCCGATAGACTTTAAGCGATCTCTGTCTTCTTTGTGCGAGTCCACCGACAAGAGATATTCTCATGAGTATGGTCGGTGATGGCTGCGAAGGTGCGAGCTTGCATAGAGTTCTTCCTGCGATGTCTATCGGTGATGAGATGTCTTCTATTGAGGCGAAGATCAGCTGATGACTTAAGAACGCAAGCAATTACACTGATGACGTGGGACAGAAGATCAATCCAACAATTTACCCCGTACAGGACTTAGACAAAAAGATAGATAATAAAAACAGATCCCAGCCTTTATACATCATCTAGTCCTATCAAGACACTACACTCCGATATCAGTGGGTTTTGTGATCTTCAATTCCATAGTACTACTATGATTTCCCCCAATATTATTTTAACCACTAACAGCTGAATACCATCTACTGACTCATAACACAACAATTTCCCCCTAATTGGTGATGCCAAAACCTCTATAAAATATAAAGAAAGAATACTAAACTACGACATAGATAGACTTGATGGCCGAATCAGTTAGCCTTAAGAGTTCAGCAGTTGAGAGATAGGCAAAATCAGAGAAACAGTTATGTGTGAGTGTGTGTCAGATCACTTCACTGATCTGTTGTGATAAGCATAAAACAACTAAAAGCCTTAAGACAATGAGTAATTGTCTGGCTAGAAGAAAAGGAACTGATATACATGAAGAAGATTACAGGGTTCCTATTCTTCTATACAGGGGATGAGAACACTATTGCTAACGTCTGAATCTCTGGGTCTTCTTCTTGAAGTCTTCAGACCTGTCAGCAGGAGGATCCAGGCCATAATATTTGTATATCCTTGCACGCAACGTCTGGATTT
Source organism: Lavandula angustifolia (assembly GCA_028984105.1). Classification (NCBI taxonomy): domain Eukaryota; kingdom Viridiplantae; phylum Streptophyta; class Magnoliopsida; order Lamiales; family Lamiaceae; genus Lavandula; species Lavandula angustifolia. The sequence continues at coordinate 5,271,996 of CM054818.1, read as the reverse complement.
CCTTGAGATCAGCAGGAATATCAGAACTTAGATCATGATGGTAAGCTGCTGCTTCGATCTCATCTTCTATCTCCTTCGTGCATAGCACGCCATGAGTAGTCCTAGGAGGAGGGATGCGTCTGAATGCTGGAGCTCTGAGGGGTATCTTCTCTCTTTCCATAATCTGTAGGAGCTGGGCATTGTATTGATGAATAAATTCTTGAAAGAGTTGATTAGCTGATATCCCAGATGGATAGAAGCCCCATACATAGTATCCCTTGATAAATTCTTCTTTGAGTTCCTCCCACTGCTCGTTCAGTTCTGCTGGCACCCATCTGTCTATATGAGGAATAGGAGCTTTCTTGATGTAAGGTGCTCTGGGTGCTCCTCTCCTGTAAGACCTTGGGATCTGCCTTTTCCAATCTACTACTGGCTCGCTGGCTATCTTATCTGTCAGTTGAATGATCTTAGCCAAGTTAGCCAATCTTTTCTTCTCTCTGAGACCTGCTGATCTAGCATCTCCTCTTCGGAGATTTAATCCCTTCAGCGTGGCCTCCCAGGTTGCTCTGTCCTCGGCCTCTTGCTCAGGTGTAAGAGTAGTAGTATAAGAACTCTAAGATAAGGGTAGGACTTCAGTAGAAGACGCTTTGGCTAGCTCCTCTTGAGCTTTCTTCTTTTGTTCATCAAGGATCAGTTTAGCCTTTTCTTTGGCAATCTTGCCAATTATTTTTCTAGGCTTCTTAGCCTTTTTAGCTTCTTCAATCTGTTGTTCATGATCCAGCTGATCTTGCAGCTTCTGAGCAACTTCTTTATCAAATGCCTCCTGCTCCGCTTTGGATTTAAATTTAGGCATCGGGGAAGATGGAGGAGTAACTTCAGTTGTGATCTCCTTCCCCGGCCTTTGCGATGTGATGGCTCATCAAGAAATCGAGCAATATCTTCAATGTCTTTGGCGGTTGAAACATTTGGTGGCTCGATCGCCGGTGGTTAGACTTACGGGACTTGGACATTTCCGGGAAGGGATACTTGAGGCTCGGTTCCGGCTGAATAGCTTGAATCTTCCCCTTGATTTCCCTTCCCCCTGATTTCCTTCCCCCTTACTAATAGCTTGGACTTCGGGCTCTTCTCCACCTCGGCTGTTCCGCCTCGGCTGTTCATCTATCACGGCTTCTTCCCCCCTTTTTGGCATCATCGGCCCGGGGGGAGGCGAGTGCGGATGGCTTTGTCACCTCCTTATCCAAATTAAAGCAAAGATTCTTGATGAAGGTGGTGGTGGATTCGAAGTGTTTTTCTTGCATCGCGATATTGCTCCCATTCCTTCTCTGATCGGCACTAAAGGCTGTTTGAGTTGGGGTGTGTAGACTCTGTCCGAGTTTCGGGGCCGATCATGAGATTCTGTCATCTCCTTTTGAATTTCTTTGAGTGCCTCCGCTTTGTTGTTGAATGGCTTTACGAAGGCTCGAGGATGCCACTCTGTTTCTTTCATCCATAGTGGCTTGGTGCCGCAGGCCACAGAGTCGGTTGGTCGAGAGAATGACTTCTGCGAAAGAGAAGGAGGCTGCGACTTTGGTACGCTAAGTCCGCCTTAGCCGTAAGGGGCGGCCTCGACAATCTCCCGAATATTGGCCGAAGAAGTAGGAGTTTCGAGAGACCTTCTCAACCCCTACGCCCGGTCGGTCGATGGTCTCGATCCCGGCTTTGGCGTCTGCGAGCCCATTTGAGATGAACGTCTTTTGCAAGGAGTCGATTCTTATCTCCCTGTCGCCTGATGGCTTTGTTGACCGACTTAAAGGTCACGGAACCTATAAGTTTGATCTGATAACTGCTGGTTCCGAGCCTCTGCTCAGATGTCCCGATCTGTTGCGCTCGACTCGGTTTCGAGGCAGCCGGGGCATCACCTGATGTGGAGGGTGGTGGTGATCGGCCCTGTTCGCGAGGAGTCTGCATCCTTGGGTGGCGCCTGATCCATGTCATCATCATTATTATCATCGTCGTTGTCATCACCATGATGAGATGGAGGCGAAGAGGTCGTTGGTCCGGAGGCGAGGATCTTAAGCTTAGCGAGATAGAGCATAGCGGCGCGAAGATCCTCGAAGGAAGCTAGATCGTTTGGTTCCCCCCAAGCCTATAGGCGATTGCAAGCTCACGCCCTTTTGTCGGTAGGGACAAAGGTGGCGAGTCCCGATAAGTTCTTCAAGAATATCCCGGCTAAGGAATCTCGGCGGCATTTATGTCACGGCCCCCTTATGGCGATATCGACAAGATCCCGATGTTCGGTTATTTTGGGGATCTGAGCACTGACCTCTCCAGTGGCTCGGAGATGGGTGGAGTGCATTGTCGTCCACTCTGAGGAGGTTTTCCAGTCGGTACTCCAGTGTCCGGCGAGTCTCGAGGAACTAATCCGCTTTGGACTTTATCTTTCGGCGTGGCACCTTCTATGCACTGTGTCCGCGTCGAGTGGGGGATCCTCTCGAGTGGGTGGAGGAGAGGCAAGTTTTGCTAGAACCTCAGAAGGTCCAGGCTTGCTGAGCCTCTTCCTCGTAGGCGGGTCAGCGCGAGGGGGCAAGTCGGAAGTGACTCTTTTCTGCTCAGGAGGCCCTCGCCCGATGGATTTCTCAGCAGCGGCTCTTGTCTTGAACTTTATGAGCTTGCGGTCGAAATATCTCGCATCGGCAAAGGTGAGCGATCGATCTTGACTCTTCGATAATTACGAACATCTTTGTCCCGTCTGACGGCTTTCCCACACTTATAAGGATCCTCTCTCCCGGTGGGTGTGGTCGCAAACTTCCCGAGCTTTGAGCTTTAAGCTCGGCTACATAGTAGTCGATCCAATTGACTCGACTCCATCATCTATTATCATTATCGGCTGAATGCGAGGCTTGGATAGCTGATCATACGAGCCGGCTGAGCTCGTAAGAATGTGAGAAATAATGTACGCGAGCCCTCGGTACTGCGTTAGCGAGAGATTCTTCGGCGGAGCTGTCTTGAAAAGCTGCGTCGTTTACGCCACGAGAATTTACGAACATAGGAGTTAATCTCTTTCTCCTTGTATCCAATGGGTGAGACTCCTGCGCCTTGGGAGATCAAAGGTCGGCTCCACGGCGGATCGGATATTGATGATGTGTTCTTTGGCATCCCAAGATTGAGGGACAACTTCCTTCATGTATGAGAACACGGATTCCTCCACGCTTGTATCTAGGGTTCTCCGGTTGTAGTAGACTTACGCAGCTTGTGCGGGAAAGTATGCTCTTGGTTGCTTTGAGACGAGAACTTCCAGTCCGGAAGTCTCGAGAGTCGTGAAGACGGGCTTAAGATATGGAAGATCAGCTTGGTGTAGCGCCATCGTCGGTTCGAACAGGATTCGGGACTTGATGATTTCATCGATGTTGGTGGGTGTTTTGACAGCCATATTATCTGCAATTTTTTTGTTGACTGAAATAATAGAAGTCAAAACACAATGTATTCGCGATAATGTAGATGATGTTTACCGTAAATGTAGAGCTTGGTTGAGAAGAAAGTTCAGATTTAGAAGAGAAGATGAATCGAAAATGCTGAAATTTCTTAAGCTCTAATGGCGATAAAAGTGTGAAAGTGAATTTGAGGTAGAAGATGAAAGATTTTATATGATCGTGCATATCAAACAGTTTAGATCGGATGGTTGGGGTTCAATCTAAAATTTTTAATGACGGTTGTGATTTGATGTTATAAATGGAATGATTACATAAGCCGCCTCTACCATAGACCCACGTAGGATTATGCGCAGTTAAGGTAAGTGAAAAGACATGCATTAAATGCGCTGCACACAGCATCAAATACTAAGTCATTTTAAATGAGAACGATTTCCTACTGACTTATCCTTAAAAATTAATGGCGGGAAATAAATGCTCATTAACTACTGAGTGCAACCGACTGAGATAATAAACGCTAGCATGCTTCTGATAAAATTAAGTATATTAAGACTACGCAAACCTCTTGAGCTGATTTTACGATCAGGTGGTTACCGTTAGACTCGGGAGGATGATTGATGTGCTTGATGACCACGTTCCCCCTTACGTATGCAGTTTGATTCTCCCGGCCGAATCATTGTATGCGAGTCCTTGACTGTCATGCTGATTTCTTCTCACGGCTCTACTCGGTAGGTTCCGGTGAGACCTAGCTCGGCCGATAATTCTCCGAATGCTGTTCTCGGCTAGTGGTTTTGGTCGGTATATCGCGCCCTTTGCTTGTCGGTATGGATTTTCTCCATTCGATATCCTTCTTCTTGACATGGTCTCCGATGAAGTGGTGTCGAATATCCACGTGCTTGCATCTTGTATGGAGAAGCTGGATTACGAGTTATTGCGATAGCACCTTGGTGGAGTCGCGGTAGATGGGCACTTCATTACGGATTATACCATAGTCTCTCGGTTGTTGTCGAAGCCAAAGGATGCAGGGCACAACAACTTCCAGGCGGCCATGTACTCGACTTCGGTAGTGGGCGTTGCCGCCTTGAATCTTTGTTTCTTTGAAAACCAAGATATTAGCTTCTTTGCCCAGAAGGCCGACACGTTCGAAGTTGACTTTCGATCTATCACGCATCTCGCATAATCAACATCGAGAATAACCTTATCGGTATTAGATTATCATCGGCAAGATACCATAACCTCGCATCGGTGTTCCTTATAGATATCGCGAGAATCTTCTTTCTTTGAGTCTAGATATCGGTACTTGGCTTGATTGATGAAAATTCCTTCGGGTGATTGCTTTACTTGAAATCGAGGAAATAGTTCATCTCTCCTATCATGGACATCTCGAATTTCTCCTTCATTATTTTCTCGAATTGTTGACATATAGTCACGTTTACGGCCCGAAAATGATGTCGCCCACGTAGATTTACACCGGTAGGATGTCATCTCCGACTTTATGTTGAACAGGTACGATCTCTTGTCCCCTTCAAAACCTTTCTTAAGTAGAAAGTCGATAGGGTATCGTACCAAGCTCACGGGTACTTGTTTTAACCCATACGAGCTTTTCGAAGTCTGACACACTGATGTCCTCTGTTGAAAGCCGGGCGGTTGTTCCACGTAGACTTCTTCCTTCAAAGACGCCATTCGGAAAAGCTGACTTTACATCCATTTGATATACTTTGAATCCTTGATGCGTTGCATAAGCTAGGAAGAGACGAATGGCTTCCAATCTGGCGACTGGAGCGAATGTTTCATCAAAGTCGATTCCTTCTGCTTGACAGTATCCCTTGGAAACTAGTCTAGCTTCGTTTCTGACAATGACGTTGTTTTCATAACGCTTGTTTTTGAAGACCCACTTAGTACCAATCACATGCTGATGTCTAGGTCTGTCAACAAGCTCCCAAACTTCGTTTCTAACAAACTGGTTCAGCTCTTCTTGCATGGCGATGATCCAGTCAGCATCATTGAGTGCGTCCTACATTGACTGAGGTTCTTCTGTGGACAAGAAACAAGAATAGAGTGAGCTTTCTCCTTGACTTAATCTAGATCTTGTCGTTATAGTTGCTGATGGATCTCCAATAATAAGATCTGAAGAATGAGCATCAAGCCATGAACGTGTGAGTCTGGCTTCTTCTTCTGATACTACTTCTGCACAGTCAGTAGGTGTGTTAGACATTGCAGTTGTACTGTTCTGTTATTGCATTAGTTCAGTAAGAAGGTTAGGACCTACTAAGTTTCCAGGTTCAGGGGCATATAGCTCAGGAATAGTATTTGTTCCCCCTGAGTTTATATTCTCAGTAGAGGTCTCAGTTACCACTGGGGCTTCCTCATCGACCGTTGTTACCTGTTGTTGATTCTGTTCAGTAGAATCAACCAGGCCAGCTACATCGCTTGTTGGCTGAGTCTGAATTTCTTCATCGTGTGACTCATTATCCCAACAATGCTGGATCTTTTCAGCTTTGTCGTTTAGTGCGAGATCATGTAGCTTGCTACTGACATCTTCAGTATTTGTCTTTGTAGTTTTCCTGTTCTCAGTAACAAACTCATCAAAAACAACATGAGGGCTTTCCTCCACGCAAAGGGTCCGATAGTTAAAGACTCTGAAGGCTTTACTGACTCGAGAGTATCCTAAGAATACTCCTTGATCAGATTTGCTATCAAAGACCTTCAACTAATCTTTCCCATTATTGTGAATAAAGCACGGACAACCAAAAATATGAAAATGAGAAATAGAAGGAATTCTCCCTTTCCATAATTCGTATGGTGTCTTCATGTGTTGCTGTGTAAGTAGTGAGCGATTCTGAGTGTAGCAGGCGGAGTCAGTAGCATCTGCCCAGAACTTTGAGGGTAGTCCAGAGTCTTCTAGGAGCATTCTTGCTACTTCTTTAAGTGTTCTGTTTTTGCGTTCAGCAAGTCCGTTCTGCTGAGGGGTGCGAGCTGCTGATGTCTCGTTGCTTAATTCCCTCTTTTTCGCAGTACTCTTTAACTACCGAGTTGAGAAATTCTGTTCCTCTGTCTGAGCGAATTCTTTGTATCTTGATGTCCTTTTCCACACTTAGCTTTTTCAGCAGTTTGGGCAACTCAGTCTGGACATCAGATTTTTTGGCTATGAAGATGACCCTTGTATATCTCGAGTAGTCGTCAATAACGACGAGGGCATACTTCTTGGATCTTATAGTCGTTTGGGGGCCGAATAAGTACATGTGTAGCAGCTGAAGGATTCCATCAGTGGAAGGTGACAGAATAGGTGGATTGCTACTCTTTGTCTGCTTTCCCTTCAAACATGCTTCACAATTTCTGTCTTTGATAAACGATTCGTTGGGTAGTCCTTTGACTTTAGAGTTCTTGACTAGCTTGTTCATAGTCTTGAAGTTCAGGTGGCTGAGTCTCTTATGCCACAGCCATCCTGCCTTGTCACTAGATTTAGTCTGTGCGAGTAAGCAAGCCTCAGGTTCTGCGGTTTTCCGGTTTGCAACGTATATATTCTTCCTCCGCAAACCTGATAACACAGTTTTCCCTGTAGATTTATCAACAATATCATAGAAACTGGCGTCAAAGATAACTCTATTCAGATTGTCACAGAATTGACGGACAGAAAGGAGATTATATTGAAGTCCTTCAACATATGTTACTCTTGGAACTGAGGCAGTGCCAATATTCAGTGTTCCGTATCCCCTTGTATAGCCTTTAGTGTAACGCCCCAATTTTCAAAACTTAACTAGGGTCGTTACTTCATACTTAAAATGCTTATTTCAATTCTTTCAAAACATTTTCATTCAATAGAATCAATGAAAAAAAACTCAATTTTATTTTACTACTCAGCGGAAGACTTAAAAATAAAAGCACATGCCACTACTATTTTTCGAAAATAAAATGCAAAGTTCATGATCAAATAGTTTAATGCAATATTCATTTTCATAAATCCTTCCTCGTGCGACCATCACCACCAACACCTCTACGCATCGGCCGAACCATTTCCTGAAAAATGTTAAAATATAAGGGGGTGAGTACGACTACTCAGTGGGGTATACACTTATCCAAACTATATAATATACCAAACATATTATGGAAAATTAGAACGTGTAAGAATTACGTAGTCACACAGACCACCGAGTCAACTTCGACTCAAACATTTAAAATGGATCAACTTCGATCCCGGTCAACTTCGACCATAAACATGTGTACCGATCAACTTCGATCGCGGATCAACTTCGATCCCGGTCAACTTCGACCATAGTCAACTTCGACCATAAATATGTGTACCGATCAACTTCGATCGCGGATCAACTTCGATCCTTCCTTATCATGCCTGTCATTAACTCATAAATATCGAGAATAAAATATAATAAGGATAAATGTAGTGTAAGAAAAACTTCCCCACCTTAACCTTGATTTTGAATGTAAAACTACGGATATCAATGTTTAAGTCCTGCGCGCCAATCCTAACATGAAAAGTTATCTTAATGACTTGGTCAAAGAATGTTATGTATGCATCAATAATTCATATAACTCATAAATGTACATATTTCATAATAATCAAATAGTCTATATTATATATAATCTACTTATTAACATGCGATATATTAAGCACAACCTTAGTTCTATTGACAATTCATTCATGCAATTATTAATTCGACAATTCATGAAATAAATAAATAAAATCATAAAAATAGTGTCCTAAAAATTATAGACCTCTAACATAAACAACATATTACATATTCATCACAATAAAACGTATCATAATCAAGCATTCATTTAATAGTAACTTTAAATTTTTGTTTTTCAATCTACATGCATGTTGGCAAAGAATTTGGCACGTCAAGAAACAAATTAACAAATAAATAGTAAACGTATCATGAAGATTCTATATTTTTAACATGAATGACCTAACATGTATTATATCCTATTAAAATTAAACCTGGCCTAAAACAATGTAAGAAAACATGAAAAATAAATTTTCTTTCATAATCATGAACATCTTTGTCGGGACTGGCAGGTTACGAAGAACAATTTTAAACAAATACTTATCATGCTTGAAAAATTATAAGAAAATAAATAAGTATACTAGACATACCGAGGAAGACGACCCTAAATTTTCACGATGATAGGACGACGGAAAGATGTGTAAATAAACGGTTCGCGAGGGATGCTTGGCGGGATTTTCAAAAATTATATGGAATGCTAAATTATGAGCAACTAAGGGGTATTAATAGGCCTAGAAATCATTATCTAAAGATTTATAATCCTATAAGGTATCAAATATATTTTACCCATATTTATTTTCGTCCATATCTATTTTATATAGAATTTATTCTATCACTTACCAAATAAGAGATTCAATCCTAGATAAATTAGGATAAGGACAAATACAACTAGATTTTTTTTCCTAAAACATCTATTTCACAAATATAATATATATTTTATTCACAAAATATAATTTCAAATTATTTCCTAATATCTTAATATAATATAAAATATTAAATCATTTCTTGAATCCCATAGATTTAGGAAATCCAAAATATATAAATATTATTCTTGTCTAATAATTCTAACATGATTTCTAAATAAATAAACACATTCAAAATCCAAAATAAATTTAAATAACAAAAATTATTTAACAAAAAAAATAACATAAATGCTTCAATTTTCATTTAATTTCTAAGGCGCGACTTATAGAACTAAAACACTTGATAACATGCATGAATAGATATGCAATGCATTTTATATTTAAAATTTTGGGGCGTTACATTTAGAGTTGTCACCAAACTCAATTTTGGGACCATCTTCCTCTATGTAGTTGGTCAGCAGGCTCTTTTGATAAGTCATGTGTCTCGAGCAACCGCTGTCCACAATCTAAGGGTCCTTATGCACCTGCAAAACAGAAACATTTTTAGGTACCCTTTGGTTCAGTTGGGTCCTTACATGTTAGTGGGTGATTTCGGAACCCAGATCTGCCTAGGGACCTTAGAAGTCTGAGACTTCTTCTTCTGAACCTTGTCAGCTTTCTTCTCCACATGACTCGAAGATACTGACTTTCTGATGATTTTGGGTTTAGGAACTTTCTTCTTCTGAGGCTTTGCGCTCCTCCTAACCCTGGGCTCATAGTAGTACGAACCATATTGAGTTGGATGTTCATACAGTGGTTCCTTGTACTACTCTGCCCACCTGACCTTCTTGGTTCCCCCAGAGTTTGATCGTGGTGTCCTGGGGCTGGAACCTTTGGTCAGCTGTTTCTTGTTGCTCGGCTGAGGTGCAACTATCTTTTTGTTTATTCTTCGTCTGAGGTGTTGAGTCAGTAGTCTGAACTTTACCTCTGACGAACCTATCAGCCAGCAGTTCTGGGCTCTTTGAAGTGGAAGCTTCATGAGTATATCCAAGTCCTTCTTTCATGACCGTCGGCCTTTGCTCTCTAAGCATACTTTCCAACTTCTCCTTAGCTCCCTAGAGTGCTTTGTTCGGTCATCGGTTCTCGCCAAACTTCATCACTTCTTCGAAGTGACTCGTGAGTCCTTTTCAACTTCGCGAGCCGCTAGGCGAGCCGGGCTATCTCGGTATCTTTCTCGGAATTGTCCTTGGTCGGGGCCGATATCCGAGTTTCTTGAAGCCGAGACTTAGTTATAAGAGATTTAATCTCTTAGTGAGTCTCACAACAAGATTCTCGGACTCGGTAGAGACCCGACAATTAGAAGAAAGTCTCGATTCTCGGCCTTTACAGTTCCGGTTCTCGAATGGTTCCTGCTTGAACTCTCTGCTCGGTTGAATCCGCTCCTCTAGTAGATCATCGTAGGCTTGTACCACATCTAGAGGCTCATGTCGTGGCCGAGCACGTGTCGTGTGTCTTTGTGTGAAGAAGAGGTTAAATTAAGTTTAGAATTTACCTCGGCCTCTTCTCCGGCCATCGGAGGCAATATTCTGCATTTTCTTCGGGATCCGTTTCTCCGATCTCAACGGCAACAAATGCGGCTTCGTCTTGAGAAGAATACATGAATGTATCTTCCTCGATTGAGTCATCGGATATCTCTCCCGGCTATGTAGGCCTGCCTCCCTACGGGCAAATTTCTCGCGTCGGCTCTGCCGTTACGCTCTTTGAGCGGTGAGAGTTCGGGACATTCGTGCGATAGTGTCCCTCCTTCTTGCAGTTGTAACAGACAGATGATCTGCTGCTTTTTCCAGCTGAATCTTTGGATGGACTCACAGCAGGTTCTCTGTTCCTACAGTCAGTAGAAGGTTTAGATTCTTCCCTTTTTTGAAAATCTTTCTTACCTGAGGGAGAATCTCTGTTGTATTTCTTCATCTTTCTGACTCTCTCCTTTTCTCTTTGATATTTGAGAGCCATAAGCGCAAGTGGGTCATTAGCAGATGTCTCAGAGGACTTTGTTTTACATTGCGGCCTCTTTGCCTTCTTTGGAAGAAATGGGTTTGATTCCGTTTTCTTGTTTTGTTGCTTTGAAAGCATGGCCAATCGAGTGTCGATTTGGAGCGATGGGAACATCGTTGGGGTAGGCATGTTGCTCAAATTCCTCTGTTTTTAATTACGAAAAGATAACATCGAAGTTAGAGCATTAAGATCAGAGCGACGTAAATAAGTAGCAAATGGAAGCCACTTCTGTCGAGGTAGCGCTCTTAAGATCTTGGTGTTCATCTCTTTGTTGGTGAACATCCTCCCCGGCCGTTGATCACATTGACTTGGTTTGTGAATCGACGCTTAGCTTCATCGGTGGTCTCACGGGGCTCCATGGCAAACGCGTCGAACTTTTGTAGCTCTAATTCGAGTTTGTTCTCTTTGATCTCGCGGGGTTCCTTGGCTCGGTGCGGCCGGGGGCATCCCAAAGTTCTTTCACCGTCTTGCGGTCTTGCACCCTCCCGAGGTGAGAATCGCCGGCGTAGTTAGGATTGCATTACGCGCAACTCGGTCGAGGTTGTGCGGCTTTTTCTCTTACGGTGTGACGGCTGATTTTTCTTTAGCGACCTTAGCGCCGATGCAGCGCTCCTACACCTCCCACAGCGGCAAATTGTACACTGTCGATCATGGGAATGATGGGTCCTATCTCAAGGACGTCCGTCATGCTGTTATGCAGCGATGTGAGGTGTGCCTCCATTCTCACACGCCATACCGTGTAGTTCTCTATTGAGAACATCGGTACCATCCGATTACCTGACATATCAGACATTATGGGTAAGAGTATGAGGATGTATGAAGAGATGCTTGTGCTGTGAAAAATGTTTTCAGGATCTGTTCGAGAAGACGATCAATTGGTATCAGAGCGAGGTTTAGGCTCTGATTGTTGTTGTTAGGTGTATGATTAGGGTTTATTTCCGTCGTTATCGGGTTAATTTTCGTGTTCGGGGCGGCCTGCGAGCCACTGTTTTGACCCCGTTGTAATGTTTTTTCTTGTGAGAAAATCCACGAGTAGTTGATAGGACCAATGTGTTATGTGATTGTACTTTTACTGTACTGTAATTTGTCCGAGAGGCATGAAAATCGAGGCGCGACGGCGCAGAAAGATGGAAGAGGCAAAACCTTAGAAACTGGCAGAACACGACCGCCGACTTGCGACAACGCGTGGGGGCTTGTGTAAACGAATGTTTCTGATCCGTTCGGATATTTTCGTTTGTTATTTCGTTAGCTTCATCTGGATAGGTCACACGACCCATTCTGATTTCTGGTTTGTCCGGAATAGCGTCAGAAAGGAGAAGTGGTCGTGCTGTCCAGAAAAACCCCAAATTGGGCGAAAAAACGAATTCAGCTAGGGTTCCGCCGCATCTTGCGACGGCGATTCCCGGCGGGTCCGGCGTCCGATTGACGATCGGCTTGAACTGCTGGAATCCTCGTCTTACGAGCTTCGCGTCGATGGTTTGTAAAGGATCATCCGATCTCGGATGCAATCAGAATTAACGTCTAAAGTTGGCTGCTTGTTATGAATTCGTTCCGGCAAATCGTTTGAAATTCGAGAAATTGAGGAACTAATCTCGGCCGGAATCCGTTACACGGTGGTTGTGAGTGTTCCAATTACGTTCCCCTCTATCAATTGATCGAATCGCGGCTCGAAAAGGATGAATTCGATTGGCGGCGCGTCGGCGGCGGGAGGCGCGTTTTTTCTAGGCGGTCGTTATTCACGGCCCAACACATCTGGAGGGGACGAGGTCGTCGTGGACGGCCGGATGTGGCGGCGGGAGGTGGCGCGAGCCGCGCGCAGCGAGGCGCGGACGCGCGCTTCTGTGCCGTGGCTCCGGCGCCAAACGGCGGGGCTGCCGGCGGTTCCTGGCTCGTCGTGGCCGGGCGACGGTGCAAGCTGAACCGGCGGGCGGCGGTTTTTTGTGTTGTTGAAGATGATGCTGATGTGGCGCGCCACGTCAGCCTTTGCTGACCAGGCGTACACGTGTCTGCCACGTGGCAGACCCCCTGATGACGTGGCGACAACAGATTTCGATGCAGTTTTCGATGCAGTTTTCAAATTCGAAGATTTTGAAGATCGAAGAGCTGTATTTTGAGCGGGCTTTGTAATAGTTAGGAATTACGTGTTTTAAAGCTCGATAACAACGTTTTAAATTTCCTATTTGCGCATTTATTTATTATTATGCTTTAGTATGCGATTATGTGATTAATTGCGTTTAGAAAAGCATGTAAATAGGATTTATGTCGTATTAAAGCATGTTTTATTTTTTTCACGAGCACATTTTATTTGGTGCGCTTAAAATTGCGTGCTTTAGGAATTATGTGGATATGCATGATTCAAAACGAACCTTTTGAAGGAAAAGACTAAGCAAATAATAAATTAAATATTTAATTGGATTCCATTTAAATTGGAAATTAAATATTTAACCGGACCTCCATTAATTGGACCCTACACAAAAGTGGAACAATTATATGAGTAAATGTGCACCTGAGTGGCTTGCTTGTATTTTTGAACCACGAGTTTTGTGAGATGGATTTTCTAATGTAATATTTAATTTTTATTGAGTAGTGGGAGCGAAGCCGTAAACGTCCACCTGAGTGGCTTGCGTGCCTAGTAAACACGAGTACTCTAGCAGATAATAATTAAATAAGCTGGCTAATTAAATCAAATTGAAAGCGGTATGATTCGCGTAAGTATGCCAATTTCGAGAATTTGATGTTAATTCGGTCAAATTAATGGTCAAAGCTTAGATGTCACCGCGAGTACAACTTCCTGAGAAGTCCCTTCCCACGTTTTAATAATAATAGTGACATGGTCCAGAGATATCGGATTATTAATTCCATTCGTCTTAAGAACCTATGCGTGGATTGGAATTAAAGAGCTAGGTATATAGCTTGGTCTAGGGGTACACGAGTAAACGTCCACTTGAGTGGCTTGCGAGTGTGATCTCTAGGGCTATTCGAGTATTTAACATCATTGGTTTTTCAAAAGGTTACAATGATGGTTAATTACGAATTATGTGCAAATAGTAACTTTATACATGCTTTTTAAATTATATTTTTCAGATATATCTGTTCGAAATTTTTTGAGTTCCTAAACAGTCTCACCAACCAAACCCTAATGGGTTTAACAATTTTTAAATAATTTCATAGAGTAGAAGAGATATCTTACCGCTCCCAATAAAAGCTCTGCAAAGGTCCTATAAGAACTTCTGTTTTAGGACCGCTATGTCTAAGAAAGAGTTTACTATGAGTATGTTACTCAAATCTTTGGTAGCGGTTAAAGAGGTTATAGGAAAGGGCAAGAGTGCTCAATTCTAGAATATTCCTAGTAGTTCAAGGAATCCTCCGAAAGGCGGAAACCAGAAAAAGAGCAGAAAGGGTGGACATTTCAAGAAGAGAAGTGGGAGTAAGAAGACGGTCCTTACTGGCAACATGCGAATGTCAAAGGAGAAAGGAAGGTTCTTCAAGAGTGGTAAGAAAGGACACTGGAATAATTATAATCCAGATGTCAAGGCAAAACAGAAAGAGACGCGAGTCGCTCTTCCAACTGAAACTGTTCTGGTTTCCTCTTCTACCCACGTGTGGGTAGTAGATTCGGGGGCAACTGATCATGTTTGTTACACCTTGCAAGGTTTCTTGTAGAAAAGGCAATTGAGCAATAGTGAGGTGGTAGTCTCAATAGGCAATGGATCGAAAGTTCCTGCAATTGCCATTGGAGATTTACATCTATCTTTTGATAGTTCTATTTTAGCACAAGCTCGTGGAGGATATGAGTACATCGTCACATTTGCTGACGATTACTCGAGGTATGGATATGTTTACCTTCTTCGCCACAAGTTGGATTGCATTGAAACCTTTAAGGAATTCAAGGCAGAAGTGGAGAAGAAGCTAGGTAAAGAAATCAAAATACTACGATCTGATCGTGGTAGGGAATACCTATCCAACGAGTTCAAGGACTACTTGACAGAATGTGGGATTACATCCCAGTTGACAGCACCGGGCACGCCTCAGCAAAATAGTGTGTCAGAGAGAAGGAACCGAAGTCTCTTAGAGATGGTTCGGTTGATGATGAGTTATGCAACTTTGCCAGTTTCCTTTTGGGGATATGCCCTAGAGACTGCAGCATACTTGCTGAACCGTGTGCATTCTAAGTCGGTACAAAAGATCCCTTTCGAGTTGTGGAGCGGGCACAAACCCAGTATGCACCACTTAAGAATTTGGGGTTATCCTGCTTATGTGCTAAATAGGCAGGCCGACAAATTGGAATCACGTTCAGAAGTGATGTTGTTCATATGGTATCCAAAGGAAACGAGGGGTGGATACTTTTATGATTCTAAAGAACAGAAGATCGTTGTTCGCCCTTATACTCGGTTCTTAGAACAGGATTACATTAGTAACCATAAATCTCGAGTCGACATCATCCTTGAGGAATTACAAGGTGGCCGAGTTCCACTTGAACAGCCAGTTGTGCGAGATAGTACTCCACGAGTAACTGCAAAATCTGTTAACACAGCTCCTGACACTGTTCGACGTAGTGGGAGGGTGATATTTACACCTGATCGGTATATGTTCACTGGGTTAACGTTTGATCATCTCCCGGCAGATGAACAAGATACCGTGGATCCCTGTACTTACAACGAAGCAGTGGGAGATATAGATGCAGATTCCTAGCGAATCGTTATGGACTCAGAATTTAAGTCCATAATTTATGTGGATGTATACGAGATCACTGAACTACCAGAGGGCTGCAAGGCTATTGGTAGTAAGTGGGTATACAAGAGAAAGAGAGAGAGCACCGAATGGAGAGATGATGGCGTTTAAGGCCAGGCTAGTGGCGAAGGGTTTTACCCAGAAAGAAGGTATCGATTACGAAGAGACCTTCTCGCCTGTAGCAATGATCAAGTCCATTCGGATTCTCCTTGCCATAGCAGCTCACATGAACCTAGAGATCTGGCAAATGTATGTCAAAACCGCATTCCTAAACGGTCACCTTGAAAAAGGTAGGGACATCTACATGAAACAGCCAGATGGTTATGTGAAGGAGGGCGAAGTGCATCTAGTTTGGAAGCTTAAGAAATCTATTCATGGACTTAAGCAAGATTTCCAGTTATGGCACCTGCGTTTTCGACGAGGTAGTCAAATCCTATGGATATGTATCCTGTCCTAATGAGGTGTGTGTACCGTATTTATGTTAACGGATCAGTGGTGTTTCTTGCATTTTACGTAGATGACGTCCTTCTCATTGGCAACAATGTTGAAGTGTTATCAGATGTAAAGACGTGGTTATCCGAGCAGTTTCAAATGAAGGACTTAGGTGAAGCTGCTTACATCCTTGGAATCAAGGTTATCCGAGATCGCCAGAAAAGGATGTTAAGCTTGTCACAAGTGTCCTACATTGACACTGTTGTTGCTCGTTTTAGCATGCAAAAAGCCAAGAGAGGTTCAGTACCTTTCAGACATGGCATTTTTCTATCCAAGAATCAGTGCCCTAAAACGCCTGAAGAGATAGAAAGTATGAGGCTAGTACCATATGCTTCCGCTCTCGGTAGCCTCATGTATGCGATGCTTTGTACGAGAGCAGGTATCTTATATGCCATAGGCATGGTCTCAAGATATCAGTCTAACCCTGGAATGGAACACTGGACTGCGGTCAAGCATATTCTCAAGTACTTTAAATGGACTAGAGATTATAGTCTTGTTTACCAGTCAGACAGTCTAGTGTCTTTGGGTTATACAGAATCGGATTTCCAGGCTGATAGAGACGAGAAGAAGTCTATCGCGGGTTATGTGTTTACCTTGGGAGGAGGAGCTATTTCATGGAGGAATGCAAAGCATAAATGCATTGCGGACTCAACCATGGAAGAAGAATATGTGGCTGCTTCAGAAGCCTCGAAATAGGCAGTTTGGCTCAAGAATTTGCTCCAAGATCTTGATATTGTTTAGAATTTGCTTAAGGCAATCACGATTTATTGTGATAATGCGGGTGCAGTGACAAATTCTAAGGAACCTAGATCTCACAAGGCGTTTAAACACATAGACAGGAAGTACCACATTATACAAGTATTCATAAATCAAGGTGACGTGGTGATTGACAAAATTGGAACTAAAGTCAACCTAGCTAATCCTTTCACGAAGAGCTTACCACTCCCGGCTTACGAGATGCATGTTCGTGGCTTAGGGATGGTAAAGATGCCCCCCACTTAGGACTACAGAAACTTTTGTATAAGTGGGAGAAGATGCAGTGATAGATAGGATAGATAGCTGAGATATAGCTGGGTACTAGTTTGTACCTAGATAGCTGAGATATAGTTGAGTACTAGTTTGTACGTAGAACTGACACATTGTATACTAAAAGTTTACTTTAGTATAAGTGGGAGAATTGTTGGGATTTTGTATACTGGAAGCAAATTTTATGCTTGTATACAATGTGTTTTGTCTCTACCACTATCTTATTCTCCTATCTGATAAATATATATATATATATATATTATTTGCACATGTTAGCCTTCATCTTGTATAAAAATTAGATTTGTGTGGTGTGTCAGGTATCACAGAAGACAACACAAATTGGTTGAACTGACAAGATATAAACAGTTATCACAACTGAGACAACTTCAAGATAAGTTGTCGGTTTAAGCTGCAGTTTAGCTAAGAAGTGGCTTGTCTTAGCTACTTGTCTTTACTGGTACACTGAAGGTGGTGTATTGATGGATCACATTGAGATGTGTTCTCCTAACTGACCTTAGTGGAGAATCAAGATCTCGGTGACTTAGCTGGTCTTAAGCTTGGTAAGACTTCAGCTGAGTGCATTTGACTATCTATCACTTTGACCTACTATGGTGAACGTCATCGCGACCGGATCTACGTATCTTAGGTGTTAGTAGTTATTTGTGGCTCAGGCTGGTTGTCTGTATCTTGCAGCCGTATCCTAGTAAAATTGGTTGATAATATCCCCTGAGGAACTCGAAAGGATTATCACACTAAACCCGACCGGTTGATTAAGTTCAAGTGTGTTAATAAGGTCGAGTGGTACTACTCAGGAATATAAGATGTTAATTAATTTATGCTGTCAGTGAGCTTAATTAATTAACGGATATTTCTATCTTAAATACGGAGATCGATTAAGTCTAAAATACATGCCCTTGCTCAATTTGGGATAAATGGTTAAGTCAGCACGGATTCTCTAGTGGAATGAATCTGTGTTTATTAATTAATTTTGCTCTGGGCTTAGCATAGATAATTAATTAATTTAAGGCCCAGCTTTATTTCTTATATTAGATCCCTGATCTGACCCAATTAGTTGACTAGTGATTTGTTGTCTCTCAGAAATCATTATTAATGGATTAATGTATTTTTACATTATTTAATAATATTATTTATCTGGAATTAATTGGCTGGGCCAATTAATTGATAAACATTAGTAGCTAGTGGATTAATTAATTTTATTATGGGCTAATTATGTGGAAGCCCATTAGAAATATAATTAAATTAATGGGCTACAGATATATTAATATTATATTGGCTTTTGAAGCCTATATATATTAGTATTCTGTTCAGAAACAGAATACACACATACACAAAATATACACGGTATGCGTTAGTTTTGTGGAGAGACAAAATCTTATTTTCTCCAGTTCTCTGACCACCCAGAGGGAGAAAAAGGCTGGGACACAGATCAGAAGATCTGACACACGAGCAACAATAAGAGCTGCAACAACATACGAAGGAGGAAGGTATCGTTTCTAACCTTAATTATCCTTCAAGAAGATGATAGATAGCTTCTGTATTTCTTGTATTTCTGTTTTGTTTTTTTTCTTAGAATATCAGTCGGATGTATCCGTATTGAAACTTCCTCATATAAAAAACATCACTGTTATTCGGTCCTGACAATTCCTTATTGTCTATATGGCCCTGTTTATTTTTAACTCTCAGAATCACTCAAGTGATTAGTGACTCACACACTCTCTGAATATTTATCTGTCAGTTCTTATCTTGTGAGATTCTAGTCTGTTAGTTTGCTTAGAAGGGGGAAATTGTTAGAAAGGGGGAAATTGCTGATTAGTTTTCTGTATAGGTTCTGATATTTCTTCCCTGATTCCCTCAGTAGTCTAGAACTTGAGGAACAACTCCACTGATTCTACTTGTAATACTTGTAAGGAGCTCTGTTTCTGATAGTTGTAGTGTTAGGTTTTGGCATCATCAAATAGGGGGAAAATGTTGGGAGATGATTCAGTCCCTCCATAACTTGTTGGGAGACAACTCAGTAGCCTAGTACTGTGAAGATTTGAAGATCCTAAAACCCTACTTTGACTAATGAACCATTCCGTTGTAATTTGTTGTTTGTCTCTGAGAGTTTTAGACTCAGTAGACACTCTTCATTTGGTTCAAGCGCTTAGTAGATTATCAGCCTCAATACCAGAAGAACAAGACTCAGTGATACTTTGGACTCGAGCGGGAGCAAGATATGCGAAGGAGTCGGTGAAGGCCGAACTCGGCGGGGAGTAGTTTACTAAACTCGAGTTGATCTTCGGTAGAGGGCGACTCGGCAGGAGTATGCTGCGAATATAGATCGGACTCGAGAACGGCCGAATGAGCTCTTCCGATTGTCAGGGATTTACTAAGTCAAATCAACAGAGTCATACGAGGTATAGAGAAGTCAGCTTCAGATCTACCTTGAATTCTGTTATGTCTCAACTACTTTCTTCAGCCTCGACCAATGACAAGCGGCCAACTGTCCACTTTCTGATTAGAGCTGCAAGTCAACAACTTCCAGAAAATGGAGGGAAAGGACTCTGCCACCATTTTTGAAAGAGCCGTTAGCTACCCAAAAGAGAGAGACACAAGGATCGTCGTCTCCAACGGATCTATCCATGTCTCTGCTCTATAAATAGAGGGATAAATTCAAATTGAAGCTCACGAACCTACGAGAGAACAAGAACACGAGCCTTCACGAGCAACTCAAAACGACTTAAGCTTTCCGCAAGATCTTCACAGAATAATCTCCGGCGAAAGGCGACATACTTGCTCATAGGGAACCAAGCTGAACGAGATTATAAAGCCTCTTGTATGCAAGTGACTGAATACGAACCCAAGTCTATACTTAACTGTTCGTCGCTCTAGAAGCCACTTTCTCGTTCCCTATCCCTCTAACCTAAGCTCAGCAGATCTTATACATAGCTTAGACGAAGGAGTTCATATCTGAACTAATCCTTATTGTAAAGGACTCCTTCATAGTTGGAGAGTTTGTCAAACGCTTTAGTTTGATACCTTGTAAACTGAGACTTGCTCAGTATAAATCTCAAGAACAGTGTTTGTCCAGTGTACAAACCGACTGAGACTATCTCAGTATAATACATAGCTTCCTGATCTTTCGGGACAGTGGACGTAGGATTGTTGGATCCGAACCACTTTAAAAATTGCATGTGTTCTGTCTCTTTACTGTTGCATTGATTACTGTTCATACTGAAAATATTTCTAAAATCATTCAACTGAGTTTTAGCAAAGCTTAATCGATCGCACTAATATACTGAAACTGTTTTATTAAAAACGTTTTCTAAACTCAACTGAATTTGGGCCTACACATTTCTGCACTATACTGAACTTCAGCTGAACGGTACTGAATTCTGACTCAAGTCAGCTAGCAGGCCTCACTGAAGTCAGTCACTCTGCCACACTCAGCTAGCAGGCCTCTACTGAACTTGTTCAGTACGTCACTCTCTTGAAAAGGACTGTTCGTGTTAAAGTTGAGAAATTGTTTTCAGGTGTATTCACCCCCACCCCCTCTACACCTGAACGTTTAATCTCGGGACCAACATAATTTAATAGCTTAGTTGCATTCAACATGTTAGGAACTCAGTAGGCTAGCTAGAGTTCAATAACTAATAGGTTCAGTAGTACATCTTGTATCAGCCGGAAGGACTCAGCACTGAGGAACTCAGTTGGGTAGTTCTGAACCCACAGAATCTGCAAAGAAATTTGAGCCAAGCACTGAATATCTCAGAAGAATGTCAGTAGAAGACAATTCAGTAAAAGGTATGAGGAATCAAAGAAAGTGAACTCAGTATGCTCTTGAAGTTTGAACATACTTCACCAACTCTCTAACCCCGACCAATGAGAAGTTGTCAGCACTATACCTGCTTTGCCGTAAAGCTGCTCCCTAGACTAAAAAAAATGAAATCCCCACAGTGACATTTAAATTGAAGATGGTCATTTTTCTTGTCATATTCGACATGTGTCTAGACCTTTCCAATGGATATATTCATAAGTCGAGACTACAAATAGAGAAGGGTCTTCATGCATAGAAGATGTCAACGGGAAACAAATAATTCAAGCAGTGAAACTCTCTAGTGTTCAAAAAGCCTAACATAAGCCTCTTTACATAAGAAGAGAGAAAATTGCTGTTGGGTGATGATTCTATCCTCAGCACTGTAATATTTAGTGGGAAATGATTCTATCTTCCGTACTGATACGCGCTCAGTAGGCTTATGCTCTGAGTGAATCTATGAAGATTTGAAGATCCCAAAACCCTATCTTGATTGGTGAACCATTTCGTTGTAATTGTAGTTGTCTCTGAGGGTTCAGACTCAGTAGACACTCTGCTCTGGTTCAGGCGTTTAGTAGATTATCAGCCTCAGCACCAGATGTAGAAGACTCAGTAGATACTGGACTCAGGAGGAGCAAGATATGCGAATAAGAGTCGATAGAACCGAACTCGGCAGGAGTAGTTCATCTGTACTCGGAGGCGATCTTCGGTAAAGCCATCTCGGCATATTTGCTGTCGAATCGAAGATCGGACTCAGGAACGGCCGGCACGGGTCTTTTGAGCTCGCCGATCTTTTGAATGACAATCGGCATAGTCAAATACGAGGAAGAGAGAAGTCAACTTCGGTATGCCTCGAAGTTTGTTCTGTCTCAAGCGCTTTGTAAACCTCGACGAATGACAAGCGGACACACGTCCTATACCTACTAAAGGCGCAAGTCAACAACCTTCCGAAAAAGGAGGGAAAGGACACTTGTCACCATATTTCAAAAAAGAGCCGTTAGCTACCAAAAGAGTGAGATAAAGAGATCATCGTCTCCAACGGATCTTTCCTAATCTCTTCTCTATAAATAGAGAGATGATTCAAGATTTGAAACACAAAAAAAAAAAAACACGAGAACACATACAAGCAAGAGAACGAACACACGAGCATTCAAACGAGCAAAACCGAAAAGCCCTAAGTCTTCCACAAGAACTCGAAGAACACTTCTCCGGCGAAAGACTACAATCTAGCTCTTAGGGAACCAAGCTGAACCGACATACAAAGCCTCTAGTATCCAAACAACGTTACACGAACTTAAAGCTTAACTCAACTGTTCGTCGTTCTAGAAGCAACACTCTCGTTCCCTATCCCTCTAACCCTAAGCTCAACCGATTATATCCATAGCTTAGACGAAGGAGTTCATCCTTGAACCTGATCCTTATTGTAAAAGGACTCCTTCATAGTTGGAGAGTTAGTCAAACGCTTCAGTTTGATACCTTTGTAAACTGAGACTTGCTCAGTATAAATTTCAAGACGCGGCATTGTCTTGTGTACAAGCTGACTGAGACTAACTCAGTATAATAAATAGCCTCTTGATCTTTCGGGACAGTGGACGTAGGATCCTGTTTATCCGAACCACTTCAAAAAACTCTGTGTCTCTCGCTTGTTCTCTTATTTACTGTTGCATTGATTTTAACTGTTCATACTGAAAATTATCCTTTAAAATCATTCAACTAAGTTTCAGCGATCTTAACTGCTTATTCTTCTGAACTGAAACTGTTTTGATAAAACGTTTTCCACTCAACTGTTTTGGGCCTACACATTTCCGCACCATCGAATTCCAACCGAAGATGCCGAATTCGACTCGGTCGGTTAGCGTGGTCTCGGTAGAGTCAGTATCTCTTTTCCTAACACGATTCGGAACGGTATGCAGTCTGCTGAATTCATTCAGTACGACACCATCCTGAATAGGATTGTTCGTGTTTCAAGTTGAGAAATCGGTTTCAGGTGTATTCACCCCCCCCCCTCTACACCTTAACGTGCTCTCGGGACCAACAGTTGAACAACCTTGACTGAGTCGCACACAATGTGATACTGACTAAACTCAATGATTCTTATCTCAGAAGGGTGCATGATTGCAAAATTGCAAAAGAGCTCTGGGTTGCTCTCGCAGTACTGAGTCAAGGAACTCCACATATCAATGAAAACAAGCTGGAGTTGGAGCTACCGAAGGTCGAAGCATTTGCAATGATTCCCGGAGAGTCAATTTATGATTTCAGCGTTAGATTCACAAATCATATCAACATCATCAATGTACTGGGGAAAACCTTCAGCAATAAGGAGACAAATACCAAAATTCTAAGGGCTCTTACTAGGCTCAAGTGGTATTCCTTTGTTGTATGTTTGCGAAGAACTGACTTAAGCTATATTACTCTTGATTATATCTTTTCAAAACTAAAAGCAGAGGAGTTTGAGTTCAATCTTCCGCATACTCCTAGTGCTGATACTGAGATGCCAATGGATCATGCATACAAGACAACAGTCAGCACACCTGAAGCAAGTCCATCAACCACTAGTCAATCAGCTGGAAGTTCAATGACGATTCCAACTACTGATAATCTAGTTGAAAAGTATGCTCTCCTTGCGGTAAAGTACCAAAAGGAGAAGGACAAGCACAGAAAAATGAAGAGATCTTCAAAAAGCTACCAAAGGCTCGTTTAATCTAAACCACACATTTTTAAAATGGAAGAATATGATGTGTTCTTGTTTCTTTCAAAGGGGTGTTCTCCATAGAACCCCCTACATATTTATGTAAAGGGAATGGATTAAGACTCCTTAAAATAAGAAATAAGAACTAATTGTACCCCTCTTCTTACTATTTGATGACTCAGACTGAATGTAGTTTGTGATATTCTTTATGTATAATCTTTATATGTTTTATGCATAAAGATAAAATTGTAAATTACATAATTTTATTCATAAAAATAAAAGAAGCATGCATAATTCCTAGTCATACGTAAATTGGGTTACTACTAGATCTCACTCTTTCGGTATGCTTTCTTTAAAATTACATATTTTCCTCTTTTGTCCTTTTATTCGAGCGATAAGATATGAAATCTTATAAAATTGAAGTACTGAAAGAAGAGTAGTCAACAAAGACAAAGTTCCAACTACCGAAAATGTTTCCTACTCTCTCCGCTTTGAAATCTGAAAAAGAAGCCTCTAACTTGAGATCGAATCTCAAAGCAAAAGAAAACTATTTAATGATAAGGAAAATTCAATTTCACTATTTGATTCATGTTTTGTATAAACTAAATTTCTCTCTATAATAATCCGATATTTGCATTGCAAATAAATAAATTATGAATATAAATTGTATTTTTTTATTATATGCGATAAATGATTGTTCAAAGTGTTTTTCCTGTAGTTTAAGGAATTTTTAAAATTTAGGTGTGAATTTGGTGAGAACCGATATTTAATGTGAACTGCGAACCAAACAGTCCTTTTATGTTTTATGCATAACCCTTATATACTTTATGCAAAAAATCTATAATCTCCATTTACATAAAATATATAAGAATTATGCATAATGTGAAATTACATATTTTTTGCATAAAAAACATAAGGATTATGCCTAGAACATATAACAATTATGCATGATTCTTAGTTCTCATGTTAAATGTGGGATCATGTCAGAATCTACATTTAACATGAGAACTGCAAACAATGTATAATCCTTATATATTTTATGCATAATCGTTATATATTTTATACAAAAAATCTATAATTTTACACTATACATAATTCTTATAGGGTGATGTGCAAAAATATACATATCAAACATGTGAAAATGCAAAAATATACATGGCATTCCATAAATGCAAAAATATACATTTTACTTTTTAAACCTATAAAGGTGCCTAGGTGAATAGTCTCCTTCTCTCTCCTTTTACTTTTGCAGTAAAATGTCTTGTCTTGTACTTGAATAGGTGAACAAGTTTCCCTCTCTCTCCTCCTACTTTAGTCTCTCATATTTCCTTGACGTGATAGAGCAAGTGGGTGGAATATACGTCGTTACTGCTGACCATGGAAATGCTTCCTTCATGCATGCATTTTCGTCCTCAGCATGCAGAATATTTTCGTCCAGCTGTTTTAATTTATTTTTTTTAATCAAACATCATAGTTCAGCAGAACGTGAACTATTTAGAGAGAGAAAAAAAAATTCTGGAAAGAGATAGAGCAAGAGAGCGAGATAAAGAGAGATGCTGACACAAAGATGTTCACGTACCTTTTTCAGAGTCACATGCAACACAAAAATGCAGACAAGAACATAACTATACATAGTAGGAGAGGAATCTGATTCTTTCCCTATTGAGGGAGATGTCTTCACATGCAGCACAGTTATATTCTTCCATGAAATAGAATTTACAGAGAGCAAGCGGGAGCGAGAGAGCAAGACAGCGCGAGAGAGAGAACGAGAGGGAGCGAGAGAGCGAGACAGCGTGAGAGAGAGAACGAGAGGGAGCGAGAGAGCGAGGGTGGAGGGCGCTTGTTTAGGGTGAAACAATCTTTAACAGTAACCCTATTCCATAATTTGTTATATTTTTTGCTTGATTTTAGGGACATAATTATCATGTAAATCTCCCTGAAAATCTCTAGTTGAGTAAATATATACGTATTATTAGGTATAAAATTTGATTGTAGGAAATCATTGAAAATATGTACGTATTATCGCGTCAAGAATTTATATCCAAAAATCATTGAAAATATCTACATATTATCTACATAGTATTTAAGTAAATATGTACATATTATTATGTTTGACATTTGAATTTAAATGCCAATCTTTTCGTAGAAAAATAAAGTGGAAAAATACAATGTATCTTTTTAAATATTGTTTTTAAATTAGATGAAATTGACTCATCTACTTAGTGCCAATTGATGCTCATAGTCGGGAATAAATTATTATAATACTTTTTAATATTTTTTTTAAATTCACGTATTATCTTAGCTCTCCGCATGTTAGCTTTATCTTATGTGTTGTATACGGAGTACTGAGTATGGTTTTGCAGAGTACTAAGATACTTTTTTTCTTTTTTAATTCTTTCCAGATGTCTACCTGGACACGTGTAACTGTAAAGTATGGAGGTTTTTTCTTGGGTTCAGATTACAAAGGTGGGGATGAACAACTTGCCCCACTTCGGACCAACCAATTAACATTGTCGTCCTTAAGAGCAAGCATCGAAGTCCGTATACAAATTAACTCACGATTTACCCTCTATGCGCTTTATTCGTTGGAGCATGCTCAATCTGGAAAGTTGATTAAGTCATTAATGATGACGGATGATGACATGGTTCGATTTATCAACTTAGGGGCCGATCCAATTGTGTGCGTCGTTTTGACGGCTCCGGCTGATTGTGTCGGAACATCACAACAAGGACATTACG
The DNA here is from genome assembly GCA_028984105.1 of Lavandula angustifolia. NCBI lineage: Eukaryota > Viridiplantae > Streptophyta > Magnoliopsida > Lamiales > Lamiaceae > Lavandula > Lavandula angustifolia. The sequence continues at coordinate 5,245,702 of CM054818.1, read as the reverse complement.
TCCCTTCATTTGATTACCCTTTGCCGGACAATGCATTTGTTCGAAGTGGCCAATTTAGTTTCCCAGATATTTTTGGTGATGCATATGGTCAAAGCGGAGCTGCATATGAGTTTGGAAGGCAAGAACAAGAGGAGCAAGAAGAAGAAGAGCAACAAGAGGAGCAAGAAGAAGCAGAACAACAGGAACAGGGTGCGGATGATAATAACGATGATGATGATGCGTATGACGAGGATTATACGGTTGAGGAAGAGGATGAGGTAGACGAACATGTTGTCGCTAAAAATATTTATGGAACCATGTACAAGTTTGCATCGTGGATTCGTGGGGAAGGCGGTTTAAATCGGCTAATGACACTTCTAGAGAAGCCACAGAACAGAGCGCTCACCCTACAAGACGAAGATAATGAAGTTGTCGACGAAATCAAAAATTGGCTAATGCCAATTATTTTGCCAGGTCAAGCAGGAGTCATTGGTTGTACGAATATAGAGAAGATTGAAGAGGGCATTCTCGGAAACGGCAACATCTTTTGGAAGAAGGACGCCCTAACAATAGCCGTTGGTCTTTAGCATTTAGAGTGTCGACGATCTTATAAAGTGAAGAGGCAAGTCCTCAGTATCAGTGGTTTGAATGTCTGTTGGGCTATCTTTGTCCATTTAGAGTACGTGCACGACATAATTGTATGTATTGGACAGTTTACAATTTTGTGTCGGAGCACAAATGTCAGTACGACTTTGATAATGCCGGACCTATAACTGTTACTGCGAAGACTATCGGAGCCTATTTTGGGCTAAGAATGCATATGGAGGACACGATGTTGCGACCTCGAGACATGATAAATGAGGTGCGTTTGAAATTTGGTGTGAAGGTGGAGTATTATAAGGCCCTACGTGCTAGAAACAATGCGATTCAGTTGATTTATGGGAGTCACGAAGACTCGTACAATATGCTCCCTCGATACTGCCATATGTTGAAGCAGGCAAACCCCGGAATGGTAACTAATCTTTGTGCCGACGGAGACGGGAAGTTTGAGAACGCGTTTGTTGCATGGGGCCGTGCATCCCCGTATTTCTGTGGCATTTGAGAAAGGTGATTGTAGTGGATAGGACCCACCTGAAGGGAAAGAATATCGGCATTCTCTTTGCTGCAGTTACTAAAGACTGCAACGAACAACTTATACCGCTCGCCTTGGCATTGGACCAGTTGAGAACAATGACTCTTGGGCGTGGTTTCTGCAGAATCTTAAGCGAGTGTACGGTTTGAGCGGCAAACTACTGATCATGTCTGACCAGCACGTCAGTATTAAAAATGTTGTCGAAGCAGTGTTTCCCGGAGTTCCTCACTGCCTTTGCAACGTCCATATTCAGAACAAGCTCATTTCTTACAAGAATGGAGTACCCTACATGTTCCGTCAGGCAGCCACTGCATACCGTGAGTCAGACTTTAGGAAGTACATGGCATCAATCCTAGTGGCGAGTGAAGGAGCATACAACAACCTGATAGAGGTTGGTCCCGAACGTTAGGCACGGTCGCAATGCCCGCGACATCGCTACAATTTTCTATCATCAAAATGTGTCGAGTCTTTCAACGGAAGACTTTTGTGGGCCCGTCGATTGCCAATTTTCTCGATGATAGACACTATACGAGCGATCATGGAGTCATGGTGGGATGAAAGGCGACAATTGCTGAGTGAGAATAGCCATCCGTTGGTCGACGTTGCGAAGAGGAAGTTAAGCACGCAGATTGACATTGCACGCTTATATACTGTAACCTTGACCGCCAGAGGAAGATACAAAGTGAACGACGGGAAAAATCACAACTATAAGGTGGACTTAGAGAACCAAACGTGCACATGTCACGAATTTGATATGGACCTAATGTCATGCTCCCACGCTGCCGCTACTATTCTGTATGAATTCTTTTACACTTATTAATCCTTTATTATATATCTAACACATTGTTGTTTTACAAACATGTTGTCGCTGATAGGGAGAGCGGAAACCAATTTTACTACTATGTTCACAATATGTACACTACAAGCAACCACAAGGAGATATACGAACATCACTTTAATTCGTTACCTGCATGGAGCTTTGGACCATTCCTAACCACATTCGAGATGCAGATCCACTGTTACCACCTTAGCGAAGCGTCAGGCCGGTCGCCCAAAGCAGACACGTTACCGATCGGGGGCGGAGGCCTCCACAAGCTCAAGTCAAGGTCGTAGCAGAAAGTGTGGTGTTTGTCACGAAAGAGGCCACACAAGGAGGATATGCTCAGAGAGGGAGACATAAAATTAAATTTGTCATGTCTTATTTCTACTTTATTTTCTATGTATTATTTGAAGTATGAAGTTTGATTAACGAAGTATGAAGTTTTATTAACAGTTCATAACTCTAATAAATAAAAAAGTCACTGAAATGCAAGTAGTAAATTACTAAGATATTCTCAAACAAAGGTCAGATCCTAAATAAGTACATGTTAAGATATTCCCAAACAAAGGTCAGTTCATTAACTTAGTAGTAAATTACTAAGATATTCCCATCTCCAGTTACCCTGTAGTAGTATAGAATTAATTATACAGATAAATTAAGCTTTAAAATAACGTTATCACTACATAAATACATGTTCACACTTCTCCCTAAACCGTTACATTAATATGCGACGTATTATGCGAAGAAAGAAAAAACTCAGAACCTAGTCTAACCCAAAAAAAAGTAATAATTAGTCTCAGTACACTAGAAAATTTATGATCAGACAGTTTCCAAGTTACATGTTGTGATTTTTCATGAACCACAAGCTAGTATTACAAATGCAATATGGATAACCTAGTTTTTTGAAATAAACACCAATAGAGCCGATATGAACACGAATAACACAATTAAATCATACTATTCTCCAGTAAAGAACTTGTTGATACATAATATGAATTTGTGTTTTTACAATTATCTTAGCACTACTAAAATAAATCAAATTACTCCGTTTTATACCTAAACAGAATAACTATAATATAATCATAGTTATACCGTGAGTTAACTTTTTTATGTTATTCACGCGACTTCACATATACATTAAACTAACCACATACTTATGTATCTACTATCCCCCTAATATTTTAAGCTAATCTCAAACGGTATATATATTTTATTCAATTTTACTGTATTTTATTCAATTACGGTAATTGACTAAACTAATTACGAAATATATATGTTATATTTTATTCAATTTCCCTTTAAATTGACAAAACTAATTACGGTTTTTTTATAAAAATATTCTCCAAAGATCATAAACCAAAATATATAAACCTAAAATAAAACTAACATGTCCATATATACAGTCAAAAACTTGTCGTGTACCTTCAGTAAAAAACGAGTTCCAATGTATTCTTTTCAGCATGCTTTCTCCCAATGGTTCAGATTTGTTGACTACTTTTAAGAGGGTTTGAAAACATTACACTATTTACGAAACTCAATTATTGGTTAGGTTTCATAAAATTGAATCCTATTTAGTTTCGAAATTCCCTAAATGTTACACTATTTACGGAACTCAATTATTGGTTAGGTTTCATAAAATAAAGTATTATATACGAAATTCAATTATTGGAAAGGATAATATTGAATCCTATTTAGTTTCGGAATTGAATAATATATAGGATAATCTTTAATACTTTTCGAATATATATATATCAAGGTTTTACGTAAGAATAATTACTAATCTATGGTTTTATATAATATATATGATAATATTTATAAAGGTTTTATCTAATATTCATGAACCACAAACTAGTATTAGAATTGTCATATAAAAAGTAATTGTTTAATCTACTGAAAGTTAGTTCAGAATTAACGAAAATCACTAAAATAAATCAACGAAAATTCCATAAATTAAATTATCGAAATTGACGATATATGTTATATTTTAATTAATGTCTTCCCTTTATTACTGGAGAATCTTGTAACTAATAGACTTGCAATATTAGTCAAGGAAATCTTAATAATGTCAGAAAAAGGAGACGAAAAAAATTCTAGATTAAATTAAATTAACGAAATTGCAAATTAAATTAATGAAATTGCCTAAATTAAATTATCAAAATTGTATAAATTCAATTAACAAAATTCCCTAAATTAAAGAAATTCCCTAAATCAAATTAACAAATTTACCTAAAGTAAATTAATAAAATTCCCTAAATTAAATTTACGACATTCCATAAATTAAATTAACGAAATTCAACTTATTAAATTGACGAAATTTCCTAAATTAAATTTACGAAAATATTACAATTAAATTTACGAAAATATTACAATTAAATTAAATTTCTCGGCTTCATGCATGGATGCATGGGAATTTTTTTTTTATATCTTCGGGTTTTGTTTTCATGCATGTGTTTTTTTTTTTTAAATATCTTCAACACTCGTGTTTATGCATGCATGCATGAGAAGTTTTTTTTTTTTAAATATCTTCAGCTTTTATTTTCAAGCATGTATGCATTTATTTTGTAAATTATCGAGGCAAGTGAGTAAAACAAGGAGAAAGATTCCAACATACACCTGCACACACACCTGCACACACACTGCATGTGAAATAGGTTATTTTGTACATTTTTGCATTTATAGAAAGGCATGTACATTTTTGCATTTTCCAACTTTGAAATGTTTATATGTTTTATGTAGAAGAACAAAAGTGTAAGATTATAAATGTTTTGCATAAAATATCTAAAAATTATACATAGTTCGCAATTCTCACGTTTAATGTGGTTTTTACGAGATTCACAACCTACTTGTATATATTGTAACTTCTCTAAACTTAAACACTTATAACAGTTCACAGCTATAACCGTAAATTGAAATGCTTTTATAACTCTTGAACTTTACCTTTTATTTTATATAAATTATTTTCTTTTTATTTTACCAAATACTAAAATTTGTTAGTATTTCATTAAATATATTTTTAATATTGATACTAGATTATAATTTTATGTAATTTTAAACAAAATAAATAAATTTTTATTATAATTATTAATTTACATCATAAACTCTACATCGGCTATATATTACTCCCTTCATTATTAACATCTTGTATTCCCGATTATGGTGCCTATTAAAAATATTTGGTTTTCAAAAAAACACAAGAAATGTGTCAATAAGAATTAGTATTTTATTATATTTTATTTGTACATTATCATTTTTTTTAGTTGAGGAAGTTAAAGACGAGAACGACGTGACCATAAAATGGAGTGTACACTGTTGGTTGCTGCCAATCAATTCAATACGTTCTCCGTCCCCATTCATATCTCTGTCTTCTTTACGGCAATCCATCACTGGCTTATAATTATATGGAATACAAAAAAATATACGTATACATTTTATATTTACATTTCTTCCCTAATTTTTTCCGTTTTCACATTAAAACATGAAGATTAATTATTTATGTATTTTCCGTTTTCCGTTTTCACACTTCTATATTCTCTTATATGTGACATTCCATAATGTGTTGACATGTGTTACATATGGCCCACCACAATTGATTTTGATGTTGTTATTTAATTAAAATTTATGACACATGTCAAATATTTGTGGAGGTGACATCGAAAGAAATATGAATGTGGGACATGAAAGTCTATCCAGATGTTGTGAAATGTAAAAGAAAAGAGAGAAAGGGGTTCCGTGTTAGAGAAAGAGAGGGAAAGTATTGAATTGATTGCCTGATTGGTGAGAACCTGTTTACGCGAAAGCGCAGCGTTGACTGTTGAAGAATTAGGAAATACCGCATTTGTCATTCTTTGGCACCAGCCTTGCACCACTCTTTTGCCCACTCAATCTTTTGTCTTACATTCTAATGTTTCATTCTTTTCTCACTACTATTCGCGATTTAAATTTTAAAATTATTGTAAATACTAAGTGTTTACTGTTAAAATTTTATTAAAAAAATAAACAGTTTAGCACATTTTTTTTAACACTGTTTACTACTTTCAGCACTATTTTGTAAGATTTGTTTAATGCTAGGCATAAGGGGAAACTACCGCCCCTCTCACTAATGCATATATAAGTTATTTTATTTTATTTATTTAATATTTTACTATTACAGCAAAGTTGATTGAAACTTTTGTATTCTACGAGAGAGAAATATTTTGAGTAGGAGGAAGCCACCATCCTATTAAGCTAGCATCAAATTTTCCTACCTATATTATGCATAATGGATCACGTGGACGAACCAAACATAAACCGATGTGATTCTTTCACTAATGAGGCAACCAAACATAATTTGAAAAAATAAGTGATGAGTCTAATTCGTACTATACAAATTATGTCTGTTTTGACGCTCACCTGGCCAGTTGGACCGTATTTTCTGTGCTGTCTTGCAGATTTTAGTGCTGACGTGGCGATAACAAGATGCTGATGTGGCAGACACGAATTTTGGGTTAAAAGATTGATTTTTGGACAAAATTATAGAGAAGGAAGGTGGAGAATAATGAAATAGATGATATGGAAAGAATTGGATATGATTTATCTAATTAATATATTTCCATATTGGATATAAAACCCTACTTCTACAAGGAAAATGAGCTGCCTTATATATAGGAGAGGAGACGAACGAAAATCACATCATCTTTACACCATTTCGCGCACGAGATTAGCGAGAGAGAGAACCGAGATTTGGAGATCATCAGATTTGGAGACACAAACATTATTTTGCTTTCGTTTCTTAGTTTAGATTTGGAGTTTTTCGACTTTGTTTATCATTTGGATGGTTTGAAATCCTTCGAACTGGTATTCAGATTATCAAGATTTAATTTCGTTCGCTTTCGTGTTTAATTCAGTTCGTCTAGTTGTTATAATTTTCGTGCATTTAATTTCTGAATTTCAGCATGTTTGGTGTTCTGCCCAGTAAACCGGTCCGTCTGGCCAGTCAGGCCGATATGCGTGGCTAAGTCATTTAGGGCCGGCGAGATGTGAAACACACACTACGAGTATTTCGTGAGACTAGGGCTTTATAATTAATCACTTAAGTTCCAAATTAATCTAGATTAATCAATTGGATTAGTTAATTTAGGCTTGATCACCCTAGATTAGTTTAATCCATAGCTAATTTAGTACTTCCATCGTTTCTCGTGGGATTAGGCTAAATAAGTAGCAAAATTGTTCTTAGAACAATAGGATTAATTTGGTAGGAGACTATTAGATGTCCACCATACGAGTAGGCTCCTAAATTGGGTTCCCTTAGTTCTTAAAGCTGATTAGGTGTTAAATCTATTGATTGCCCACCAACGTAGGTTGCATCTAATTTTGAGAAGTAGTCGTTTCAATGCCCACCATGGCGATTACCGAATAATTAAGGGGAATAGGGGATGTGTCAGTTTAATTACGTCGTCCTGCAACTAATTGACTTAAGGGGATTAATTAATTAATAGTGTCGATGATCGATTGTGTGTGTGTGAAACATCTTGCTGGACCCGTTTTCTTTGCATAAGTTATTCCGTATTCATTTCCTGCTATTTACTTTCTTATTTTAGTTTAGAAAATTCCCAAAACTTGCGTGGTCGCTAACCAACCCCATAGATTAATAGGAATTTAATGTTAAAATCTCCGTTCCCTGTGTTCGATACCTGTTTGCTATACTAATTTAAGTTCTAGCAATTTTGCAGGATTTATTTGGTGAAAACAGCGATCACCAAATTGGCGCCATTTGCTATACCTGTTTTTCTTTCCTGGAAGGATTCAATCAGGTTTGTGATCTGCACAGGCAAGGGCATTTGGATGCTTTCAAACTCAAGGCATTCCCTTTTACTCTTCAAGATGGAGCCCGAGCATGGTTTTCTAGCGTTCGACCTAGGTCAATCACTACATGGTCCCAAATGCGTCAGACCTTCTTGGATAAGTATTTCCCTCAATCGAAGACCAATGTTCTCAAGAAGGAGATTTTGGGAATCTCTCAAGAACTAGATGAATCATTCGGAGCTTATTGGGAGCGTTTTGGGAAGCTAGTTGATAACTGTCCAAACCATGGTTTTTCTGATGTGGATTTGTTGCAAAACTTCTATCAAGGGATGACAGACGAGTCAAAAACCATGGTGAACGTGGGCTTGAAGGGTAACTTTGCTAATAGTTACTATAATGATGCCAAGGCTATCATTGAGGGCCTTGCCGAATCGACATCGTAGTATAAAGGTCCAAGAATGCAAAGAAGATCCGTAAACCTTTCAAGTGGAGACTTTCTAGACGATCTCGACATGAAAGTGGGACTCAAAATGGAGGAGAAGTTCAGCCAGCTTGAAGATAAGTTAGACCGGTTGTTCAAGGAGAAGAATCATTCTTCTTCCTCATCTCCGCAATTGATGGCAAACCACACATGTGGAGCATGTGGACAAAGGGGACACACTTCCTCGTAATGTCATGGTGAGGATGTCAATGCAGCTGGAAATTGGAACGGACAGAACAAGGTTCATCCGAACTTAAGGTGGAGACAAGATGAGCAAGTGCCACAACCGCCAAGAAATCCTCCACAACAATCATACCAACAACCTACATACCATCATCAACAATATCAGCCACCTCAGCAGCAAGGGTATCAACAACCCTACAAGCCTCTACATCAAAGGCAATTCCCGCAGCAATTTTAGCAGCAGAGTGGTTCGTCTGACCAGGCGGACCAGAGCAGCCCGTTGGAGAAAATGATGGCTGAAATGATTACTTCTCATAAGAGTACCATTGCATATCAACAACAGATGCAATAGGAGATTAATCAGACCAAGAGGGATAATCAAAGCACCATCGAGAATTTATCCAAGCAGATTTCCAAGTTGAATTCTTCAATTCAAGAGATGAAGGCAAGTCAAGGGCAATTACCGTCGCAAGCCCAGCCCAATCCCAATGCTATGGCTAATGTAAGTCAAATTAGCATGTACGGTAAAAAAGAGAATGAGTTCAACGAGGAAATTGATGGAGAGCAAGGTGCCTGAACACACAAGCACGTGGAATTTCCAAAAAGTCAAGTACAACAACTCGTCCACCGCTTTGAGAATTTATACCGGACACCTACCCTTGGTACAGAGCAACCCTACAAAGCTTCACATCAAATGACCTTAAAGCCGAAAATGTCAGTCGTGCCTCCGCCTGGCCAAGCCGACCAGAGATCCTCTATGCTTGAAGTATTGACGTGCGAGATGATTGCTTCTAAAAAAGATGCCATTGCATATCAGAAGCAAATGCAGAAGGAAATAACTTCAAATCATGATCAGATCCAAGCCATGAAGAGAGAAGTGCAACAATTGAAGTGGGAGCAACAAAATATCTTGGAAAATCTGACCAAGAAAATGTCTATGATGACCACTTCGCTAGATGAAATGAAGGCAAATCAGAGGCACTTACCTTCTCAGACTCAGCCAAATTCATCTGCTCATAGTTGCAATCACATCATGTTGAGGAGTGGAAATGATTTGTCCGAACCAACACTGAGTGCGAGTCCTCAAAAGATTCGGTCTGAAGCAGAACAGACCGCCGAACTGGCCAGGCCGAGCGTTCTGACTGACAGAGAGGGCCGAACTGCCCAGGCACCTCGCAAAGACCGCTGCGAATCTTGCGATAAAGTGCTTGACCGACGAAAAGGGCTGAACCGCCTGCATGCACCCCACAACTGTCATGCCCCCACCATTTCCTGAGGCATTGGAGAGGAAACGGATATCGAATAAGGAATACATGGATTATGTGAAGTTGTTCGAGAAGCTGGAAATCAACATACCTTTCTTGGAAGCCGTGAAGATTCCCTAATTTGGGAAATTTGTCAAAGACTTCATAGCAGGTAAGATCGAGCAGTCCGAGAAGGTATTGATGGATACGTCGGTGTCAGCAATCATCCAGAGGATGCTCCCCGCCAAGTGCGTAGATCTAGGTATGTTTACTTTACCTTATCTTATGGGATATGTGATGGTCAAGCAGGTTATGTGTGACTTAGGTGCATCAATCAATGTTATGTCGTTGTCTGTGTATAATCAATTAACTGGAGTTGAGTTGGTGTCTACACGTGTGATTATACAACTTGCTGATAGATCATGCATTGCACCCAATAGGCTTACTAGAAAATATCCTTGTCAGAATTAACAATTTTGTCTATCGTGCTGATTTCTATGTTATAGATACCAATGATAGGCAAGTTGAGGGTACTGCGGGTGTTCTGTTGGGTAGGCCATTTTTGAAGACTATTAGAGCAGTGATTGATGTTGATGAAGTTTCCATAAGTGTTAAGTATCATAATGAAAATTATGTTCATCATATTGATAATGCACTTAAGAAACCTAATGATCATGAGAATGAACATGTCCTTTCTACTGATGTTATTGACAGCTTTATCCAAGAATATCTTGAGACGCCTTTGTTGCAGGATAAGATGAAACTCACTCTCACACATGGATTTGCTGATTTGGATGCCAAAGACATGAGGGATAAAGAGATTAAGGAGAGCATCATGGAACTCTATGCTTCGCCCGAAACTGACAGCAGAATCACCCACTTGCTCAGGCAGAGCGTTTCCAGCAGACTTTTATCTTCTGATGATCAGCCATGCATTTCAAAGCTGAAGCCCCAACCTGAAAGAGACAAGCAAAGGGCGTCAAGCGAGCAGACTTCCATCATTTGGCAAGTGGATAGACCATCAATCAAGTGTGAGAAAGAGTTTTGGAGAGAGACCTATGATGATTTCATGTGGTATAAAGACCGTGGGAAGCGATTGCATAGGGTGATCAAGGTAGTGGATGTGACTCCACTATGTACACCATCAGAAAGTTGATCTTGGGAGATAGTCTTGCCAAAGATTGTAAAGAGAGGCGCTACCGGGAGGCAACCCGAGTTTACTATCGTTTATTTCCTTCGATTTTATTATTGTTTGGTCTTTGTGTTTTGTGTTGTTTTTCCAGATCTAGGCTACGAAGGACATTGTGGACTTAAGTGTAAGGAGGAAGATTCGTCGCCGGTTTGATGAGCTAGAGCAGACTGTCCTGCCCCGTCTGCCCAGGCGGGGCGGTAGGTGATGTCGTTTTCCCATCGTTTTTTTTTTTTTTTGCGTCTTTTAGGCTGTGTTTTATTTTTCGTGTTTTATGTTTTTTTTGTCTTGCTTGTTGTGTCTACACTTGATCCTAGTAGGGATCAAGTGTAAGGAGGGTTTGTTCGTTTTTGTTTTATGTTTTTGTCATGTTTCTCCGTCCTTTTTCTTTTCTTTTCTTGCGTGAGGGCACACAAGGTTTTAAGTGTAAGGAGGGAGGTCTTTACGTCGTTTCACTTTGTGTCGTCCTTTCTTTTGTATCGTTGAAGCATGCCAAAATTTGAAGTTTTTGATGCACTCTTGTTCTTTGCTAAGCCTGTTTTATTTGTGTTTTATGTTTCAATGTGCAAGCATGTTAGTTTTATGAAGAGTAGGACTTCGTGCACATTTGTATGTAATTTGGGATGAGAAATAATAAGTAAATTGTGGATCGAAATTTTGCACACACTCCATATATTAGACTTGAGCCTTTAAAATAGGACACTTCCTACTAATTTATTTGAGAGTGTTTATTCACAAAGTTGCAATAAAGGTGAGCACTTGCGATACATGATAGGAGGCACTAGGGATTAAACCATTTGGCCGCGACAATATTTTCCTACCTTACATTATCCCATAGTGAACTAAATTTGAGTCTTGACCGATTCTTTGATTTAGACAGAAGATTTTAGCCGAGGCCTTTTTAGCCTTCTCTTTTCCCGTGTCATTGCATGTTTTACACGCTTGTGTGAGATTGATTTTCTTATATATCCTTTGTCTACCTAGTCTATATGCTACGAAAATAATTTTTGGCCGAAATTGTGTATGAATAGCAATATCTAAGGTCCGATCGTATTTGTACCTAGATTTTTCGTGAATAGTGAACAGTGTTGATAAAAAAAAATGGAAAATCAGCTTAATTGAAGGGTACTTGTTGTTATATTAAGTAGCATTTGATGTGTAATTCTTTAGTGGTGGTCATTGTTTATTTACTCTTGATTATCTCATTTTAAGCAAGTATGACATGCATGATATTGATCAACATTTGTTGGAGCTTAGAACCCCTACGGACCTTACCAACGAAAATTTGTCTATGACCTAAGCCCCATTACAACCAAAGAGAAAGACCTCCTTTATATTGCAGTTGTGACAATCTTTTATCGTGACAGAGTGGACTATGTTCTTTGAGTGGCTTGACCGAACCTAGATTAGAGAGTGTTGAGTGAACCGTGAGGATGACCACTTTTGCTTAGGTTTTTGACCAAGTTGATATTTGTGTGCCTTGTCTGAAATTTGCAATTCTACTTGTTTGATGAGATTCATATTTGCTTGGTATGACATGTTTGGCTAGTTCTTTGAGTGTGGAGATCATGGATATGATTGGCATTGCTTCTTGTTCTTGTTTTTGTTTCTTGTCTTGTTCTTGTCTTTGTTTTTGTCTTTGTTTCGAGTCTTTGTCTTTCCCTTGTCTTTTCTTGTCTTATTTTCGTCCTGTGTCCTTTTATTTTGAGTCTTGAGTCTTGGGGATTGACTGAATTTGAATAGTACGTATTCTTTTACTTGAGGGCAAGTATAGTTCAAGTGTAAGGAGATTTGATGAGTCTAATTCGTACTATACAAATTCTGTCTGTTTTGGCGCCCACCTGGCCAGTTGGACCGTATTTTCTATTCTGTCTTGTAGATTTTAGTGCTGACGTGGCGATAACAAGATGATGAGGTGACATGCACGAATTTGGGGTTAAAAGATTGATTTTTGGACAAAATTATAGAGAAGGAAGTGGAGGATAAGGAAAGAGATGATATGGAAAGAATTGGATATGATTTATCTAATTAATATCTTTCCATATTGGATATAAAACCCTACTTCTACAAGGAAAAGGAGCCGCCTTATATATAGGAGAGGAGACGAACGAAAATCACATCATCTTTACACCATTCTGCGCATGAGATCAGCGAGAGAGAGAACCGAGATTTGGAGATAATCAGATTTGGAGACACAAATATTATTTTGCTTTCGTTTCTTAGTTTAGATTTGGAGTTTTTCGACTTTGCTTATCGTTTGGATGGTTTGAAATCCTTCGAACTGGTATTTTCAGATTATCAAGATTTAATTTCGTTTGCTTTCGTGTTTAATTCAGTTCGGCTAGTTGTTATAATTTTCGTGCACTTAATTTCTGAATATCAGCATGTTTAGTGTTCTGCCCAGTAAACCGATCCACCTGGCCAGTCGGGCCGATATGCGTGGCTAAGTCATTTAGGGCCGGCGAGATGTGAAACACACACTACCAGTATTTCGTGAGACTGGGACTTTGTATTAATCACTTAGGTTCCGAATTAATCTAGATTAATCAATTGGATTAGTTAATTTAGGCTTGATCACCCTAGATTAGTTTAATCCATAGCTAATTTAGTACTTCCATCGTTTCTCGTGGGATTAGGCTAAATAAGTAGCAAAATTGTTCTTAGAACAATAGGATTAATTTGGTAGGAGACTATTAGATGCCCACCATACAAGTAGACTCCTAAATTGGGTTCCCTTAGTTCTTAAAGCTGATTAGGTGTTAAATCGATTGATTGCCCACCAACGTAGGTTGCATCTAATTTAGAAAAGTAGTCGTTTCAATGTCCACTATGGCGATTACCGAATAATTAAGGGGGAATAGGGGATGTGTCAGTTTAATTACGGCGTCCTGCAACTAATTGACTTAAGGGGATTAATTAATTAATAGTGTCGATGATCGATTGTGTGTGTGTGAAACATCTTGCTGGGCCCATTTTCTTTGCATAAGTTTATTCCGTATTCATTTCCTGCTATTTACTTTTTGTTTTAGTTTAGAAAATTCTCAAAACTTGCGTGGTCGCTAACCAACCCCATAGATTAATAGGAATTTAATGTTAAAATCTATGTTCCCTGTGTTCGATACCTGTTTGCTATACTAATTTAATTTCTAGCAGTTTTGCAGGATTTATTTGGTGAAAACAACGATCACCAATCAGCAGTATAATGTAAAACTTGAATTACTAAAACATAGCAATAAAATTAGTCGAAACATGATTTGATAAAACAAACACCGCATGTACATAAAATTTTAGCTTTAATTAATTTTTATAAGGGGTGTTATAAATTTTATTAAGCACTTATTTACTTATTTAATTATATAAATGTTTTTAATGTTTGCAAAATATTGCAAGTGTTAATTTTTCTATTTAATTTTTTTAATGTTTGGGCAATTATCTATTTTTCTAATTATATTAGCAGTTTTTAGTATTTGCAAATTTACTTTTTGTATTAGATTTTTTTTGTAATTAGAAGTTAAACTGCTTAATTAAGTAATTTTTTTAAATATGAATTGAGATGCTTTTGGTGCTTAAAACACCATAAATTTTTTGAAAATATCAAAATATTTGTTTTTTTTTATTTTAATTCCGAAACATCCTAATTTTGCTTAAAACAATTATTTTCAACTTTAAGCAAATGCAAATAAAAAGTGCTTATAATAAACATTTGAAAACACACTCCTATTGCAGCAGCTTATCTTAAATTAAACAGCTAAAGTTTGCAATGCTTTAACATCAATTAAAATACTTTTAAGAATATTTAAAACACCGTAGTTCTCGAAACTATCAAATATATTTATTTTTTATTTTTGATAAAAAAATCCTACTGTTACAAATATTTTTTTTCAATTTTTAAGGAATAAAAGAAAAAGAAGGTTTTATGCTCTAAATAATCAAACAAAATTTGCTTATGAGACAAGATTGTACTATCACTAGATATACACGCACATGCACTTATACAAGTGACTATAAAAAACTTATACCGAAATAATTATAACCAACAACTATATTATAAATATTTTTTCATAATAAACAAACCAAGACTTTTTTCATCTATTAGATAAAATACAATGACGAAATCGAATACATAAAATACAAGAGGCATCCCACCCACATAGATGTCTAATTTACAAAGATATTAATATAAAAATTATTAGAAACTAAACACTATACATATATATTACAAAAGGAGGGTTGTGTATGTTGCGATATTTTGTTGTGATTCTTTCCTAGTTTAGATATATTATTATGATTGTGTTGTGATTCTTTCCTAGTTTAGAGATATTATTATGTTAGGGAAATCTCTTATATTAGGAAAGAGTATAATTGGTGGATCTCTCTCAATCTCTTATATTAGGAAAGAGTATAATTGGTGGATCTTCTCATCTCTATAAATATGTACATGTACAGGTTACAGATTATTACGAATGAAAAGTATTTTTCTCTGATTTTCAAGTTGGTATCAGAGCTTACCACGAAACCGTAAATCATATCTATTTTTTTCCCTTTGAATCCTTAAACCATGAGCAAGCCAGGTTCTAAAATGTCTGGCACCAAATCTACCCCCATCATTATTCAACACGAAGGTTCATCATTCAATGCAGGAATTGTATTGAATGAGACCAACTATGATTTGTGGTCTCAAATGATAAAGATGCAGATTGCAGAGAAGGAGAAACTCTCCTTCATTCGTGGCACATCATCGCCACCTAAGGAGAAAGATGAAGGCGTGGTATTCAGACAATCAGAAGGTCAAAAGATGGCTACTAAAGTCTATGTCCCCGGAGATTATGAAAAGATATATTCGCTTACCTACCGCACGAGATATTTGGAAAGCTCTGTTAAAAGCCTTTTATGATGGAGCGGATGAATTACAAGTTTTTACCTTGAACCAGAGGGCTTTCTCTGCAAAACAAAATGACAGACCACTCTCTGTTTATTATGGAGAACTGACTGAAATCTTCAGTGAGTTGGATCATCGTGATAAGGTAGTCATGGTGGATGAGACAGATATTGCACCTTATCGAATCGCCAAATGACAAAGAGTGCATATCTTTCTCGCTGGATTAGAGGGTGAATTCGAGCAAGTGCGCGGTGAAATTTTGAGGAATGATCTTATCCCTGACTTAGAAGAGTGTTATGCTCTAGTTCGACGCGAAGATGTTCGACGCGGGGTGATGAGTGGACAACTGGAAAATTCTGAAGCTTCAGCCATGGTGACTCAAAACCGATCTAAGATTGTTAGTGGTGGAGAGAAATCATCATATAAATGCACTCACTGTAATTGAACTGGTTATACAAAAAGTCGATGCTATAAACTTGTGGGATATCCGGAATGGTGGGATCATAGCCGTGATTCCCGGAAGAAGGATTCCAAGATGACCTCTACTGCTGCAATTGTTGAAATAAAGGTAGAGGATGATAGCAGTGAAAAGTCATCGGAATTGGCAACAGCAGCAGGTAATGGTGGTAAGGTTTTAAATATTTCTACACCTGTTTCTAATAGTGCATGGATAATTGATTCCGGTGCTACAGATCATATGACATTTGATTCTAGACAAGTCTCACCTCTTAAACCTTCCTCACAAAATTATGTTTCCACTGCCAATGGTACCTCAATTCCAATTATTGGGGAAGGATCCTTGTCTCTCACTAACACCTTGAATTTATATTCTGTTTTGGATGTTTCCTCTTTGAGTTATAATCTTTTATCAGTTTCTCAAATAACCACTGCCTTATTTTGTGTTGTCATTTTTTGGCCTGAATTTTGTGTTTTTAAGGACATCCAAACAAGGCAGACGATTGGTTGTGGTGTTAAGCGAGGGAAGCTATATTACTTAGACTTGGTGTTTAAAAGTTCAGATAAGTTGCGTCAGGCTCTAAAAATTGGGGGTTCTGGGGAGGAAAAAAAGAAATCTGAGATATGGTTATGGCATCGACGTCTGGGGCATGCTTCCTTTGGTTACTTGAAGAAATTATTTCCTAGTTTATTTGCAAACTTAGATGTTTCTCGTTTCAAATGTGAAGTTTGTGAACTTGCAAAAAGCCACCGTGCTTCGTTTCCATTAACTTTGAATAAAAGTCCAGTTCCTTTTATGATCATACATTCTGATGTTTGGGACCCATCTAAATTTGCTACTTTGGACGGATCGCGTTGGTTTGTTACTTTTATTGATGATTGTACCAGGATGACTTGGGTATGTTTGATGAAGTCCAAAAGTGAAGTAAATCTTTTATTTCAAAATTTTCATAAAATGGTTTGTAGTCAGTACAATGCACAGATTCAGATTCTCCGTAGTGAAGCGGTATTTGGACACCCATGGAATCATTCATCAAACTACTTGCTTCGATACACCCCAACAGAATGGCGTGGCGGAGCGGAAGAATCGTCACTTGTTGGAGGTTGTCCGTGCTTCATTAATAGAAGCACATATGCCTTTATCCTATTGGAGACATGCACTAACCTCTACAACATATTTGATCAACCGAGTACCTTCCAGCACTATTGATTTTCAGACACCATCTCATGCTCTCATTGAAGCAGTTGTTGCTCCAGTTGTTCCAAACTTAACTCCTCATGTCTTTGGTTGTGTAGCATTTGTACATCTTCATAAGCATCAGCGCAACAAATTGACACCTCGAGCATTGCGTTGTGTTTTTTTAGGGATGCTGCTTATCAAAAAGGATACAGATGCTATCATCCTCCAAGCAAACATATGTTTGTTACAATGGATGTCGTTTTCCATGAAGACTCGATGTATTTTTCCTCTGAGCCTGAACTTCAGGGGGAATACCTGGAAGAAGTTCAAGCTCTAGACTATAGGATCTCTATAGAAAGGGAACTCTTTGAATCTGGTAACAATCTGAATGGACGCCCTGAACTTGGTAGTAAATTGGATTTAAGTGGTATGAATTTAGACAACAGATGTGATGAGAACCCCAAAGATGAAGTTGTGGATCAACCTTCATATAATGAGAATCCAAAAAATGAAGTTGTCGATCAACCTTCATCTGAATCTCTTGCACCACAGATAATTGATACATCAAACCAATCGTCTCCTGAGGATGGTCCTGATATAGTGTCTGAACCACCAAGAAAACAGCTACCACCGCGTCAGACTAGAGGTATCCCCAAACCCACATATGAACCCGAACTTTCTAGTAAAGTTAAATATCCTATGAATCATTATGTGTCTAACCATCACTTGTCTGAATCAAATAAGTCATTTGTAAATTAATTATCTAATGTATCTATTCCTAACAGTGTGTAGGAAGCCTTAGCTGACGCAAGGTGGAAAGCTGCTATGAATGAGGAGATGAAATCCTTGCAAAAGAATGAAACTTGGGAACTTGTTGACGGTCCTCCAGGGAAGAAACCAGTTGGATGTCGGTGGGTTTATACTGTAAAGTACAAAGCAGATGGTACAATTGAACGTTTTAAAGCAAGACTGGTGGCAAAAGGGTACACTCAAACCTATGGAATTGATTATACAGATACATTTGCACCTGTAGCTAAAATCAACATTGTTAGAGTCTTGTTGTCTCTAGCTGTGAACCTGGATTGGCCATTGCACCAATTTGATGTAAAAAATGCCTTTTTGCATGACGAGTTGTCCGAAGAAGTGTACATGGACTTACCATTAGGGTGCATAAAACCAGAAGTGCATTGTCGAAAAGTGTGCAAATTAAGAAATCATTGTATGGGCTAAAGAAATCTCCGAGAGCATGGTTTGGAAGGTTTACAAAGTCCATGAAGTTTATTGGCTACCATCAGAGTAATTCAGACCACACTTTATTCTTAAAAAACAGCAAGATAAAATTACTGCCCTTGTTGTATATGTTGATGACATGGTGGTTACAGGAAATGACCTTGATGAAAGGAAGGCTCTACAAAGTTACTTGTCAAAAGAATTCGAAATGAAGGACCTTGGTCACTTGAAATATTTTCTTGGGATCGAAGTGTCTAGATCTGATAAAGGGATTTTCTTGTCTCAAAGAAAATATGTTTTAGATTTGTTACAGGAAACTGGTATGTCAGTATGTCAACCAGCGGATACACCAGTAGAAGAAGGATTGAAGTTACGTGTTGAGACTAATCAGGTGCCTGTTGATAAAGGGAGATATCAGAGGTTGGTTGGAAGATTGATGTACTTAGCCCACACAAGGCCAGATCTTGCGTATGCATTGAGTATTGTCAGTCAGTTCATGCATAATTCTGGAGAACAACATATGAAGGCAGTTATCCACATTTTGAGGTATCTAAAGTCTGCTCCTGGAAAGGGAATTTTGTTCACTAAAAATGTAGATTGTCAAAGCGTGGATGCATATATTGATGCTGACTGGGCTGGAGCAATAGATGACAGACGATCTACTTCAGGATACTTCACCTTTGTAGGTGGTAATCTTGTTACGTGGAGAAGCAAGAAGCAAAATGTTGTTGCACGTTCAAGCGCAGAGGCTGAATTTAGAGGTACGACATTTGGAATGTGTGAAGCATTGTGGCTCAGACTTCTCTTGATGGATTTGGGCTATCCGTCTAAGCAACCAATTCGACTTTATTGTGACAATAAAGTCGCATGTGATATTGCTCATAATCCGGTCCAACATGATCGTACAAAGCATGTGGAGGTAGACAGATTCTTTATTAAGGAGAAATTGGATGAGAAAATTGTGGAGTTGCCTCGAATTCGTTCAGAAGACCAGTTAGCTGATATTCTCACCAAAGCAGTTTCAAGTCAAGTGTTCTTAAATTTTTTGGGCAAGTTGGGCATGTGTGACATCTATGCACCAACTTGAGGGGGAGTGTTGCGATATTTTGTTGTGATTCTTTCCTAGTTTAGAGATATCATTATGATTGTGTTGTGATTCTTTCCTAGTTTAGAGATATTATTATGTAGGGAAATCTCTTATATTAGGAAAGAGTATAATTGGTGAATCTCTCTCAATCTCTTATATTAGGAAAGAGTATAATTGGTGGATCTTCTCATCTCTATAAATATGTACATGTACATGTTACAGATTATTACGAATGAAAAGTATTTTTCTCTGATTTTCAAGTGCGTATTCATTCAACTTTGAAAATGCCCAAGGGTCTTAACAGCAAACCTACGACAAAAGACCACTACAAAGCCCCACCAGAAACAAGACCTTATCCACTCACATTTATTATTCAACAATACCACAACTAAAATAACTCCCACTAAAACGGAACTAAATTCGTTCCAACAAATATTCGATAGATCATCATTTTCTTTTTCACTGCACAAAAACAAACAAATGTATCTTCTCCATCCATCAGTAAGTCCACTCCCCAGGGAGGCAAGGAAGACCACAGCCAATCATCGATGATACTTCCGGCACCGGAGTTTCAGAATCTGTAAATAGACCAGTTTGATCAACAAGTAAAGGATTAAGAATTATTCCTTAAAGCATAATCCACACACATACTGCGCTTCGAGACAAATCTGGGCTGAGGCTGCAGTTGAGATTCATAGTAACACTTGATGCTTGCTCTGCCTTGGGAGGAGGAACACCCTGTGTCAACACCGGATTTCATCGAATTGAGATTACGGAATATAATCAAATCATAAGAATTTATTTTAAATACTTATACACTTTTTGATTACATACGTTGCAAAATCTAATTTATGTGTTCGTTTCTCCAAATTTAAACACAAAATCTCTTAAACATCTGTTGAGATTTTTTAATGCTTAAAATACAATAATTTTCGAATGTACACAAAAATATATAATTTTTGAAATCAATTCCAAAAACTTTCAATTTAGCTTTAAAACAATTACTTTAAACTTGAAGTAAAAATAAATAAATACTACTTATTATAAAGTAAAAACAAATAAATATTTATTATAAAGTAAAAACAAATAAAAATTTATAATAAGCAGTCACAAACACGAAATATGGGGTTTAATTAATAACGGCAAGAACTGGAATATTGACGCACTTAGGTCCCATCTTTCGTAGCAAGTCTAATTCCCGAACAACTATGCAAGTAGAAGAAAATTCAAATTAAACCAACCCAATAAGCCATAATTAATTCTTGCAAGGCATAATTAATTCTTGCAAGGAAATTGAAATGGTTTTGCGGTGTACAATACCGGGAGGGCCCGACAAATAAGTGTTATTGTCGCTGATGTTGTCGTACCGCCGAGGCAGAAACACTCCAGTACCAGCGTACGTCTTCTTCGCGGCGGCGCCGCCGGAGAACAGACTGACTCTACTACTCCTTCCTCCCACATGCTGGAGGCCGAAAATTATTTGAGAAAAATGCTAGTAAATGAAATTGGACGAAAATAGAAAGCATTTTCAATTGGCTCAAATTACTTGTGTGTTCACGTAAGCAGACCGACTAGGTATCTTTCTCTGCGGCAGAGAGGGGTGTACCGCGTAACCGCGGTTGAGCTTGAGCTCCGAGACATAACCGGCGGCGAGAAATATGAGATCCCCAACGCCGCCGTATTTCGGGGCTATAGACGGCGCACCATTGGGGCTTCCACTCGTCGACATCGCACGTAATTTCTGTGGAGATTGAAAAAAAGGTTTAAGTAGAAAGTGAAAGAGGGAAGAACAAGTGATGTATAAGTAAAAGAATGTTAACCTGAAGAAGATGATCGGTGTTTGCAGTGTTGAAATTCTCTTTGTCCATAAGGAAATCGTCGTCTGCGAGAAACTCGGAGGGCAACCAGAAACCTGCTCCTTCTGTACGAGCCCCCATCCTGATAAGAGAGAGAAATTGGACTTGTCAACGGTTGCTGGTTGGAGGAAGATATAAGAATGGCAGAGCAGAGGCAGAGGCAGAGGCAGAGTGAGTTTGTTGGACGAGAGGGGAGAAAGAGACAGAATTAAAGATGGAATATTGATGACAGGGTTTTGCATTTGAAATCTGAAATCAAATCAGGAGTAGCGGTGGGGCCACGGAGCATGCAAGAACATCAAGACATTTGTCCTGCTTGCTGCTCCACTTGGCAATTCTAGGGACGAGTTTGGAATTTGTTCTTTCTTTATGAATTGTTTGTTGTGTTTTCTTGTGGATTTGATTCTCAAACGAAAGGAGTGGAACTTTTCTTCTTAATATGAATTTATGGTATAAGAGATTATTCAAAAGCCACATGTTCTTTTTTGGTTAAATAGCTAGCCCTTTAGCATAAAGATTTTGAATGTAGTATACCTTTATACATATTAAATTATAAGAATATTGTAATAAAATAATTTTTTTTATTAAAAACTCTTGTGTTGTAATACATATAAAGATATACAAACGTAGCTGCTTTGACCCTCTAGTCTTTTAAGGAGTTGTTTCACAATAACTATTGTCAATTATCATATGAATTACTTCTTTAAAAATAAATTAATAAAGTACCAAATTATGCTATTTTGAATAAATTAATCCCTAATATATATATTTTTTAGTTAATTGAACTTCAAACTATGTTACTTTGGATATGTAACATATGCTGGAGGCCCTGAATTATCTTCAAAGTATTAAAATATGCAAAAGTAAATTAATATACAAAATCGACAATGGGACACAATGATTTAACACGATGGACACAAAAATAAATCAACTAAGCACATTCATAGATTACAAAATGCAATCGAGTAGAAAACGACAACACTTAAACATCCTATTACAACTACACTATACTGCTCGCAAACTCTCGTGTATACTGTAATGTGAGTAAAGATGCGTAAACACTCGATAAAATGGTGTTGGAGTTTTGTATACTTGAAGCAACCTTTTGTTTGTATATAATATGTTTTCTTTCACTACTTTTATTCTGCTATCTGATTAATTATATTACCGCATGTTGGTCCTTTATCTTGTATAAGAGTTAGATTGTGAAGTGTGTTGCAGATCACAAAAGACTACACAATTGATATAACTAACAAGATAAATAGTTATCACAACTAAGATAACTTAAGGACAAGTTGTCGGTTTAAGCTGCAGTTTAGATAAGAAGTGGTTTGTCTTCGTTGCTTGTCTATACTGGTACACTGCAGGTGGTGCAATGATGGATCACATTGAGATGTGTTCTCCTAGTTGACCTTAGTGAAGAATCAAATATCTTGATGACTTAACTTGATCCTAAGCTTTATAAGATTTTAGCTGAGTGCGTTTAACTATCTATCACTTTAACTTACCATTGTGAATGTCATCGCGACTCGATCTACATATCTTAGGTGATGGTAGTTATTTGTAGCTCAGACTGGTTATTTGTATCTTACATCAATATCACTGTTAATTGGGTTGATAATTTCCCCTGCAAAAATCGAAAGGTTTAGAACACCAAACCCAACAACTACTCATGGTATAATAAGATTTTAATTAATTTAAGTTGTTAGTGAGCTTATTAATTAACGAAATATTTGTCTCTTAAATACGAGGATCAATTAAGTCTAAAATACAAGCTCATACTCAAGTTGGGATAAAGGGGTAAATCAACACGGATTCTCTAGTGGAATGGATTTGTATTTATTAATTAATTCTATTTAGGCTGAGTATAGATAATTAATTAATTTGAGGTTTGTCTTTATTTCTTGTATTAGATCCTAGGTCTGACCTAAATAGATGCTCAATATTTAGTCTGCTCTTTCAGAAATTATTATTAAGAGATAATGTATTTTATATATTAATTAATAATAAGAGAATTTATTTATCTGGAATTAATTGTTTGTGCCAATTAATTGATAAATAAATGTACCCCAGATAATTAATTTATTGTATTATGGGTTTGTTGTTACTGAAGCTCCTTATAAATATAATTAAATTAATGGGCTACAGATAATCAATATCTACGTTCTTGAACCGTGGATTAATTCATTATTCACACAACGCCAACACAACGCAAACTAGAGGGAGGAAGGAACATGGTTGGGACATAGTCCAGATGATTCAAACACGAGTAATAATTAGAATATGTTGGTCCGGAGACGATAGTCAGGTGTAGAGGGGGGGGGGGTGAATACACCTGATCACAGTTTCTTCTTCTCAAACCGAAGGACAGCTGAGCTGTTTAGTGCAACTGATGAACAGTGCCAAATAGTAACCTTCGATCACTGGGTCAAAGTGGGTCAGCTACTGAGTTCTTCTACTGACTTTTGTCAGTCGTTGAAACTCAGTCGGAGACGTTGTGCGGATAAGTGTGGGGCCCGGAGATTCGTCTCAATTTTGAAAAATGCTTTTCACAAATCAAGTTCTTTTGGCTGTGCGCTTTAGAAACACGTTTTATGCAAACATATGATTTTGAACAGTTATGATATGCAATAAAACAGTAAAGAACACAAGCGATTTAACGTGGTTTAGATACGCAAGATCCTACGTCCACGGTCCTGACAATGGCAGGATAACTTGTTGATTAAACTGAGCAAGCCTCAGCAGGTATCTGTACACTGGACAGATCCTTCTAAGTTATAGTCCTTAGCGACTTTACAATTCAAACCGAAGTTCAAAAGGGATGGAATAATCTCCAACTAAGAAGGAGTTCTTACAATAAGTATAATTCACAGAAAGTGAACTCCTTCGAATCTAAGCTATAAATATGGCAATGAGCTTAGTCTAGAGAAGGGAGGGATCTAAGTACTCTAGAGTGAAGAACTAAGAATATTCTAAGAAAGCAAGTTCTTCTCTGGATAATCTTTGAGTATGCTAGAGTGTTCAAAGCTTGAGCGTTTTTCCCTTTTTATTCCGTTTTGTGGAGCTTCGAATTTCTTCTCTATTTATAGTTGTGAGCTATGGCATATGTCCGTTGGAGACGACGATGCCACGTGTCACAAGCTTCCAAAGAAAACGGCTATAAATTCGAATTTGTTGCAGTAGGGTAGTTAATTACTGTACATGAGAGCAGCTTTATTGTATAGAGCAGATATGGTGTTGTCGGCTTCTCATTGGTCGAGGTTTGGGGTTGGTGAGAATGTGTCAGAGTCAAAGTTGACTATTCAAACAACCTCGTAAGATCTTCTGCTGAACTTCGAAAAGACTTGTGCGACTGGGTCGTTTTCTGTTGGACACAGTAGACTAGATAAGTCTCTATCTTCTTCGACTGAGTCGGCTGAGAAG
This sequence comes from Lavandula angustifolia, assembly GCA_028984105.1. Lineage (NCBI taxonomy): Eukaryota > Viridiplantae > Streptophyta > Magnoliopsida > Lamiales > Lamiaceae > Lavandula > Lavandula angustifolia. The sequence goes on along the minus strand of CM054818.1, from coordinate 5,220,782 downwards.
GAGTACATCTACTGAGTAGGTCAGCTGGCGACTGCGAAGGTACTGAGCTTTGCATATGTTCTTCTGCTGATGGCTTATCAGCTGATGGGTTGTCTCCTACTGAGGTGAAGATCAGCTGCTGGCTGAAGAACGCAAGCTCTTACATAGATGACGTGGGGTTCTGGAAAGTAACTTCGTCAGAAGATCAGTCCAACAGTTTACCCCGTACAGGACTTAGACAAAAGATAATCAAAATAAACAAGTCTAACCTATACATCATCTAATCCTATAGACACACTGCACGACTGATATCAGCTGGGTTTTGGGATCTTCAATTCCATAGTACTACTATGATTTCCCCCAATATTCTTTTAACCACTAGACAACTGAGTACCATCTACTGACTCATAACCCAACAGAATAACAAAGGACGCATATATGAATTCGTCCCTGCAATCCTTCAAATGGCAGACTCTTGTAGTTTAGACGAACTATCTCGATGTGCGCACGTTCTTCTGAACATTTATCCATCTTTAATAGAGTATAGGAGGTCATGTTCTATTCCCAGTTGCAACCGTCTTCAAACATGGGGGATGATGGCGGTGTTTAGACAGTGCAACGAAATGGTTGAGCGAAGAGTGGTAATGGGTGGTTACTTCCTTTAGCATTCCAGCACTCCATGATGTCTTCCGCAACTGTCACGTCCCTTTACATGTCCATATCCTCTAGAAAATGTTTAATATGTTCGAATTTCCACATCATTTGAACAAATAATTAACACAAGTAAAACCTCCCGACATATTTCGTTATAAAGGATATTAGAACACGTGATATAAAAACCGATTTAAGCAAATTTGATGTTTCATCTAAAAATAAACATCAACAAGATGAATTGATTATTCCATTAAATTTTCTATTAGTTAATCGTTAGTTAACGAATGGTCTACAATAATACAACGGCTTTCTTGGAATATTTTTTTATACCAATTTGTCCAACTATTGTAATAATTCTTATTTTATTTATTCCAAAAATAATAAAACAAAATTTAAGACTTTGACAAATAAAATTATTTTTTTTAAATAATATTTAAAAGTCTGATTAGGAATTAAAATTGAGATTAAGTTTAAAATAATTTAAAAATAAAAGTACAAATTTAATAATTTTAAAATAATTTAAATTTTAAACTTCTGAAATTTAATCTCGATAAAATTATTTATTTGTCCATTTTTTAAGTTTTTATTAATTTTTATAATTCCGACAAAATTATTAATTTTGTAACTTTAAATTTTATTTTGTAATTCTTTAGAATTTATTCTGAAATAATACAATTTGTCTAGTTAAAAAAAAGCAAAAAATCAAAAGTTGGACGAATTGGTACCAAAAAAACTTATTCTAGAAAAACCCTTATATTAATTTCTTATTATTTAGAAAATATTTAGTGACTAATGATTAATTGTCGAATAATTTAACAGAATGATAAATTCTTCCAAACTAGCATAGTTTGAGATCAATTAACTAAAAAAAATTAGGGACAAATTTATTCAATCTAACAAAGTTTGGGGACCATCTATGCAGTTTGCTTTTTATTTTATTTTTTAAATAGTATACATTCATACTTATACAAGAAAAGTGTACTTTATTTTTTTTTAAATGACCAATTACAATAAATTAACTAATAAATTGTTGGGTTATGAGTTAGTAGATGATATTCAGCAGTTAGTGGGTTAAAATAATATTGGGGGAAATCGTAGTAGCACTACGGAATTGAAGATCCCAAAACCCAGCTGATATCAGTAGTGTGGTGTCAATAGGATTAGCTGATGTATAGGCTAGACTGTTTTTTGATTGATTTATTTATTTATCCTTTTTGTCTAAGTCCTGTACGGGGTAAAATGTTGGATTGATCTTCTGTCGAAGTTACTTTCCAGAACCCCATGTCATCAGTGTAAGAGCCTGCATTCTTGAGTCATCAGCTGATCTCCGCCTCAGTAGAAGACATCTCATCAGCTGACAGACATCAGCAGAAGAACTCTATGCAAGCTCAGTACCTTCGCAGTCATCAGCTGACCACACAAGAGAATCTCTCTTGTCAGCCGACTCAGACAAAGAAGACAGAGACTACTTCAAGTCTACTGTATCCGACAGGAAACGACCCAGCTGTTAAAATCATTTCGAAAGTCAGCAGAAGACCATACGAGGATTAGGGAGAGTCAACTCCGATGTCTGACACAATCTCACCTACCACAAACCTCGACCAATGAGAAGCCGTCAACGCGATATCTACTCTGACCAACTAAAGTTGTTCTCATGTACAGTATCAACAACTCTACTGCAACAATTCGAATTTATGGCCGTTTTCTTTGGAAGGTTGTGACACGTGGCATCGTCGTCTCCAACGGACATATGCCTGTTTCACGACTATAAATAGAGAAGAAAATATGAGCTTCACGCACGGGATATCAAGGGAAAACGCTCAAAGCTTTCAAGCAACTCTAGCGCATTCAAGATCAATCCAGCGAAGAACTTGCCCAATAGAATATCATTAGTTCTTCTCTCAAGAGTTCTTTAGATCCCTCTTCTCTAGCTAAGCTCATTGTCATATCTATAGCTTATGTCACGCCCCAATTCCCGAGGGAAGGCAACTGGGCCGGAGCGCGACTGGGGAGGGGTGAAAGAAACGGGAAAGAAAGGGGAAGATATTGAAACATCTGAAACATGGCAACAACACTTGTATTTATATACTCTAACTACCTCAGTAGAACAAGAGAGGTAGAGTATAACAGAAACATCTCAAGTGGAAGAGAATTTGTACAATAACACAAAAAGACAAACTCAGCACCGCCACCTTCACACTGCCATCTTTAGCCTGCAAAATCATTTTTGAAAATATTTGGGCTGAACACTAATGTACTCAGTGGGTATTGAAAATATTTTTAAAAACCATGAAATGTTCATGCATTACTAGTATCACATAGACAGTTTTTAAAATCGAAAGCAGTCTATGTATACAAAAACTTTCACTTGGCCAACTTTTCTTCCTCAGCTATTGGTGCATTCCATACTTCTCGTTAAACTCAGGGAAACATATTCAGCTGAGAGTAACCTCGTTCCTTCATTAGGCTTGGGAAAAACAGATTCTCCCAAGGCTAACTTCGTGACGTTTGGTGTACACTAACCCTGGCTACATCTAGCTCAGGATCCGATCGTATTCAATACTTATGGGCACAGCCCATTTTCACTCAAGTAGATGCACAATTCCAATAGTGAGCGAAGCAATTTTCATGAACATTCATAAACTTTTATTTGCATAAATATCAGAGCTTAATAACTCAAGCATAGATTTCGTAAGTAAAGTATAACCCACCTTGTTCTTTTATGCTGACTTGCTTTAATCTTTTCGGTTTTCCTGGGGATCTACTAGCTGCACTGCTGAGTTTTCGTATGAAATGGTGATGGTAATTCAGCAGGTTCATCTACTATTTATAGGGCATTCAAGCAGCTGAGTCACAAGGCTAGGTAAGCTGCTGAATCACAAAGCTAGGTATAGGTATAACTTTGCATGGTCATGCTTATGCTGCATGTGTGAAACCCACGTAGAAGAGGAGTTCAATTTCCTTTTTGCTTCCTTTGTCTCTACCATTCAGCTTGAGGTGGAATAAATATCAACCCTTTATTTTCACATCTTTGTGTGAAAATACAAAATGGATAAAAATAATTCATTTCCTTTTAATTATTTCAGCAACTAATTAACTCTGCTATTGAACTAGATTACCGAAAACTTGGGGATATTACAGCTTAGAAATTCGAAGGAGTTCACTTGTGATTGTTCTTACTGTAAGAACTCCTTCCTTGTTGGAGATTATCCCCTCCCCTTCAAACCTCGGTTTGATTTGTAAAGTCGCTAAGGACTATAACTTAGAAGAGTCTGTCCAGTGCACAGATTCCTTGCTGAGGCTTGCTCAGAAAAATCAACAAGACCTTCTGTTCAGCAGGACCGTGGACGTAGGATCTTGCATATCCGAACCACGTTAAAAATTTCTTGTGTTATTTACGGTTTTACTGCATAGCTTATAACTGATCACAAAATCATATTCTGCATAAAACGTATTTTCAAAGCGCACTAGCCAAAATAATTTAACTTGCGAAATCACGTTTTCAAACTGAGACGAATCTTCGGGCCCCACACTCTTATCCGCACGACGTCTCCGACTGAGTTTCAAGTACTGAGAAAAGTCAGTAGGAGAGCTCAGTAGTTGGCACACTTCTGACCCGCGATCGAAGGTTACTATTTGGCACTGTTCATCAGTTGCAACCTACAGCTCAATTGTCCTTCGCGTTTTAGAAAAGAAACTGTGCTCAGGTGTATTCACCCCCCCCCCCTCTACACCTGACTATCGTCTCCGGACCAACATAAACAAAGTGATGGCAGAAACCTATGGTTAGAAAAAAATTATATCGGTTCGACCTCATGAAATTCATTCATTGTTTGGGTTTTTATTTCCGTTATGTATGTTATAAGCTTAACATGTAAGCTACGTCAAATGACTTGCATCCTGAACATGTTTTAACCTTATTTGTTTTTTTTTTCCTTATATTTTACCTGTGTCTATTTTCAGGTTTGTATAGGCTTTTGACATCATCAAAAAATGGGAAATTATTGGGAAATAATATGTTTTGAATGATAAACTCCTTTAGATAGATGAACCAGTCTGTATATAAATTTAGATTAGAATCAATTTGAGTCTGTATAGGTAGATTAAATTAGTTCTAGCTGGGATAGTTCAGTTTGGGATTACGCTTTCCGAGTTAAGTCAGACTAGACCGAACTTAGGCCGGGGACATAGACTTAAATTGCAGTTTCTGTCATGTCCCAGTCTGCAAACTTAGGTAACAAGTATGAGGCGCGAAATTCAAAGATAATGGTCAACGAAGATATCCAACGACCAAATCAAAATTGGCTAACCGCAGAGCGCCACCTAAGTCCTCGTCTCCCAAGGGATCTACAGTACTTCGCTGACCTACAGAAAGCGAGCTTTCGAAAGAGATGGGTCAAATGAATTTAATGCTCAAGATCGTTGTGAAGCAAGGAGCCAATGGGAAGTCGATCTCTGTCCAACGGATCTCTTCCTGCGCGACCATAAATATAGAAGGCCTCTCATTTGAAAGAGGTTATGGAATTTCAAATGTGCACAAACTCAAAGCAAAAACAAAGCTCCCTAGTTTTCATACTCTTTAGTGTTCTTACTTAGAAATTATATTTTGTCCATATTCCAAGTATATCACATTCTTATCTAGAATTTCAAATCAAGAGTGTCTCATACTCTTGTTAGTTGGACGAATTCTCGAAACATATAATCCTTGATAGATAATTAGAGGTTGATATTTTGGTTGATAGAAATATTGATAGTTTGATAGTTTGTTTGTAAGATCTGCACCTTGAGAGTGTTTAAGGAAGTTAGTAAATATCTACAAAGTCAAAGAGTGGACGTAGACTTTGATTCTCCAAACTACTCTAAATCCTTGTGTTCTTATCTTTCTGCATCTTATTATCTATCATACTGCATAAACTGATTTAAGAAAAGCATAAGTATTTATGAGTCTGAACCAATCAGGTTGAACATGAATGTACTCAAATAATCGCGGTTTTACCAAAAAGGTTTTCACGCTAAGTAAAGGGCACACACTATTCCGCAAGCACTAACTGAATAAACTTCAATCAGTCTCAGTTTGCAATCTAGGGATTCAAGATCTAATTCCAGTACTCGTATCCAAAATCAGTCTAAAGGCTGACTCTGTGATCTCAGTCTGAGAAAATTGATTCAGGTGTATTCCCACTTCCCTCCATACATATACCTTAAATCATCTCGGGATCTACAATTAGTATTAGAGCAATGGTCACACTAAGTACCATTTCTATTTAATAGGTCGAGTTGATCAGATCCTAAAACTTTTTTCTCTGCATATCATATTTTTTACACCTCAACTTCTTTTCTTTGTTAATATGTTTGAATAACTATTAAAGTCTGGAATGTCCATGTTCTCAATAGCTACATACGATTTATTGTTGGGAGATGATTTATAATATAAGATTTATATGATCCCAAAACCCTAGATTATTAATGAACATATATACTGTAATAGATGATTCAACTTGGTTTGAGATCAGCTTGTTGGGAGCTTAGTGGGCTAGATTATTGTATTCAACAATTTTCAATATTCAGTAGAATATTTGTTCAACAGTGTTTGAAGACCGGCGATCTGAAGACTTAGTATGGTTCAGCTTTGTTTCAGGAACCTACTAAACATGAGAAGTAAAGTCAATAAAGTAACGGTCACCTGACAGAAGACAAGTAGAATGTTAGTAGAGATGTGGACTCATTAATGTGTTCGGGGTATCTCAACAAATGAAGTTAACTCAGCATCAGTCTTAGAGTTTGAACAAGTCTCAATTATCCAACAAACCTCAAACAATGAGAAGTTGTCAGCACTGTACCCGTCCAGACATAAAGCTGCAGTAAAGCTATGATCTCTGAGAAAGAGGAGAATCTCTACAGTGCTATTTAAATTGAAGAGAAGATCGCTTGCTAGTCGTCTAGCTAATGGTGAAGAAATACAACATTCTTATCTTATAAACATGCGAATCTTATTCAACAATCCAATGTCCTATCTTGGATAGTCATCAACTCGGAACTAATTTAAGACCAAAGTTTCAAAAACATATTTCATAATCATCATCATATGCGTAATCATGTCTTATAATCTTTTTTCCATAGTCTAAGGACTTTATCTAAAATATATAATAAATACATTAGATAAATTAATGTAAGTATTTAATATATATTCTATTAAAATTAAATTAACAAATTATATTAAAAGAGTAAAAATGACCAATATAAATGATAGGTTTGGGCGTAACTCTTCCAGTTACTAGCTGCATGCAGACCATTATAGAAGAGCTAAAAAACCAATAGAGTAGAATATTTTTTTATTTTATTTCTTCACTTTCCTATTAACGAACATTATTTGAGTGATGGCTAGGATTATTCGTAAAATACAACATTCTAGCACACTAGACCCTTGAATAGTAAGTGTTAATCCCTATCAACGTGCCTAACTTACTGGTAGAAAGGAGTTACATTTCGTTAACGTAGTGATGGAATGAGACTATCCGGAGTTGATAGAAGCTATTAAGAAAACGAAATCCATCTACTATACTATTGGATGCAATTATGGATGGCAATTTTGCGGGTCGGGGCCGGGTATCATTGGATCCGGACCTGGACCCGTCCCACGCCTTAAAAAATGGACACGGACCCGCCCCGTGGACCCGTACGCGTCCAGAATTTAGGACCCGGCCCCGGACCCGTGTGGACCCGCAAATATTTTAGGTATTAATAAATTTAATATTATATTTCCACAAGCATTCGAACCCAGATCATCCGAAAATTTACAAACACTCTTGACCACTAGACCAACAACTTATTTGTTAAATTTAGATAAACATAAAATATATATAATTTTAAACTGTTATTTTATTAATTTTAATTTAAAATATAAATAAAAATGTAGTAACTTTAATCAAATATAATGATTGTAGTAAGCATGACTAATATTTCATGTGAAAAATAAAAATAAAACACAAAAACAAAAACAAAATCATCTTTCAAATATATTTTGTAGCTTTTATTCATCATATTTCTTTAATTTTTTTAAATATACTTTCATATGTTATGATTCTTATTAAAGTATGAATTTCTTATGTATATGTTATGATTCTTATGAACTTATAAATGAAGTTCATGAATAATTAGAGTGTAGTTTTTCATTTGTTATAAAAAAAAATTCAATTGTAAATTTGTAATTTTTCATTAGTCATAAAGAATTTTAAATTGTGAATTTATAATTTTTTATTAGTTCATTAGTTCATGAATACTTATTTTTAATTTAGATAATGTTAATCTCATTTTTGAAATACATGTTCATGATTAGAAATTAGAAATTTAAATATAATATAGTGAAATCTAGAAAGTTAATATTTATTTTATTGCTATTAGATGTATTTTCACTTGTTATAAAAAGTTTTCAATTATAGTTGTTCATTAATCATAATTGTATTTATACATATAATCCATTTCAATTAAAGAATAGAAAATTAGAAATAAAAAATATTATAAATTTAAATTTTGGAAATAAAAATAGTAATTTCATTTTCGAAATACATGCCCGTAATTACAATTTGAATATATTATATTGAAATCTAGAAAATTAATATTTATATTTTATAAGCTATTTTTGTGTTAGATGTATTAATTTTTTTTTAAAAATTTTAGTATGTCATATTCTTATATATAACTATACATGTAAAATATTGACAAATGTGAACATTAGCTCAAACAGCATAAGTGCATGTAAAAAAATTATTGATGCGGGTTCGAATCTCACAAATAACACTTTTACACCTCTAAATTCTAATTTATTACGGGGCGGGTCCGGGGCGGGTCTAAACGGGGCGGGGTGGGTCCGCGACAGGAACCAGAACCGCCCCGGACCCGGTACGGGTCGGGTCCGGAACTGCACCACACTCGTACGGGGTGGGTATTACTCGCCCCATTGCGTGCGGGTCCAGGTTGGGTCCGACGGGTCCGGGTCCTTTTGCCATCCCTAGATACAATTTTAGTTCGCCGTATGGACCCCAATAACATTAATTATACTCTCTCTGTTCTATTCTATTAGTCCACTTTCGCTTTCCGAATTGTCTCACTTCATTAGTTCATTTTGCATTTTTTATTTAAAATAATACTCTAAGATATTATAATTGACCACACCACTTTGTACTATTTTATACATAACTAACAACTTTCTTAATCTCCGTAAAAAAAAAAAAAAAGGACCGAAACAAAGGAATAAATAGTAGCGATTAGTGAAGTGTTGTGTTTACAAAGTTTATAGTTTCAATGTTCTATAAAATGAATATGTCATATATAATTAATTCAATATAATATAATATACATTTTTATATATTAACAAGTTATTACGTAAAAGTCACGTTCTCTAGATACACATCTCGACTAACAAATCTTTTTTCACAAAAAGGGATTTTGAAAATATATGTAGTATTTAGCTTCATTTTTATTTTACCAACCAAACATCAGGCATCTTGTTAGACCCTGTATAATGAATTTCAATTTTACATTTTTCTTATTGGCCTATTTCATCTCTAACTTAACAAGAAAGGAAAATTCAATTGTTCTCTTTAGGATGAACCTTTATTATTGTTCTCAGTATTTTTGGATTATTGATAATACTTAAACAATGTTGAACAAAACTCCTTCAAATTGAAATACAACGGAAAATTAAGTTTTTCTTCTTAGCATAAACTGGGCCTAATTTTATATTTTTCTTATTAGCTTATTTCTTCCATAATTTAATAATTACCTACGTAATTATTAAAATTATATAAAAATATTATTACTATGAATTTTTAAATAATTAGTATTTAAAATATAATAGTATGATATGTTTGTGCTAATATAATATACTAGAAATTTATGTAATATATATTAATTTAATTTAATATTTTTTGATACTAAAATAGAAATTATAATGCAAAAAAAATTATCATTTTTATTTATTTATGGTAAATTATAATTGTTTAATAACTGTTGGGTGATGATTCTATCCTCAGCACTGTTTCACTCAGTGGGAAATGATTCTATCTTCTATACTGAACCAAGCTCAGTAGCCTATGTACTTCTGAACTGTTGAGAAGATTTGAAGATCCCAAAACCCTATCTGATTGGTGAACCATTCCGTTGTATATGTTGTTTATCTCTGAGGTTTCAGACTCAGTAGACACTCTGCTCTGGTCAAGGCGCTCAGTAGCTTATTTGCCTCAGCACCACTGTAGAAGACTCAGTGATACTTGGACTCGGCGGAGAGCGATATGCGAGAGAGTCGGTCGAACCGAACTCGGCGGGAGTAGTTCACTGGACTCGGAGCCGATCTTCGTAGACTTATCTCACTTGTCTATCTACCGAATACAAGGTCGGACTCGAGATCGGCGGATAGTCTTTAGGACTTGTCGAGAATCTTTTGAAAGACAATCGGCATTGTCATATACGAGGATGAGAGAAGTCAGCTTCAGCTTGTCTCGAAGTCTGTGTTGTCTCAACCGCTCTATCCGCCTCGACAAATGACAAACATACACGTGTCATCCTACCTACTAAAGCTGCAAGTCAACACTTTCCGAAAAAGGAGGAAAAGGCACTGTTACCTACGCCAAAAGAGCCGTTTGCTACCAAAAAGAGAGAGAGAGAGAGAAGAAGATCGTCTCCAACGGATCTTTCTCAATCTCTTCTCTATAAATAGAGGGATCATTCAAGATTTGAAGTTAATGAGTTAACGAGCTAACGAAGAAACGAACACACACACGAACATTCAAACGAGCGAATTCCAAAAGCCTAAGTCTTCCGCAAGAATCGAAAGAGTTATATCCGGCGAAAGACTACCTTTAAGCTCATAAGGGAACCAAGCTGAACCGTCAACAAAGCATCTAGTATCCAAGCGACGTGACACGAACTTAAAGCTAAACCTCAGTCGTTCGTCGCTCTAGAAGCTACATTCTTGTTCCCCATCCCTCTAACCCTAAGCTCAACCGATATATCCATAGCTTAGACGAAGGAGTTCACCTTTGAACCCAATCCTTATTGTATAAGGACTCCTTCACTGTTGGAGAAGTTTGATAGTATTGTAAACTGGGACTTGCTCAGTATAATCCCCAAGCCACGGCTTTGTCCTGTGCACAAGCTGATTGAGACTAACTCAGTATAAATAATAGCCTCCTGATCTATCGGGACAGTGGACGTAGGATTGTTGATATCCGAACCACTTTAAAAATCTCTGTGTCGTTTACTTACTGTTACATTGATTTTACTATGCATACTGAACATTGTATTTAAAATCAATTAACTGTCTCAGTATACTGAACTTCTTATCTACTGAACTGAGACTTAAAACGTTTTCTCATAAAAACTGATTTGGGCCTACACTATTCCGCGCACCGAACTCTTGCCGATCGATACGGAATTCGACCTAGTCGGTTAGCGAGATCTCGGCCGAGTCAGCCTTTTTAGCCTTTAACTCGATTCGAACGGTTATGCAGTTCTGCCTGAATCATTTTCGATGCGGCATCTTCCCCGAATAGGACTGTTCGTGTTCGAAGTTGAGAAATTTGGGTTCGTGTGTATTCACCCCCCCCTCTACACCCGAACTCACTCTAGGGACCAACAATTGGTATCGGAGCGGGGAGTTCCTTAAGACTCTTGTCACTTTGAGACCGGTCTATTCGAACGGATCCCGGAGGAAAACATTTTTCACCGCATATCACTCTACATTCATATCATTATTCTTCATGGCTGATATGTCGGGTATAAGAATGGTACCCATGTTCTCGGTGGAGAATTATGGAGTGTGGCGAGTCGAAATGGAAGCACATCCGACATCCCTCCATGACAAGATGATCGAAGTGCTTGAAGATGGACCTATCGTTCCCATGATCGATAGTGTTGTAACTCAAGCTGAAGGAGGAGGAATGGTGACTGGGAAGAAGATCCCTAAAGACGGAGTCTCTTCACTCCCGAAGAGAAGAAGCTTCACAATCTAGACCGAGTCGCCAGGGAATGCCATACTAACCACTCTTAGCGATTCTTATCTTGGCAGGGTTCAGGAATGCAAAACCGCTAAAGAACTCGGGATGCTCTAGCGCTACCGAGTCGAGGGACTCCAGAAGATTAAAGCGAATAAACTAGCGCTAGAACTCCAAAAGCTGGAAAGCTTGTCTCTCATGCCTGGTGACAAAATCGAAGATCTGAACGTCAGATTTACCAATCTGATGAACTCAATCAACGGGCTGGGAAAGACATTCAGCAATCGAGAAATTAATCTAAAGATACTGAGGGCACTGCCGGACGGACACTGGACACCTTTTGCCACTCTATTGCGACATTCTGATTTAGATGTTGTCTCTCCTGACCATATCTTTTCAGAATTACAGGCAGAGGAGTTTGAGTTCGACAGACCTCAAAGAAAGCTGAGAGCTGAAGCTGACACAAAGATCGACCATGCTTTCAAAGCAACAGTCAGCACAGCCTCTCCCGTGATGAGCAAGACGATGAGTAAGACTGAGCCTTCACTCAATGATCTACAAGAAGGAAGTCTCGCTCAGAAGTATGCGTTGCTCGCTGTAAAGTATCAGAAGGAGAAAGAGAGGCGTAGAAGGCTGACTAAAGCGTACCGAGACACAAAAGGTAAGTCAGAATATACACCAAAACGCTCTCCTGACTCACAATCTTCTGAATGCAGAAAGAAAGATGACTCAGCACCCTCAAGGGATAGTGCAACCAAAGAAGAAAAAGTCATCACTTGCTACAATTGTAAAAAGCCGGGACATTATCAATATGATTGTCCTCCGAGCTCGATAGTGCTTGAACGCGCAAAGCACGTAAGGCAAGGAGAGAGAAATTCGCCCAGAAAAGACAATCCTACATAGCTGGCGAAATCTCAGATGACTCAGAAGAGGTCGACTCCTTTATGGATTCATCTGACGATGAAGCAGTCTTCATGGCCTTAGAGCATGAAGCAGATGAATCGACTGAAATGTGCATGATGGCAGGGCGAAGAGGATGAGGTAAATTCTCATGAACCGATCAAACTCCTCTTCACACCGCACACACGACACTATTTCAGGTGCGGATGGGAATTTGGACATCACAACCGCATATGAAGATCTACTAGATGAACAAATTCAAATGAGTCTACAAACTCAAGAAGACTCTTCGGGAGTTGGATACCCCGAAAGTGGAGAATCGAGAGACTTTCTCGGGAGAGTCGGGTTACTACGAGGCCGAAGGACTTGTGGTGAGACTCGGGGAGGAGATAAACTCTCCGATGGCCAAGTCTCAAGCATCAAGAAGATCGGATTTCAGTTTTGACCAATGACTTGACTCGTAAAGATATCGAACCGAGTCTGCCGAAGCAAAACTCGGCGTGACTTCGGGCCGAACATGATGCATCGAAGAAAAGTGATGATGTCCGGAGGAACCCGATGACCGAGAGGTACATGGGCGCCGAAAAGAAATTGGAGGCTATGCTAGCAAGCAACAAGCCAAAGCACCGCAAGGAAGGACTTGGATTCGGCCGGGGAGCTTCCTCGTCGCCCCAATACACTCAGAAGGACGGCTTGCTGATAGGTTTGTTCGAGGAAAGACCATCAATGCTGATATACTGAACCCCCTCGCAAAGAACAAACAAAAGATGAAAGCACTTCATCCTACTCAGCAGCATTCTGACAAAAAGATCAAAGCCAAAGTACCCCAGTTCAGTCAAGGGGGAACCAGCAAATCAAAATTGGCCGATCAGTATGGACCTCCAAAGCTGACACATCCAGCTCAGTATGGGTCATATTATTATGATCCTATAGTCAGAAGAGGTTCCAAAAGTCAGAAGAAACAGAAAGCCGCACAGAAGGCAAAGGTCAGCAGTCCACCAGCTCAGAAGATTAGGACTCCCCGAACCTCGTAAGCCTCGAAGTCACCTATGACCAGTCCAGTGGTCAGATATGTTGACTCTAGTGGAAAGAAGATGTCTGAAACCACCAGGGTTGTTAGACAAATTTGGGTTATTAAAACTAACACCTAAGGACCCGAGAATCAAAAATAAAGGGTACCCGAATATAATTGCGTTTTTGCGGGTGCGCAGAGACCCATGGTATGTGGACAGCGGATGCTCAAGACATATGACATACCAAAGGAGTCTACTGAAGAATTATATCACTGAAGAAGGACCAGAATTGAGTTCGGAGACAATGCAAAAGGCTATACTAGAGGACATGGAACACTCAGCATTGGACCGCCAAAGTTCCAAGAGTATCATATGTTGAAGGACTTCAAAGCATAACCTTCTCTCTCGTTAGTCAATTTTGTGATAACTCAAATAGAGTGGTATTTGACGCCGGTTTTACGTGATGTTATTGATAAATCTACAGGGAAAACAGTGTTATCGGGTTCGCGCGAAAGAACATATATGTTGCTTGATCGGAACTCAGCGAGAACCCGAAGCTTGTCGTGTGGCGAAGAACGATAATCGAACGGGGTGGCTATGGCATAGAAGACTCAGCCATCTCAACTTCAAGACGCTCAACAAACTAGCAAGAGACACTCTAGCAAGGGGACTGCCGAATGAAATATTCAGCAAAGACACTCAGTGTGAAGCATGTCTGAAGGGAAAGCAAACAAAGAATCAAAATCCAACAATTCCATCTCCTTCCACTGATGGAATCCTTCAGCTGCTACATATGGATTTGTTCGGTCCAGTCTCCCCAGTGACGATCAGAGGCAGGAAATATACATTAGTGGTCATAGATGACTACTCGCGCTACACATGGGTCATATTCATTGCCAACAAGTCTGATGTCAAAACAGAGTTACCAACGCTTCTGAAAAGGCTCAGTGTCGAGAAGAACCACAAAGACGAAAAAATACGTTCGAGACGGAGGAACCGAGTTCCTTAATTCCATGGTAGAGGAGTTCCGCAAGCGAAGGAATAGAGCATGAGACATCGGTTGCCCGCACACCTCAGCAAAATGGAGTTGCTGAACGAAAGAACAGAACTCTCAAAGAAGCAGCTAGAACTCTACTCGCAGATTCGGGACTCCCATCCAAATTGCGGGCGAAACGACGGATCTGCGTGTTACACTCGAATAGATCTCTACCGACAAAGCGGCATAAGAGGACACCATATGAACTATGGAACGGCAGGAAGCCTTCTCTATCTTATTTCCATATCTTTGGTTGTTCATGCTTTATCCACAATAATGGGAAAGATCAGCGAAGACTTTCGATAGCAAGTCGATCGGGGAGTATTCTTAGGATACTCTCGGGTCGCAAAAAGCTTTCAGAGTATTCAACTATCGGACTCTTTGCGTGGAGGAAAGCCTCATGTTGTTTTTAACGAGTTTGCTATCGAAGACAGGGAGCAATAACTCAAATTCCGAATCCGAGGACATCGGTAGACGGCCTACGGGATCTAAGCTTAAAGGACAAACCCGAAAAGATGCGGCTATGTTGGGATGATGATTCGGACGAAGAAACCGAAGACAAATCTACCGAATCTCAACCAGCAGAGCAAGTAGGCTGAGCAGATTGATTCTCCCGAACGTAATCAATCCCGTGTAACTCAGGTCGATGAAGAAACCCAAGAGGTAACCGAGACCACTATCGAGAATAACAACTCGGGGGGAACATCTAGTAATGTTCCCGAGTTGAATGCCCCCGAACCCGGTGACTCGAGTAGACCATACTCTTATCACCGAAATTCTTCAATCTCGAGAATAGTACAACCGAAATGCCTAACTCACCTACTATCCGTGTTGAACAAATTTCGGATGAAGAGCCGAAACTTCGTAGATCGTGGCTCGATGCTCACACCGCCGATCTAATCATTGGAGATCCCTCGGCTAATGTCAAGACAAGATCCGATTCTGTCAAAGGAGAAACCGCATTATTTTCTTCCTTTTGGTCTCCGAAGAGCCTCGAGACCATTGAGGATGCATTAAAGGATGCTTGACCGGATCATAGCTATGCGGGAGGAGCTGAATCGGTTACGAGAAACGAAGTGTGGGAGCTTGTAGACGGACCCGACATCAACATGTCATTGGAACCAAATGGGTCTTCAAAAACAAGCGAGATGAAAACAACGTTATAGTAAGGAACAAAGCAAGGCTTGTGGCTAAAGGCTACTGTCAAGCTGAAGGAATAGATTTTGATGAAACTTTCGCTCCAGTTGCAAGATTGGAGGCAATTAGACTATTTCTAGCCTACGCAACACATCAAAGATTCAGAGTTTATCAAATGGATGTGAAGTCTGCGTTCCTGAATGGCGTGCTGAAAGAAGAAGTCTATGTGGAACAACCGCCTGGCTTTCAGCAGGGACATCAAGTATATAGACTCAGAAAGGCTCTGTATGGGTTAAAACAAGAACCCAGGACTTGGTACGATACCCCGTCCCGAGTTTCTTCTTCGAGAAAGGTTTTCGAAAGGCACATGAGACCGCACTCTATTCAAGCATTCGACCGGAAGAAGACTTATTACTTGTGCAGATCTACGTGGATGACATCATATTCGGATCAAAGAATGTCATCATGTGTCAACAATTTGAAAAGATGATGAAGGATAAGTTCGAGATGTCAATGATGGGAGAAATGAACTACTTCCTTGGTTTTCAAGTCAAGCAATCTAAAAAGGGAACGTTCATCAACCAAGGCAAATACACTCGAGACCTCATCAAAAGATTCGGCTGCACATCCGGCAAATCTATCAAGATCCCGATGAATATGAATATGAAGATAGATCTTGATAAAGAGGGAGTATCAGTAGACCAAACCGAATATCGTGCTATAATTGGTTCATTATTATATTTAACAGCTACTCGTCCTGACATAACTTATGATGTAGGTGTATGTGCTCGATTTCAGGCGAATCCGAAGCAGAGCCATATGGACTCAGCAAAGAAGATTCTCCGCTATCTCCGAGGAACACCTGACATGGGTTTATGGTATCCAGCTGATGATAATATTGAACTAACTGGCTATTCTGATGCTGACTATGCAGGATGTAGAATTGACCGAAAATCAACTTCAGGAACATGTCAGTTCCTTGGCAGCAAGCTGATCTCATGGTTTTCAAAGAAACAGCACTCAGTAGTTACGTCGACTACTGAAGCTGAATACATGGCTGCCGGAAGTTGTTGCGCCCAAATCCTTTGGGCGAGACAAGAATGAGAGACTATGACGTCATTCGAATGAAGTGCCGATCTTCTCGCGATAGTACCGGTGCCATTGCAATCACTCGAATCTCGTACTACACACGAGATGCAAGCACGTGGACATCGACATCACTTCATTCGTGACCATGTCGAAAAGAAGGATATCGGGATGGAAAAGATCCATACCGACAAGCAACGGGCCGACATACCGACCAAGCCTCTAGCCGAATCCGCATTCGAGAGAACTTTCGGTAGAGCTAGGTCTGCTGGACCCTACTGACCCCAGTCAGTAAAAGGTTTCGAGGAGAGGACCATTTCGGTAAGAGGGGAATGTTCACTTTCGCATCGAATGTATTCGATACATAGAGATTCGAAAAACCATCTACACGAGGTATCAGCTGACTACTATGTTCAGCTGACAGGTTGCGTATCTCTATTCAGTAGTAATTTATATTACAGAATCTTGCATTTATGGCAAAGATTCAGCATGATATTAATATCTCTTGGTTTGTCTTTATTATTAACGGATTTCATTTAATGCACGACATTCCATACATAAGCTTGCTGAACTCTGCGCGCATTTAATGGATGTATTTTCACTGTTACTACTTAGGCTATTTTTACAACTGGCTTTGACTTAGGCGGCATATGCGATCATTACCTATAATATATCTTCTAATCTTGACCGCCCATTCTATAAAGCAGTTTAAACTCAACCTTTGATCAAATAACTGTTCATCTTCCCGTTTGATATATATTAGATCATATCTTCTCAAACCGCCATTAGCATACTTCAAATCTTTCAAGTCCGAAAAATCCGAGATTTGCAAAAGCAATCCTTACTTACAACTTCATCTTC
The DNA here is from genome assembly GCA_028984105.1 of Lavandula angustifolia. Taxonomy (NCBI): domain Eukaryota; kingdom Viridiplantae; phylum Streptophyta; class Magnoliopsida; order Lamiales; family Lamiaceae; genus Lavandula; species Lavandula angustifolia. The sequence goes on along the minus strand of CM054818.1, from coordinate 5,203,125 downwards.
ATATCTTATCTCGATTTTATTGGTATGCTTATTAGAACTGTTACTGTATTCTCTGTTTCTTCTGTATCTAAAACTGATACTAATAAGATTCTTATGTAACAGGTACTATGGCGAACATAACTGTAGATGCCCCTCATAACATGGAGGACATTCTTGCAAAAGGCCGTGTCTAGTGCGAACCAGTCATGGAATTTGATGCGTGCGACCTAGACTACATGGATGAGATCTTCGCATCTCTACGGGACTCCGGTCTGGAGAAGTTTCTATCGAGGAAGCTAACGTTCTTCCTTCCTCGACAGGTGGCTGAAATATACCTCAATTCAGACTCCATCTCTGGAGACATCATTGGGAGGTTCAGAAGTTACTCCATCAACAATGCTTCCCAACTGCTGAAACGTATATCTGTCAAGGAAGCATTGAAGAACAGCTTTGACTTGCCATTTGAAGGAATCAGCACCGTAGGCTACAATGACGACTCAATAGACGAGTACCTATCCATATTCTGCGGAAAGCCAACAACCTTCAGAGCTGCTTTTCCCAAGAACGCCATGCTACCACAATACAGAGCCTTGGCTTACATTGTCACTCAGCTGCTGACAAGCCAAGCTGGCTCATTCGATCAGGTCTCCCGACCTAAGATCCAATTAATGATGGCGATATACGATGGCGCTAAGATCAACTGGACAGATTTCTTCATCCGAGAATTCATGATCCAAGCGGCCAAGTTTGACAAGTCAACACGCATCCTGAGCGCGAAGGGGAAATTATCGTATGGGCCGAAGCTCTCGGTAATGATTGAAGACCACTGTGGTTCAGATCAAGTCACCTTTGATGATAAAGAGTACTTCAATGTGAAAAGGTGCGCTTCCATAACCAGTCTGCTGCCCTTCAGCAGATAGGGTCAGGTCCCCAAGATCAACTGACTAAGCCTCAGCAGGCTGCACCTTCAAATAAGAGAACACCTCCAGCAAAAATATCTAAGGCACTGGCTAAGAAACTGAAGAAAGCCATCCCAGACGTGTCTGCTGAATCTGAGGTATCTCCCCGAAACTCTCGCCGAACGGGCTACTCGAAGCAACCTATTCAGCCTTTGCGGCTAATAGATGAGCCAGAGTCTTCTGAGAAGACTCAATCAGTGGAGAAGGGAGTCTCCACTGAAGAACCAATAGAGATGGAACAAGGGGAGGCTACTGAAGCTCACACTGAAGAAATTTAACGCCTAGACAGCCCCCTCACAGTTCCTCCACTCAGCAGTATGCCACCTGCTGAACATCAGACGTCTCCAATCGACTTGGAATCTAAGACGGCGTCTGAAGAAGAAACAATCAAGATGGAAGCATCAGTGATTCTATCCAGAGCATCCCGAGAAATTCTTCAACTGATTCCGGAGCTTGCTGACTACTCCGATCTGATGCTTATTGCCAAATCAGCAAGACTCCATATGTTGCTGCGACATCAAGAGTGGCCTCGTCTACAACGCCTAGTTCTCCACTTTTCCTGTCAGTAGCTTCATGAAGAAGAACTGAGATTGAGGGAACAAATAGGCTATTCGGAGCACGAAGACCTCGGCTCAATGGAAAATTTGAGGGCCGCAATGCGGCAATGGTACATGATCGACAACTTGCCTCGGGCCCAAGACCCTCGATGGGTCAGACCATGACGACCCACCCAGTGATTCAGGCCCTGGAAAGCCTGATGAGGGAAATCCCCAGGACAAGGATAAACATACTGAAGAAGCTCAGCGTCCGCTCAGTATCCTTGGACCTGCGAAGTCGACGGCTGGTACCTCGGCATCCACGCGAGCCCGCTCGGCTCTTGTTGGAGTCTGCATTCGAGGTAGCGCCCAGCCCGCATCGTCGACGTTCCAAGTATGTGGCGAGGGCTATTAAAAGCCAAGGCACTCAGAACTGTGCCCTCGCCAAGGTAGTCCACAACGTGTGGAAGAAGACTGCTGAAGCCACCGCTACTAAGCTTCAGGGGCTGAAATCCTCTATGTCCCAATCAGCCGCCCCTGATGTCTCTGTCATTGTCACTGAAGCCCTGGCTCAGCAGCAGACGAAATTTGATGATCAGCTCAGTATCTTCCAGGAAGGACAAGCTAAGCTTCTTGCAGAGTTCAAGGCATCTTTGTCTACTCATTCTAAGTCCTTCGCTGAACAAGCCCAGGCCACTGAGATCAGATTAGACAACATTCAGTTGGTCATGGAAGATAAGATCTCTGACAAGCTGAAATAGTTCAAGGAAGCGGCTGACCTCTCACACTAGCAGTACAAGGAAGATCTTGCCACTGAGAGGAACGAGCTGCATGAGGCTCTGACTAAGATCAATAATCGTCTTGATGATCTGTCAACCTCTTACAAAAGTCTGGAAAGCTCAGTACTCATCCCAACCCCGGCTGCAATTGATGATGCCAAAAAGGGGGAAGGAAAAGAGAAGGAAAGAAAAGAGGAGAGTACCGGAAAGAAGAGTACTGAGAAGCTGACCCCCACCAAAACTGAAAAATCTAAGGGTACAGCAACTCAGAAGAAGACTCAGACTGAAATGGGTGAGGCCCGTGGGTGTCCCAGTGCGAGCACACCGAGACCGGCCCAAGTGGCTCAGGAACCCAAGCTGCTCATGCGACTCAGACTCCCACTGATATCATTAAGGAAGTCGCAGAGTATGCTGAGGAGGCTGCTGAAGATTCAGATGAAGAGGAAACACCTCTCCCTCCACCTGTTCAGGGCAAAGGCAAAAAGATACTGAAACTCCCGACCCCTCCAGCAAAGAAAACGAAACGATACATCTCAGCTGAAGAGGAGGCTCAGATTGCCGCTGATGAAAAGCTGGCAAGGGAGATTGCTGAAGCAGAAGCTGCAAACAAGCCTAAGCCTAAGCCTGTGAAAAGAAAATCTAAAGCTCCAAGCAGAGGAGGAAGAAAGCCTGCCAGGCTACCTCCAAGGAAGCTCAGGATCGAAGACGATGAGGACAGGGAAAAGGAGGAGCGAAGCAGGCGAGTGCCGAGAAGCGGGGTACATCGAAAGAAAAATCAAGTACCCCTGCTGACTCAGAAGATGCCTCCCAGAAACCTAAAGAGCTAGATGATGAGACCGAAGCCATATTCGCCCAGATGGACAGATACTTATATAGAGGCGAAGAGGCGAGACAGGATCGAGGCTACGAGAAACGTAAATCCACTTAGCCGATCCGGAAGCTCGAGGAAGCGTGCGAGGAAGAAGCCGGGCACGGAACTCCTGCTAAAGCTGACATTCCCTATCGTTACAGGAAGTTCAGAAAGAAGGCCACTGATCTGAAATCTCACAGATAGCCGAGAACAGACGAGTGGATGCCGGCTCAATTCACTCAGAGATGGGAAAATTCGAAGATTGAGTTCATCAAACGCTATTATTTTTGGAGATTCTGGCCGAACAAGTCTAGAGCTGAAGCTTATGCTGAATGGATGATGCTTACTGAAGCGGATCTCTACATCCACTTGTATAATGCCATTTCAGAAGGGAAAGAGATTCAGATTCCCGGACCCAGAATCATTCCACCTCCAAGAAGAATGGATGACTCAATTCATGTTGCGACTATTGAAGCTGAAGTGAAGGACGCTGCTGATCAAAGATTCTTACAAGATGATAACCCAGCTGACTTCGCGGAATACTTGAAGCTGAGAAAGACCACGTACCGAATGTATGGTGTGCCACTGCCTGAGACACAATCGCAAGGATTCATGGACCAGATTCAGCAGTTTAGGTGCCCATAGTCTTAGTATTCTCTCTTCATAGTCTAGCAAGATTTGTAATGTTCTAAACTGAATCACTCTTACATATACAAATCTTCTTTTGGCTCTGACAACAACTTGTTGTCTAAATAGCCGTGTTTGTCTTATGCTTTAACACTCAGAATCACTAAAGTGATTACTGACACACACTCACTTTCTTTATTACTTGTCAGTTTATTGCATCGTTAGATTCTGCTAGTATTGCTTCTATGTAATGGGGGAAATTATTTTTGCCCTGTTTTTCAGTAGTCTAGAACTGATGGAACATCACCTCTGATCTTACTTGTAAAATTGTAAGGAGATTTGTTTCTGTCTGTTTAGTGTTAGCATAGATGATAGGTTTTGGCATCATCAAATGGGGGGAAATTGTTGGGTGATGATTCTATCCTCAGCACTGTTTCACTCAGTGGGAAATGATTCTATCTTCTATACTGAACCAAGCTCAGTAGCCTATGTACTTCTGAACTGTTGAGCAGATTTGAAGATCCCAAAACCCTATCTGATTGGTGAACCATTCCGTTGTATATGTTGTTTGTCTCTGAGGTTTCAGACTCAGTAGACACTCTGTTCTAGTCAAGGCGCTCAGTAGCTTATTTGCCTCAGCACCAGTGTAGAAGACTCAGTGATACTGGACTCAGCAGGAGCAGTATACTGAGAGAGTCAGTCGAACTGAACTCAGCAGGAGTAGTTCACTGGACTCAGAGCTGATCTTCGATAGACTTATCTCGGTTGTCTATCTACCGAATACAAGGTCGACTCACGACGGCGGCGGATAGTCTTCGGGGTGTCGAAATCTTTTGAAAGACAATCAGCATTGTCATATACGAGGATGAGAGAAGTCAGCTTCAACTTGTCTCGAAGTCTGTGCTGTCTCAACCGCTCTATCCGACTTGACAAATGACAAACATACACGTGTCATCCTACCTACTAAAGCTGCAAGTCAACACTTTCCGAAAAAGGAGGAAAAGGCACTGTTACCTACGCCAAAAGAGCCGTTTGCTAACCAAAAAGAGAGAGAGAGAAGAAGATCGTCTCCAACGGATCTTTCTCAATCTCTTCTCTATAAATAGAGGGATCATTCAAGATTTGAAGTTAACGAGTTCACGAGCTAATGAAGAAACGAACACACACACGAACATTCAAACGAGCGAATTCCAAAAGCTTAAGTCTTCCGCAAGAATCGAAAGAGTTATATCCGGCGAAAGACTACCTTTAAGCTTATAAGGGAACCAAGCTGAACCGTCAACAAAGCATCTAGTATCCAAGCGACGTGATACAAACTTAAAGCTAAACCTCAGCCGTTCGTCGCTCTAGAAGCTACATTCTTGTTCCCCATCCCTCTAACCCTAAGCTCAACCGATATATCCATAGCTTAGACGAAGGAGTTCACCTTTGAACCCAATCCTTATTGTATAAGGACTCCTTCACTGTTGGAGAAGTTTGTCAAACACTTTAAGTTTGATAGTATTGTAACCTGGGACTTGCTCAAGATAATCCCCAAGCCACGGCTTTGTCCTCGTGCACAAGCCGACCGAGACTAACTCGGTATAAATAATAGCCTCCCCGATCTATCGGGACAATGGACGTAGGATTGTTGATATCCGAACCACTTTAAAAATCTCTCGTGTCATTTACTTACTTGTTACATTGATTTTACCGTGCATACCGAACATCGTATTTAAAATCAATTAACTGTCTCGCATATCGAACTTCTTATCTACCGAACCGAGACTTAAAACGTTTTCTCATAAAAACCGATTTGGGCCTACACTATTCCGCGCACTGAACTCTTGCTGATCGATACTGAATTCTGACCTAGTCAGTTAGCAGATCTCAGCCGAGTCAGCCTTTTAGCCTTTAACTCGATTCGAAACGGTTGTGCAGTCTGCCGAATCATTTTCGATCGGCATCTTCCTGAATAGGACTGTTCGTGTTCGAAGTTGAGAAATTTGGGTTCAGGTGTATTCACCCCCCCCTCTACACCTGAACTCACTCTCGGGACCAACAATAACTTTGGGGTAAGACAAAAATTTTATTTGAAAAGTTGAAATAAGTTATAGGTATGAGTAGTATTTTCAAACATCATTTTTCCCACATTCAACAACTTTCAGCACTTCTTTCCAAACATCTACAAATTCTCAAATCAACAACTTTCAACCACTTTCAAAATTTATCTATAAACTTCAGCTACTCCAAACACTCACTCAGTATTTTTAACAATACGAACCTAGATATAGAGACAAATTTGTAAATTTAGGTATATTGATATGTAATTTAAGATGGAGGTGGTCCTTACATGTTCCCTAAATCGACTTTTGCCTTTGGAACAACATTTAAAATCGGGAAAATTACTAGTTTAATCTAATCGATTTTTTTATATATATAGGCTCTTTGGAAGAGCTTATCGGCAACTTATTTGAGCTTATTCTAAAAAATAAGCACTTTTGAACTCATTTGTGAGAACTAATGAAAACAACTTATTATAAAATAAAATAAAAAGTTATTTTTGACTTATTTTTATAAGCTGGTAAGAATAGCTTATATATAAATATTAAATCCTCTATCAACAAAATTTTAAACTATATTTTACTTTTTCTCTACTTAAGTATTTAAATATAAATATATCCAAGACGCAATAGCTTATACAATTTAAGTGCTTATAACATAAGCAATTATACCATATTTTTTATGTTATAAGCACTTATTTAAGTCGTTTCTCAAACGTACCTATGATTTCCAAACTATTCCACCTAAATAATATTTACTCACTACTTGTTGGAGTGAGAGACCAGGCCTCCAAAAAAACTAGTGGCATTAATTATCTACAGTTGTGTACCTATGGTTGTGTAGTTGCCATAGAGAGCTTTGTTGAAGTAGCCAAATCTAGTAAAAAAACCAGGCACTTGAATTCTAGAATACATGCAGTGCCTAGGGTATGCCTTTAAGTGCTTATACATGACCTTAATTTCGTTTGAAATATTATTTATTGTTAAAACTTTCAGTGTCGAGGGCGTGCCTAAGGGTGTTGTCTAGTGCCTACAGGTTATTTCTCAATTATTTTTGCTAGGCACTTGAATTCGAAAATACACACAGTGCCTAGGGTATACCTTTAAGTGCATATACATGACCTATATTTTCGATTGGATTTTTTTTTTTTTTGGTTAAAACTTCCAGTGTCGAGGGATTGCTTTGAGGTGCCGCTACGTGCCTAGAGCTTATTCTTATTGAATATTTATGCACTTGAATTCGAAATACACATAGTGCCAAGTGTATGCCATAGTCAAAATAATTAGTGTCGAGGGCGTGCCTAAAGGTGCCGATATGTGCATATAGCTTATTTTAAAAGAATATTCTAGGCACTAGAGGTCGAAAATACAAACAGTGCCCATGGTATGTGTTGGGTTATGAGTCAGTAGATGATACTCAGCAGTTAGTGGGTTAAAATAATATTGGGAGAAATCGTAGTAGTACTATGGAATTGAAGATCCCAAAACCAGCTGATATCAGTAGTGTAGTGTCTTGATAGGATTAACTGATGTATAGGCTAGACTGTTTTTGTTTTGTTTATCCTTGTGTCTATGTCCTGTATGGGGTAAAGTGTTGGATTGATCTTCTGTCGAAGTTACTTTCCAGAACCCCAGGTCATCAGTGTAAGAGCCTGCGTTCTTGAGTCATCAGCTGATCTTCGCCTCAGTAGAAGACATCTCATCAACTGACAGACATCAGCAGAAGAACTCTATGCAAGCTCAGTACCTTCGCAGTCATCAGCTGACCACACTCAAGAGAATATCTCTTGTCAGCCGACTCAGACGAAGAAGCCAGAGACTGCTTCAAGTCTACTGTATCCGACAGGAAACGACCCAACTGTTAAAGTCTTTTCGAAAGTCAGCAAAAGACCATACGAGGATTAGGGAGAGTCAACTCCGATGTCTAACACAATCTCACCTACCACAAACCTCGACCAATGAGAAGCCATCAACGCGATATCTGCTCTGACCAACTAAAGCTGCTCTTATGTACAATATCAACAACTCTGCTGCAACAATTCGAATTTATGGCCGTTTTCTTTGGAAGGTTGTGACACGTGACATCGTCGTCTCCAACGGACATATGCCTGTTTCACGACTATAAATAGAGAAGAAAATCCGAGCTCCACGCACGGGATATCAAGGGAAAATGCTCAAGCTTTCAAACAATTTAAGCGCATTCAAGATCAATCCAGCGAAGAACTTGCTTAATAGAATATCATTAGTTCTTCTCTCTAGAGTTCTTTAGATCCCTCTTCTCCAGCTAAGCTCATTGCCAAATCTATAGCTTAGAAATTCGAAGGAATTCACATTTAGTGATTGTTCTTATTGTAAGAACTCCTTCCTAGTTGGAGATTATCCCCTCCCCTTCAAACCTCGGTTTGATTTGTAAAATCGCTAAGGACTATAACTTAGAAGGGTCTGTCCAGTGCATAGATTCCTTGCCGAGGCTTGCTTAGATAAATCAACAAGACCTCCTGTTCAGCAGGACCGTGGATGTAGGATCTTACGTATCCGAACCACGTTAAAAATTACTTGTGTTATTTACTATTTTATTGCATCGCATACAAACTGATTACAAAATCATATCCTTGCATAAAACGTATTCTTAAAAGCGCACTAGCCAAAACTACTTGTAAAAATCACGTTTTCAAACTGAGACGAATCTCCGGGCCCCACACTATTCCGCATTAAGGTTTTCGACTGAGTCTCAACGACTGACAAAGTCAGTAGGAGAGCTTAGTAGTTAACTCACTCTGACCCGAGATCAAAGGTTCTTACTTGGCACTATTCATCAGTCGCACCAAACAGCTCAGTTGTCCTTCGGTTTGAGAAAAAGAGTAGTACTCAGGTGTATTCACCCCCCCTACACCTGACTCTCGTCTCCGGACCAACAATATGCCTTTAAGCGATTATACATGGCCTCAATTTTCAAAACTGACAAGGCACAAGAAGGGTGACCTTTCGTTGAAAATTTTCGAAACTGACAAGGCACAAGAAGGATGACTTTTCGTTGAAATTCGGTTGAGTGGTGATAAAGTGCCTAAGGGTGCCGATGGAGTGCGTATGATTGAGAGGACATGTCTAACTAATGCCTATATTGTAGGTGACAAGCTACCCCATTAATTCTTTTGAGTGCCGATTGTGTTCCTGGGGTGAATTTTCATGTAAAATTATTGTTGATTCGACTAATTGTTGGGTTATGAGTCAGTAGATGGTATTCAGGTGATTAGCGGTTAAAATAATATTAGGGGAAATCATAGTAGTACTATGGAATTGAAGATCCCAAAACCCAGCTGATAGTAGTAGTGTAGTGTCTCGATAGGATTAGATGATGTATAGGTTAGACTTTTTGTGATTGGTTATCTTTTTGTCTAAGTCCTGTACGGGGTAAAATGTTGGATTGATCTTCTGTCGAAGTTACTTTCCAGAACCCCACGTCATCAGTGTAAGAGCTTGCGTTCTTCAGCCAGTAGCTGATCTTTACCTTCAGTAGAAGACAACCCATCAGTTGATAGTTATCAGCAGAAGAACATAATGCAAAGCTCAGTACCTTCACAGTCATCAGCTGATCCACCAAAGCCTTATCAGCTTGTCAGCCGACTAAGTCGAAGAAGATAGAGATTGTCTTGAATCTACTGTATCCGACAGAAAACGACCCAGTCGTAAAAGTCATTTCGAAGTTCAGCAGAAGATCATACGAGGATGTGGAATAGTCAACTCTGAACACTGACACATTCTCACCTACCACAAACCTCGACCAATGAGAAGCCGACAACGCTTTACCTGCTCTGACCAACTAAAGCTGCTCTCATGTACAGTGTCAACTGCCCTGCTGCAAAAATTCAAAAAATATGGTCGTTTTCTTTGGAAGTTTGTGACACGTGGCATCGTCTTCTCCAACGGACATATGCCTGCTCACAACTATAAATAGAGAAGAAAACCGAGCTCCACGCATGGGATTAACAAGGGAAAACGCTCAAGCTCACGAACAACTCTAGCAAACTTAAAGATCATCCAGCGAAGAACTTGCCTTCATAGAATACCATTAGTTCTTCTCTCTAGAGTTATTTAGATCCCTTCTTCTCTAGCTAAGCTCATTGCCAAATTTATAGCTTAGAAAATTCGAAGGAGTTCACTTTCTGTGAATTGTTCTTATTATAAGAACTCCTTCTTAGTTGGAGATCATCCCATCCCTTTCAAACTTAGGTTTGAACTGTAAAGTCGCTAAGGACTATAACTTAGAAGGGTCTGTTCAGTGTACAGATTCCTTGCTGAGGCTTGCTCAGAATAATCAACAAGTTCTCCTGATCATCAGGACCGTAGACGTAGGATCTTGCGTATCCGAACCACGTTAAATTGCTTGTGTTATTTATTGTTTTATTGCATTGCATACAAACTGATTAAAAATCATATCTTTGCATAAAACGTATTTTCAAAGCGCACCAGCCAAAAGACTTTAACTTGCGAAAACACGTTTTCAAACTGAGATGAATCTCCGGGCCCTACACTCTTATCCACACAATGTCTCCAACTGAGTTTCAAGTACTGACAAAAGTCAGTAGGAGAGCTCAGTAGTTGGCACACGCTGACCCGTGATCGAAGGTTACTATCTGGCACTGTTCATTAGTCGCAACCAACAGCTCAGCTGTCCTTCACGTTCTGAGAAAATAAACTGTGATCAGGTGTATTCACCCTCCCTCTACACCTGACTATCGTCTCCGGACCAACAATTGGTATCAGAACAACGGTGTTCTTCTGATCGCCGGTTCTGTACTACTGGTCTTCTCGAACAGATCCTGAAAATGTTTTCACTACACAAGTATCTCTTCTATCATCCTTATACTCATTCACAATATGTCTGATATGTCAGGTATTCGGATGGTACCGATGTTCTCTATAGAGAACTACACGGTATGGCGTGTGAGGATGGAGGCACACCTTACATCGCTGCATGACAGCATGACGGACGTCCTTGAAATAGGACCCATCGTTCCCATGATTGACAGCATTCAGTTTGCCGCTGTGGGAGGTGTAGGAGCACAAACTGGTGCAAAGATCCCCAAAGAAAAATCTGCCTTCACACCGGAAGAGAAAAAGCTGCACAACCTCGACCGAGTTGCACGAAATGCTATACTGACTACACTCAGTGACTCTCACCTCGGGAGAGTACAGGACTGCAAAATGGTAAAAGAACTATGGGATGCCCTGGTTGTACTGAGCCAAGGAACCCCACAGATCAAAGAAAACAAGCTCGAATTAGAGCTACAAAAGTTCGATGCCTTTGCAATGGAGCCCAGTGAAACCATTGACGAGCTTAGCGTCAGATTCACAAATCAAGTCAATGTGATCAACAGGCTGGGGAAGATGTTCACCAACAAAGAGATGAACACCAAGATCTTAAGAGCGCTACCTCGACAGAAGTAGCTTCCATTTGCTACTTATTTACGACGCTCTGATCTTAATGCTCTAACTCCTGATGTTATATTTTCAGAATTAAAAATGGAGCAATTCGAGCATAGCCTACCCCAAAGATGTTCCAGTGCTCCAGCTGACACTCAGATCGACCATGCTTTCAAAGCAACAGTCAGCAAAACTGGAGCCAAACCTATTTCCTCAAGCAAGGCAATGGCCACGACAGTAGCAAAGTCCTCTGAGACTTCAGGCCCTGCCAACTAGCATTGATGGCTCTCAAATATCAGAGAGAGAAGGAGAGAGTCAGAAAGCTGAGGAAATACAACAGAGATTCTCCCTCAGGTAAGAAAGATTATCAGAAAAGGGAAGAATCTAAACCTTCTACTGATTGCAGGAACTCAGAACCTGCTGCAAGTCCATCGAAGGACTCAGATGGAAAAAGTAGCAGATCATCTGTCTGCTATAACTGCAAGAAGGAGGGACATTATCAGTACGACTGTCCCGAACTCCTCGGTGCTCAACGAGCGTAACGGCGAGCGGACGTGAGAAATTTGCCCGTAGGAGGCAGGCCTACATAGCCGGAGAGATATCCGACAACTCAATCGAGGAGGATACATTTATGTATTCCTCTGAGGACGAAGCTGCATTCGTCGCAATTGAGATCGGAGAAACAATTCCTGAAGAAACGGCTGAATACTGTCTGATGGCCGGAGAAGAGGCTTAGGTAAACTCCAAACTTAATGTAACCTCTTCTTCACAAAGCACGCACGACACATGCTCGGTCACAGATGATCCTCTAGATGTGGTACAAGCCTACGACGATATGCTAGAGGAGCAGATTCAGCTGAGCAGAGAATTCAGTAGAACGATTCAGGAACTGGAACAGGTAAAGGCTGAGAATCAGAGACTTTCTTCTGATTGTCAGGTCTCTACTGAGTCAGAGAATCTGGTAGCGAGACTCAAGGAAGAGATTGAATCTCTTATGACTAAGTCTCAGCTTCAAGAGACTCAGATCTCAGTTCTGACTAAGGACAATTCTGAGAAAGAGACTGAAATAGCCCGACTCAGTCAGAAGGTCACAGACGTGGAAAAAGATTATTACTCACTCAGAAGAAGTGACGAGGTCTGGCAAGGACTGATGACTGAACAGTACCTGGGAGCTAAGGAGAAGCTGGAAAGTATGCTTAGAGCACAAAGGCCAACAGTCATGAAAGAAGGAATTGGCTATACTCACGAGGCTTCCACTTCAAAAAGGTCAGAAGTGCTGGCTGATAGGTTCGTCAGAGGAAAGGTGCAAGCTGCTGACACCACACCTCAGATGAAGAATAAAAAGAAAATAGTAGCACCTCAGCCGAGCAGCAAGAAGCAGCTGACCAAAGGTTCCAGCCCCAGGACATCACGATCAAACTCAGGGGGAATCAAGAAGGTCAGATGGGCAGAACAGTACAATGAGCCACTGTATAAGCACCCGGCTCAGTATGGCTCGTACTACTATGAGCCCAGGGTCAGGAGGAGCGCAAAATCTCGGAAGAAGAAAGCTCCCGAACCCAAAATCATCGAAAAGTCGATATCTCCGAGTCCTGTGGAGAAGAAAGGCGATAAGGTTCGAAGAAGAAGTCTCGAGACTTCTAAGGTTCCTAGAACGGATCCGGGTTCCGAAATCACCCACTAACATGTAAGGACCCAACTGAACCAAAGGGTACCTAAAAATGCTTCGTTTTGCCGGTGCATAAGGACCCTTGGATAGTGGACCATGGCTGCTCGAGACACATGACATACCAGAAGAGCCCTACTGACCAACTACGTACAAGAAGATAGTCCCAGAATTGAGTTCGGTGACAACTCAAAAGGCTACACAAGGGGATATAGAACGCTGAACATTGGGACTGCTTCAGTTCCAAGAGTAACATATGTTGAAGGACTTCAACATAATCTCCTTTCAGTCAGTCAATTCTGTGATAATCTTAACAGAGTAATCTTTGACGCTGGTTTTCGTGATATTGTTGATAGATCTACAGGGAAAATAGTGTTATCAGGTTCACGAAGGAAGAATATATACGTTGCTAACTGGAATACCGCAGAACCTGAGGCTTGCTTGCTCGCACAGACAAAATCTAGTGACAAGGCATGATGTTTGTGGCACAAGAGACTCAGCCACCTGAACTTCAAGACTATGAACAAGCTCGCCAAGAACTCTAAAGTCAGAGGACTGCCCAACGAATCGTTTATCAAAGACAGAAATTGTGAAGCTTGCCTGAAGGGAAAGCAGACAAAGAAAAGCAATCCACCTATTCCTTCACCTTCCACTGATGGAATCCTTCAGCTGCTTCACATGGACTAATTCGGGCCAGTCTCTCCAGTGACTATACGAGGCAAGAAGTATGCCCTTGTCGTTATTGACGACTACTCGAGATATACATGGGTCATCTTCATCGCCAACAAATCTGATGTCATGACTGAGTTGCCTAATCTGCTGAAAAAGTTAAGTGTGGAAAAGGATATCAAGATACAGAGAATTCGCTCAGACAGAGGAACAGAATTTCTCAACTCAGTAGTTAAAGAGTACTGCGAAAAGGAGGGAATTAAGCACGAGACATCAGCTGCTCGTACCCCTCAGCAGAACGGACTTGCTGAACGCAAAAACAGAACACTCAAAGAAGCAGCAAGAACGCTCCTAGCAGACTCTGGACTACCCTCAGAGTTCTGGGCTGATGCTACTGACACCGTCTGCTACACTCAGAATCGCTCACTACTTACACAGCAACACATGAAGACACCATACGAACTATGGAAAGGGAGAATTCCTTCTATTTTTCATTTTCATACTTTTGGTTGTCCTTGCTTTATCTACAATAACAGGAAAGATCGGTTGAAGGTCTTTGATAGCAAATCTGATCAAGGAGTATTCTTAGGATACTCCCGAGTCAGTAAATCCTTCAGAGTCTTTAACTATCGGACCCTTTGCATGGAGGAAAGCCCTCATGTTGTTTTCGATGAGTTTGTTACTAAGAATAGGAAAACTACAAAGACAAATACTGAAGATGTCAGCAGCAAGCTACAGGATCTCGCACTAAACGACAAAGCTGAAAAGATCCAGCATTGTTGGGATGATGAGTCAGACGATGAAGAAATTCAGACTCAGCCAACAAGCGATGTAGCTGACCTGGTTGATTCTACTTAACAGAATCAACAACAGGTAACAATGGTCGATGAGGAAGCCCCAGTGGTAACTGAGACCTCTACTGAGAATGTAAACTCAGGGGGAACACAAATTGTTCCTGAGCTAAATGCCCCCGAACACCGGAAACTCGGTAGATCCTAACCTTCTTACTTGAACTACTGCAATCACGAACGAAGCGATCAAATGCCTAACACACATATTGACTGTGCAGAAGTAGTATCAAAAGAAGAAGCCAGACTCAGACGTTCATGGCTTGACGCTCATTCTTCAGATCTCATTATAGGAGATCCGTCAGCAACGATAAGAACAAGATCTAGATTAAGTCAAGGAAAAAGCTCACTCTATTCTTGTTTCTTGTCTACAGACGAACCTCAGTCAATAGAGGACACACTCATTAATGCTGACTGGATCATCGCCATGCAAGAAGAGCTGAACCAATTCGTCAGAAACGAAGTTTGGGAGCTTGTTGACAGACCTAGACATCAGCACGTTATTGGCACTAAGTGGGTCTTCAAAAACAAGCGTGATGAAAACAACGTCATCGTCAGAAATAAAGCTCGACTAGTTGCCAAGGGTTACTGTCAAGCAGAGGGAATCGACTTTGATGAAACATTCGCTCCAGTCGCAAGATTGGAAGCCATTCGTCTTTTCCTAGCTTACGCAACGCATCAAGGATTCAAAGTATATCAAATGGATGTAAAGTCAGCTTTTCTGAACGGCGTACTGAAGGAAGAAGTCTACGTGGAACAACCGCCCGGCTTTCAGTAGGGACATCAGGTGTACAGACTTCGGAAAGCTCTGTACGGGTTAAAACAAGCACCCAGGGCTTGGTATGATACCCTATCAGACTTTCTACTTCAGAAAGGTTTCCAGAAGGGGACAGTAGATCGCACCCTATTCAACATATAGTCAGGAGATGACATCCTACTGGTGCAAATTTACGTGGAGGACATCATTTTCGGCTGCAGAAACGTAACCATATGTCAGCAATTCGAGAAAATGATGAAGGAGAAATTCGAGATGTCTATGATGGGAGAGATGAACTATTTCCTTGGATTTCAAGTGAAGTAATCACCTGAAGGAATCTTCATCAATCAAGCCAAATACACTCGAGAAACTCGAGCAAACCACTCAAAATCCCCATGAATATGAATTTCAAAATCGATCTAGACAAAGAGGGAGCTTCTGTTAACTCTACTGATTATAGAGCTATTATTGGTTCTTTATTATACTTAACAGCTAGCCGACCTGACATAACTTATGCTGTAGGTGTATGTGCAAGATTCCAAGCGGATCCCAAGCGAAGTCATCTAGACTCAGCAAAGAAGATTCTACGATATCTAAGAGGAACACCTGACGCAGGGTTATGGTATCCTGCTGATGATAATCTAATACTGACAGGTTATTCTGATGCTGATTATGCAGGATGCAGGATAGATCGAAAGTCAACTTCTAGAACGTGTCAGTTCCTAGGCATCAAGCTGATATCTTAGTTTTCAAAGAAACAGCATTCAGTGGCAACGTCCACTACTGAAGCTGAATACATGGCTGCTGGAAGTTGTTGTGCCCAGATCCTTTGGCTTCGACAAAAACTGAGAGACTATGGTATAATTCAGGATGAAGTGCCCATCTACTGTGACTCCACCAGTGCTATTACAATAACTCAGAATCCAGTTCTCCATACGAGATGCAATCACGTGGATATTCGACACCACTTCATCAGAGACCATGTCGAGAAGAAGGATATCAGAATGGAGAAAATCCATACTGATAAGCAAAGGGCAGACATACTGACAAAACCACTAGCTGAGAACAGATTCAGAGAATTATCAGTTGAGCTAGGTCTACTGGATCCTACTGAATCGTGTCAGTAGAACACAACAATTGGTTGGTATCAATTGGTATTAGTAGAAACCAACCACTGATATACCAACAATTGGTATCAAGTGTAAGGGATCAGTATGATAGGTCAGAAGACTCAGTACATTGATTCAGTCGGGATAATCAAACTGTACACAGTAAGGGGGAACGTGGTCATCAGCACGTCAACCATCCTCCGTAGTCTTAACGGTAACCAGCTGATCGTAAAAGTTCAGCTGATGAGGTTTGCGTAGTATTTACTTAAAGTTTTTCAGAAGCATGCTCGCATTTATTATCTCAGTCGCTAGCACTCAGTAGTTAATGAGCATTTATTTCCCGCCATTAATTTTTAAGGATAAGTCAATAGGAAACCGTTCTCATTTAAAATGACTTAGTCATTAATGCTGCCTGCAGCGCATTTAATGCACGTCTTCTCACTTACTTTAACTGCGCATTATCCTACATGGGTCTATGGTAGAGGCGTCTATGTAATCATTCCTCTTATATCATCAAATCTCAGCCGTCGATAAAAATGAGAGATTAAACCCCAGCCGTCAGATCTAAACGGTTTATTACGCAAGATCTTATAAAATCTTTCATCTCCTACCTCTCGCCTCACTTTTCGCCATTTCCGAACATTTAAAGCTCATTTTCTGCGATTCAGTTTCTCTCAAAAATTAACTGCTCTGCATCTGCTTATTTCAAAGCTCTAAATATTTCGGTAATATATTTATCTCTGCTTAAAGCTTATACTAACTTACTCTATTTTCAAGTGCTAACAAGTTTTTTGCAGATATCTATGGCAACAATACAGACTCCCACAAATATTGACGAGATCATCGTCTCTCGCATCCAGTTCGAACCAACAATGGCTCTACGCCAAGTTGATCTTCAATACTTGGAGCCCGTTTTTGACGCCATTGAAAGTTCTGAACTAGAACTGCTCGTCTCCAGGCAACCCCGAGCGTATTTGCCCAGACAAGTGGCGGAAGTCTACTTCTACTGGAGAACCCTAGATTCAGGGGTAGAGGAATCATCCTTCGCATTCATGAAGGAGGTTGTACCGAATTCGTGGGATGCGAGTCAGCATATCATCAACATCCGAGATGCACTGGAATTAGCATTTGATCTTCCAACCGATGGAATTTCTCCTATTGGATATAAGGAGAAGGAGATCAACGCATACGTACAGAAATTCTGTGGCAGGAAGGATATTGCGTTCAAGACAGCTCTACCGAAGAATCAGCTGTTGCCACAGTACCAGGCGCTCGCATACATCGTTTCTCACATCCTCACGAGCTCAGCCGGTTCGTATGATCAGCTCTCCAAGCCACGCATTCAGCTGATGATGGCTATTGATGATGGAGTCCAAGTTAACTGGACGGACTACTACGCAGCCGAGCTTAAAGCTCAGGCTAAGAAGTTCGCGGCCACACCCACTGGTGAGAGAAAACTTATTAGTGTGGGTAAGCTACTGTATGGGACAAAGATGTCCATACTTATCGAGCAATCAGTCTCGAGGAGTTCAGCTTTTGCTGACTCTAGATATTTTGACAGCAAGCTCACAAAGTTCAAAATGATAGTCGCTGCTGAAAAATCAATCGGGCGAGGGCCGCCTGATCAGAAGAGAGTCGTCTCCAACTTACCCCCTCGTGCCGACCCGCCTAAGAGGAAGAGGCTAACCAAGACTGGACCTTCTGAGGTCTCAGTAGAACAAGCAAGACAAGCCTCTCCCCCACCCACTCAGGAAGAACAAATCCTAGACTCTGACACCGGCATTGAGGGTGCCACGATAAAGGATAAGGTTCAATGCATCAGTTCCAAGGATACTCACTCAGACATCAAGGTACCGACTAAGGAAACATCCTCTGAGTGGACCACGATACACTCCACCCGTCTTCGCGCTACCGGAGAAATCCATGCTCAGATTCCTGAAATCGCTGAGCATTCAGACTTGGTGGAAACTGCCATAAGGGCCAGGACACAGATGCTGCTGAGGTTTCTCAGCTGGGATATTCTTGAAGATATTATCATAACTCAGTCAGCTCTGTCCTTACTTGCCGAGGAGCAAGACCTGCAGTCAGCTATAGGGTTCGGGGAACCAGCTGACCTTGCTTCATTTGAGGACCTGAGGGCAGCGATGCTTTATCTCCTTTGTATGTGCTCCTCAGTCCCTGGCAACAGCCCTTCACCTCCATCTCATCATGATGATGATAACGAAGACAAAGATGATGACAAGATGGAACAGGCGCCACCCAAGGATGCAGATTTGGGAGGATCTGCTGAGGGTTCCACTCCCCGCGAAAAGGGCCAATCACCACCACCTTCTAAATCTGGTGAAGCTCAAGTTGCCTCGAAGCCGAGTCAAGCGCAACAACTCGCGTTATCTGAGCAGAGGCTCGGAACCAGCTCCTATCAAATCCAACCAATAGGTTCCGTGACCTCCAAGTTGGTGAACAAAGCCATCAGGCGCCAAGGGGACAAGAATCGTCTCCTCGCCAAAGACGTACACATCAAGTGGGCTCAGTATACAAAAGCCCAGACTAAAGGCGTCAACCGACTTGCAGTCGGGGTCGAGAAAGTCTCACCAGCTCCTACTCCACAGATCAATATTCAGGAAGCTATTGAGGCAGCCCTTGCAGCTCAGAAGGCGGACCTTGCCGCTCAGAGTCAGCAGCTCTTATTAGCTCAGCAGAAGTCATTCTCTGAGCAGCTGACTCAGAGTCTCGCGGCAGTCCAGGCCAACATGGATGAGAGGAACAGAGTGGCCACCTCCAGTCTCCAATCCGCAATTAAGCAACAGGCGGAGGCACTCAAAGAAATCCAGCAGGAAATGACAACCTCTCATGATCAGTCTCTGCTGAGACTCCGACAGGAGTCTGCTGCTCAATCGAAAACATTTATAGCTGATCAAGAGAATGACTAGGAGCAATATTGCGACCTAGTCAAGGATTTCGAAGCCACTGCCTCTAGCATCAAGGACCTCGTCTACAATTTGGAGAAGGACGTAAAAGCCATCCGCACTCACCTCTCCCAGGCTGATGATGCCAAAAAGGGGGAAGGTGAAGTAAAAGAAGAACATACTGAGGCAGAACAGGCTGAGGTACAAAAGAGTCCCGAAGTCCAACCTATTGAGGCAGGAACTCAGGGGGAAGGTTCAGCCCATCAGGTTGGAACCAGCTTAGTACCCCAAGGAGAAGGTTTAGCCGCCCAGGCTGGAACCAGTTCAGCTGTACTCCTCCTGGAGTATGTCCCACTCCAACCGACTGTAACTGAGCCAGCACCTATCTCATCTGCTCAGCACATCGAGGACGTAGCTCATTTCCTCGATTAGGAGGATGAAGACGAGCCACATCAACTGACACCGCAAAGTCCGGGCAAGGAGATTACAACTGAAGCCACTCCTCCATCTTCCCCGATGCCCAAATTCAAAACTAAAGCGGAGCAGGAAGCGTACGATCTAAGAGTTGCTCAACAACTGCAAGACCGGCTAGATCATGAGCATCAGCTTGAAGAAGCTAAAAAGGCGAAGAAGCCTAGGAAGCCTATTGGCAAGATTGCCAAAGAAAAGGCTAAGCAGATTGTGGACGAACAAAAGAAGAAAGCTCAGGAGGAGCTAGCTAAAGTCTCCACTACTGCAGTCCAGTCTTCAGCTCAGAGTTATTATCCTTCCAATCTTACACCTAAGCAAGAGGCTGAAGACAAAGCTACCTGGGAGGCCACGCTGAAAGGACTCAGTCTCCGAAGAGGAGATGCTAGAACAGCGGCCCTCAGAGAAAAGAAAAGATTGGCTGACCTGGCAAAAATGATTAGTCTATCTGATAAGCCAGCAGCTGACTTGAAAAGGCAGATACCCAGAGCTTCAAAATATTACAGGAGAGCGCCCAGAGCACCTTATGTCAAGAAGGCGCCTACTCCTCACATAGACAAATGGGTACCAGCCGAATTGAACGAGCTATGGGAGGAACTCAAAGAATCTTTCATCAAGGGATACCATGTATGGGACTTCTATCCGTCTGAGATACCTGCTGATCAACTATTCGAAGAATGTCTTCATCATAACTTTCCCCAGCTCGCAGAACAACTTTTGCCAATCATGGAGAAAGAGAAGATACCCATCAGAGCTCCAGCCTTCAGAAGAATCCCTCCTCCTATGACTGCTCGCGGCGTGCTTTGCACAAAAGAGATAGAAGATGAGATCGAGGCAGCTGCTTATCATCACAATCTCAAGTCTGATCGACCTGAGGATCTCGAGGAAATCCAGACTCTGCGGAAAAGAATCTACAAGTTTTATTGTCTGGATCCTCCAGCTGATAGGTCTGCAGACTTCAAGAGCCGAACGCAGAGATTCAAACGCCAGCCTTGATCTTCTTATCTCAGGTTGTTGTAATAGTAATAGAAACCTTGTAATCCTCTTATCATATATATCAGTTTCTATTGCTTGCCAGACAATTACTCATTGTCTCACGGCCTTTGTTTGTGCTTTCACAACTGATCACTGAAGTGATATGACACACACACTCACATAACCGTTTCTCTGATTTTGCCTATCTCTCACCTGCTGAACTTACTGAAGTTATCTATTTCAGTTTTACTGAAGTCTTTCTAAGTCAGTAGTCTAGCATTCATGTCTTTGTTTTTATAGAAGTAGAGGTTTTGGCATCATCAATTAGGGGGAAATTGTTGGGTTATGAGTCAGTAGATGGTATTCAGCTGATTAGCGGTTAAAATAATATTGGGGGAAATCATAGTAATACTATGGAATTGAAGATCCCAAAACCCAGCTGATATCACTAGTGTAGTGTCTCGATAGGATTAGATGATGTATAGGTTAGACTTTTTATGATTGGTTATCTTTTTGTCTGTCCTGTACGGGGTAAAATGTTGGATTGATCTTCTGTCGAAGTTACTTTCCAGAACCCCACGTCATCAGTGTAAGAGCTTGCGTTCTTCAGCCAGCAGCTGATCTTTACCTTCAGTAGAAGACAACCCATCAGCTGATAGTTATCAGCAGAAGAACATAATGCAAAGCTCAGTACCTTCGCAGTCATCAACTGACCTACCAAAGCCTTATCAGCTTGTTAGCCGACTAAGTCGAAGAAGATAGAGATTGTCTTGAATCTACTGTATCCGACAGAAAACAACCCAGTCGTAAAAGTCATTTCGAAGTTCAGCAGAAGATCATACGAGGATGTGGAATAGTCAACTCTGAACACCATTCTCACCTACCACAAACCTCGACCAATGAGAAGCCGACAACGCTTTACCTGCTCTGACCAACTAAAGCTGCTCTCATGTACAGTGTCAACTGCCCTACTGCAAAAATTCGAAAAATATGGCCGTTTTCTTTTGGAAGTTTGTGACACGTGGCATCGTCTTCTCCAACGGACATATGCCTGCTCACAACTATAAATAGAGAAGAAAACCGAGCTCCACGCACGGGATTAGCAAGGGAAAACGCTCAAGCTCACGAACAACTCTAGCAAACTTAAAGATCATCCAGCGAAGAACTTGCCTTCATAGAATACCATTAGTTCTTCTCTCTAGAGTTCTTTAGATCCCTTCTTCTCTAGCTAAGCTCATTGCCAAATTTATAGCTTAGAAAATTCGAAGGAGTTCACTTTCTGTGAATTGTTCTTATTGTAAGAACTCCTTTTTAGTTGGAGATCATCCCCTCCCTTTCGAACTTAGGTTTGAATTGTAAAGTCACTAAGGGCTATAACTTAGAAGGGTCTGTCCAGTGTACAGATTCCTTGCTGAGGCTTGCTCAGAATAATCAACAAGTTCTCCTGATCATCAGGACCGTGGACGTAGGATCTTGCGTATCCGAACCACGTTAAATTGCTTGTGTTATTTACTGTTTTATTGTATTGCATACAAACTGATTAAAAATCATATCTTTGCATAAAACGTATTTTCAAAGCGCACCAGCCAAAAGACTTTAACTTGCGAAAACACGTTTTCAAACTGAGACGAATCTCCGGGCCCTACACTCTTATCCGCATAACGTCTCCGACTGAGTTTCAAGTACTGACAAAAGTCAGTAGGAGAGCTCAGTAGTTGGCACACTCTGACCCGTGATCGAAGGTTACTATCTGGCACTGTTCATCAATCGCAACCAACAGCTCAGCTGTCCTTCACGTTCTGAGAAAAGAAACTATGATCAGGTGTATTCACCCCCCCCCCGCTACACCTGACTATCGTCTCCGGACCAACTCTAGTGAACATGGGAAAATTTTCTATGCAGTTCATTTCGCATATAAGTATGACGAACTCCATATGTATCCTTACTCCTTCACACTTACATTTTCAAATTACTCTTACTCACACTTCCTTCTCAATTCGTTGTTCTCCCGAAATCAAAAAATGGAAGACTTTTGACCTATTATTGTAAAAGTGAACGACGAATTCGATCATGAATTGAATTATATCGGCGACCATGAATTCATGGTTTACATTGCTTCAAACAATATTTCTCTCATATATCTCCGGCAGAACATTGACATGATGGTCGTTGCTTATTCTCTTTCTTGCAACTATTTCATCTACTATACCGCAACTTCCTAGAAAATTGGTAGGATGATGAAGGCCAACACTGGCCACAATATTGATTTAATGCGTCTGTGCGCTATTGACATATAGTAGGTGATATTTCTTGTTTATCCCAAAGTGCAAAACCTTTAATTTGCAGTCCCAACCTAAACCAATTACCCGAAGATATTTCGCATTTCGGAGGTTCTAATTCCTTTGGGGAACACGACAGTGGAAGCAATCCATCTGCAAGTGCTCCCAAAAGGGACGTGCGTGTGGAGACTGATGAAGATCGTGAGGCACATCTCGACTCATCATCTGATGATGACGAGGATGAAAATTCCTGATGCTTTGATAAATATTCGCTTGCCGATTTTGCTGCATGAGTTCGGCGAGAGGGTGACGTTAGCCAACTTATGTCTATGCTCGTCCCAGTGAACCTTCCCACCACGAAGGATGATATCATATATAGCAATATGGAAGCAGAAAGCAATTGGTTACTCCCAATTGTTCCCCTTGATATATCCGATTCACCGGTGGCGCGGAACTTGGATCATGTTGTGGACGAAAATTTGCGACTGGGATTGATAATTTATTCAAAAAATGAACTTTATGCTGTAGTGACACTATTTCATATGGAAAATGGAGCTAATTTCAAAGTTCAACGTTCGAGCGCGACCCGGTTGGAGTATATATTTGCAGATGAAGTCTAGATTGTCTATTTGCTATGCGGGCACACTGTAAAGGCGAGCAATATTGGGAAGTGACTACATTCTACCAGGATCACACTTGTATAGGTGATTTGTACGGCCTTGGTTGTAGAAATGTACGGGCTAAAGCTGTAGCCACTTATATTGCACATAGAATGCGCCGCCAGAGCAAGTTAATGAAACCAAAGGATACTCGGGAAGATCTGATGGATAAGTTTGGAATTCAAACGGCATATGGTGTTGCATTGCGAGCATGCAATGCGGCCATATCCATGATTTACGACGGACATGCAGTGTCATTCAGCAAGCTGCCTCAATATCTGTATTTGCTCGAAATGACAAACCTAAAATACAAGAGTATTCCTAAAAAAATTGGGTAATTGTGCGTACCTACGAATAGGGCGAAGAAGACATTGCAGTGGCGGCTTTCGACGATCGGCGTTTACACGGCGGGCGGGACGCCGAATTCAGCAGCGGGGGACACACGGGTTTTTCGCCGATTAATGGATTTGCTATTTTGGTGTGCCGATTTGTTATACACATGCAGTACCGTTACAAAAAATTTAAAAAAAAAAATCGCTCACGGCCGAAGGCAGTGCCAAGGGAGAGCGGTAGGCCTTCGACACCAGTAATAATTTACAGAATCTCTATTCTGGAGAAAGATTTGAAGACTTTGTCTTCCTAATCGGCACAAGTGGCACCCATAGACTTCCCTCGACACTCGACCTCAGTGAAATCTGTTTTTTTATCTCATAAGTGCACAATGATTTGAATGAAAAAATGTCAGCAAAACTGAAACAAAACATCACATTAAGGGAGGGTAGATTGGTCAACTTGGCTATTTGGTAATCTAAATAATAGTGCATGGCTACAATTGTATTTTTTTAGTGGGATTTGGCTAGAAACATACATTCCCAATTAATTATATACTCCTTCCGTCCCATAATTTTTCATCCAAAAACTTTTTGGCACAAATTTTAATGAGAGTTGTTGGTTGTGTGTAAATATATGGGGCCATCAAATAAAATGTTTGTAATAATTTGCTATTTTTTAAAATGGAGCAACAATTTTGGAACAGCCTGAAAAAAGGAAGTGGAGCAACAATTATGGGACGAAGGGTGTGATTTTTTTATTATTGTTCATAAGTGGTAATTTATTTAGGGACAATTGCAGAAATAGGCAAATATGTAAACTTATTTGCAAAAATAGGCAAAGTGTGTATAAATTGCAAAAATAGGCAAATACTATTTTTTTAAATATTTTTAATTATGATTGCACCTACTCTAAACTCTATCCTGCAAAAAAAAAAACTAATTTTGACCCAAGTAGGAGAATTTTGCAGAAATTGAGGAGCTTTCATTACACAATCATTTTAATTTTAATTGGTGAATATATATATATATATATATATATATATATATAGGGGAGGGTTCTATAGAGAACACCCCTTATATAGAGAAATAAGAACAAATCCTCACCCTTGATCTAGACTAATAGATGGTGTAGATGGAAGTGAAAATGCATTTCATTTGTTATTTTTTTTAAACCCAAAAATCTCATTAAGGGTAAATTGGGTAGAATTGTGTATATTATTCATTTTGTAAAATGGCTAGGGTTTTTACCACTTCCATCTCGTTTCTAAATTCAAAAACTACCATTCCTTCTCTACCACTCAAAAAATGGCGATCTGGAACTGAAACCAAAGATTGAATAAGGATTCGGAGGCGCAACGTGAAGAAGCTTTCGGAGGCGACGCTTGAAGAAGCTTTCGGAGTTGAAGCGTGAAGAAGCTTTCGGAGGCGACGCGTGAAGAAGCTTTCGGAGGCGACGCGTGAACAACGTTTCGGAGGCGACGCGTGAAGAACGTTTCAGAGGCGACGCTTGAAGAAGGTAGTTCCATAGTAGTTCTTATTTCGTCCATTCAATACGAAAGGGCATCGTTATTCTGTCCATCTAATGTATGTGTCGCGACTTTCATATGCGAAATCAATACACTGTGAAATCGAATTGATACATTGTGAAATCGAATTGATACATTATCCAAAAACGTTAGCTAGGGCTTTTT
Organism: Lavandula angustifolia; assembly: GCA_028984105.1. Classification (NCBI taxonomy): domain Eukaryota; kingdom Viridiplantae; phylum Streptophyta; class Magnoliopsida; order Lamiales; family Lamiaceae; genus Lavandula; species Lavandula angustifolia. The sequence continues at coordinate 5,177,570 of CM054818.1, read as the reverse complement.
GGTGGATTGTAAATTGATAAACTACGAAATCGAATTGGGGGTTTTTTTGGATTAGTGTTTTCTTAGTTCAGTTTGGGTAGTGGTTGACAGATTATGCAAATTTCAATATCTGAACATTTTTTCTGAATGCATATGCACGTTGAACTATTATGCACATTTGATGTAAAATATATGCAAATTATAATGAATTCATCTGCACAGTCTGGCTGCGTAATATAATTTCTTGTTGAAAATTTTGTATAGGATTATAATGGGTGGGAAGAGAAAGGGAGGAGCATTGATAGGAGAGGGTAGAGGCAGTGGTAGACTAAGGTTAATAAAAAAGAGTAAGGTTGAAGCTGTAGACTAAGGTTGAATGTAGGCATTGTATGTAAACGTATTGAATTTTGTTGATTCTGCAGTTTCTGGAAATTTGAATTTGAATGTGCATTTGAAGAATTCGAATTATGTATTCTGAAAAATGTAAATCTGTTATCTGCACAACGTGTGATTTAAGTATGCACATCCATGAGATGGAGTACGCACATTTTTGAATGTGCTTAAATTGAATCCGAATTCTACAAATTCTGTTATCAGCACAATGTGAGCTTTTTATGTGTACATGGTTTGATTTTATTATGCATATCCCTGAGGAAGAGTATGTACATGGACGAATTTTGGTTTGAGTATGCACATTAGGAATCGTATGAGAAGCTTCATTCTCAAAATTCAATATTCTGCACAGTGTGAAGTTACTATATGCACATTTATGAATTTTGGTTTGAGAACCTATCTAAGCACAAATGTATTATACCCACCAAATAGATTGATTTAATTGTGTAGATGAAATGCATGAGGATATTTTGCTGAACCATAAACTAGAGAATACGGAATCCAGGCGAAAGGGGATCGTCTAGTTCGATTCAAAGCTTCGAAGCTATTTTGTGAATGTAAGGTATGTGACTTCAATTAGTTGTGAAGAATCAAATTTGAAGCTTGTTATTTCTTGAATCGAAGGTATGGGTTTGATATTTTAGACTCTGAATTTATGACATTGTTTGGAAGTTTGTTACATTCATAAGGGTGTGGCTCACGCACTTCAAGTTTGTGATGATGAGCTCTATAATCAGGCAATAGACAATTTCGAGGTAATTTTTAGTACATTTTGCTGCACATTTCATTAATTTTATCTGCACATTGCATTATATTTTTCTGCACATTGAGTGTTTCTTATGTGCGCAAATGGTAGATTGATGATTATCTTAATGATAATGAAAATGGAAATGGTTAGCAAGTTGCAGAAGGTGAAAGAAACAAAGTGAATGATGGCATGAATATTATTAACAATTTGGTTGAGGAAAGTGGAAAACAAACTGAAACAGAAAGAACTTAGGTAAGATTAGGTAGAATTCTCTGCACATTTCATAACATTTATCTGCACACTAATTGTTTCTTATGTGTAGGGACTTGGCAGTGTAGCCTAACAAAATATTAAAAGAAACAAATTGCAATCCTAATGCTTAGATATTACACTGCACTCTGACATGGCCTCATAACCGGATAAGTGAGCAGATGGTTGAAGTTGCAGGAGAATACTATGAGAAGGTGATCCGAGGAAGAAATATCGACGTGGAGAAAATATTACTTGGTTGATATTTTTATATTTCAAACTTGTGAAGGTGGATCCTATGTTATTTTGTAATTAAGGCCGTAGTAGCAGCCCTTATAAATTCATTAATATATGTTAAATGCACATGGTTCCTAAGTTATTTTGTATTTAGATGGTCTGAATTTGTTATGCACATTTAAGGAATTTATTATGCACATTTATAGTATTTGCTCTGCACATTTATATAATTTGCCATTGTTTACGACTGCAAATTTGGTACGTTCAAAATAAATATAAGCAATGCAAATTGGATAGAAAACTATAACAATTAATTAAATAAGGATCCATGTCCAGGATTTTATTTCATAACCTTCAGCTCCACAAAGTTAAAAAACAACTCAAGCTATATTTATAAAATATCTGCACACTTGCAAAACTATACTTGTCACATAATAATAAGTAAATTCAGATAAAGGAAACGACAAAGTATCAAAATACGAGGATAAACGAGGTCGGAGTTGAAATGCAGATACATTATCTATATGCACACAACTATGAAAATGTATGCACATAATGCACAATTTTTATGCACACGTGCAAAACTACGAATCTTCATAAAATAATAGTTTGTACTACATAAACAATAAGAACTAAATCTAGAAAAATAACAAAGTAGAACCATCAATCCCTTCAACAACACTAGATAAATAAACGATTCCATGACCCTCACAGTTACGTAATACATGCTATGCTTGATAACAAGATTGGAAACACGAGAAGTGCTCAAATGGATATCAAAACAACAAACACCAGCATAGATTTTGTAAAATTTTACACCATCATCCAAATTCGGTGCTAAGAAACACGGGCACATTTCAGTGTTATCCATGATACACTCATCAAAAGAGGTTGAATCAGCTGGTAAATAACACAAATACACTATATTCATACAATCCGGCAATTATGGCAAAAATAAATAATGTTAAACATCAACAAAAAGCTAGATGATTCAACACCAATCAAACAAATCACTATCTATCCTAGCACAATTACAAATTAATAAGCTTGCTAATATAAATATAAATCGAACAATGTGCATAAAACAACATATCAGAAGAAAATTGCTTAAGTACTTGATAGAGCAATTACAAGCAGAAAGTGTATGCACGTTTTTGAGGAAACATATGCACACATTGTCCAGAAACTATGCACGTATGATAAAAAAACACACAAATATTAAACTGAATTTTATCCATTTTCAACAATGACAAGTCCATATCCATACATCAAAAACATAAACGATTACTTAAACAACAATCAAAGGCATCCTTATTCATCTTGATATACAAAGAATAAGCCAATCCACTACGAATACCAAGAATTAGAAAATCATGAAATTAACTAAAATTGAGAAATAACATTAAAACCCACTATGTTTTTTCGCCTAAAGATCAACTAACAAGCAAATTATAAGCTAATTAGCAAACTATTCGAGCTGAAATATACGATCTTACAATAAAAATAAAATTTTACAAAAAAGCCCTAGTTTCAGTCTACCCATTTGGATGAGCAAATCTTAGCTTCAATTTAGAGCTGGGAACAAACATGAATGCACGAATTCAAAGTTGAGGTGGAACTTATTTTAGAATTGGGGTGAGGAGTTTGTGCAAATTTGGAGAGAGCAGTCGGTAGTCCCTTTCTCTTTCATGAAGGCATATAAAACCTAATTTTGAAACATAACAAACAAAATGACTATATTGCCCTTAATGAGCCCTTTTTAATTATTAAATCACACAAAATGAACAATATATCTGGTCCACACATCTGAGAAATGAAGGGTTGGATTTTGTTCTCAATTCTCCCATTAAGAGTGTGTTCTCAAAAGATCCCATTCCTATATATATATATAACTATACAAATTACTATTAAAGTTGATTGCCGACGTTCGGACACAATGAGCGGCACAGGTGGTAATATATGACATATATTAGTATTATAAAATGCATACAACTTGAAAGCAGTATTATAGAATGTATAATAAGAATTATATTATATATTTATTATTATATTTCAATAAAAAAATTAATTAGGATTGATATTATTAATAATTTGTGTAGTATTCATCAAGATAAGTACTACGTCATCGATACACAACGTAAACGCTCGAGTTTTTCTTAGTGCTTAGATTTTGCGCTCGAGCGCTTAGATAATTTTTATGAGCGCTTAGATAAATGAACTGCGATATAGTTTCGGTGTTCAAACGGGTTATCACAAGGCGTTGCATGTCCGAAATAAGGCGATCGAATTCGTTTTTGGTAGTCACACAAAATTATTTAATATGCTTCCTCGATATCTGCACATGCTGAAACAGGTAAACCTGGGGACTGTGGCTAATTATTCAACCGATCCCGGCGATCGATTTGAGTAATGTTTTGTTGCATTTGGACCCAACATTCCTGCTTTTCTGTTCTGTTTGAGAAAGGTAATCGTAGTTGATGGGACTCATATGAAGGGAAAGAATACAGGCATTCTATTTGTTGCAGTGACAAAAGATGACAATGAGCAGATTGTTTTGATTTTATAGTACTAACATAATGTTTTGAACGCAGGCAATCGGGGGTCAGCATCTATGACTTTGTATCAAATTACTACTAAACAACCACCCACCGAGATTTGTATGCACATGTATTGAATCCCCTTCTTCCTCCAGATTGGTGGACCATAACTCAAGCTGAAGAAGTGTTGCCGCCTAAAGCGAGACGACAACCCGGTCGTCCAAAGACGGGGCGTTTCCGATCTGGGTTTGAGGCATCTAGCAGTAGTAGACCTAAGGGTACCAAGCATTGTGATATTTGTCATCTACCAGGCCATAGAAGGAGGAGATGTCCAGCAAGAGGGCCGCCTAATTGACGCTCATTGCAGTTTTAGATTTCTATTTATCTTCTTAACTTGTATGAGTACTAAAAATTGAAAAGAAAAAGTAAGTCCTCGTAATTTTAGTTGACTTTTATGGGAGAATTTTTGTACTTGAAAATACTTTTATCCAAAAGAAAAATATTTTGGAATTAATGCTTGATTAATAAAATTAAATTTGATTCATAAAATAAATTTGAAATAGGGTATCATAAAAATAAATAATTAAATTAAGAAAATCAAAACTAGCAAATCACCTTAGCGCTCATAAAAATTATCTAAGCGCTCGAGCGCAAAATCTAAGCACTAAGAAAAAATCGAGCGTTTAAGTTGTGCATCGATGACGTAATACTTATCTTGATGAATACTACACAAATTATTAATAATATCAATCCTAATTAAATTTTATTTATTGAAAGATAATAATAAATATATAATATAATTCTTATTATACTGTTTTCAAGTTGTATGCATTTTATAAAAGTAATATATGTCATATATTACCACCAGTGCCGCTCAATGTGTCCGAACATCGGCCATCAACTTTAATAGTAATTTGTATAGTTGTATATATATATATATATATATATATATATATGGGTATGGATCATGTGGGAAGGCAGAGTTATGTAGGAAGTATGCATATTCCCTATCGGTTTTATGCATATTCCTTAATTTTTTTATGCATATAATTTTTATTTTTTACATTTTTGCCCTTATGCATAAAACATATAAGGAATATGCAAAAGGAATATTCCAGAGCATATTCAATCTAAACCATCAAAAAATGAAATGAAGGGTGGAGATTTCTTCTTATTTCTTATTTTAAGGAGGCTTCTCATATGATCCATTCCATATATATATATATATATATATATATATATATATATATATATATATATATATATATATATATATATAATGTTGGTCCCGAGAGTAATGTTTAGGTGTAGAGGGGGGGGGGGTGAATACACCTGAAAACCGATTTCTCAACTTTAAACGCGAACAGTCCTTTTCAGGAGAGTGCCGTACTGAACTAATTCAGCAGATCGAATAAGCTGTTCTGAATCGCGTGGCGAGTGAGCGACTTTACCGAGGCACGCTAGGCGACTAGAGTCGAATCGTCATCCGTTCAGATAAAGTTCAGTAGTGCGGAAAGTGTAGGCCCAAATTCAGTTGAGTTAGAAAACGTTTTTAACAAAATAGTTTCAGTATGTTAGTGCAGTCGATTAAGCTTGCTGAAACTCAGTTGAATGATTTTAAAGATATTTTCAGTTTTCACAGTAATCAATGCAACAGTAAATAATGAATACAGAACACATGAGATTTTGAAAGTGGTTCGGATCCAACAATCCTACGTCCACTGTCCCGAAAGATCAGGAGGCTATGTATTATACTGAGATAGTCTCAGTTGGTTTGTACACTGGACAAACACTGGTCTTGAGATTTATAATGAGCAAGTTTCAATTTACAGGGTATCAAACTAAGTGTTTGAAAAACTCTCCAACTATGAAGGAGTCCTTTACAATAAGGATCAGTTCGACTATGAACTCCTTCATCTAAGCTATAGATATGAACAGCTGAGCTTAGGTTAGAGGGATAGGGAACGAGAAAGTGGCTTCTAGAGTGACGAACGACTAAGTATACACTTGGGTTCGTGTTCAGTCGCTTGGATACTAGAGGCTATATAACTCTGGTTTAGCTTAGTTCCCTATGAGCAGGTAAGTCGTCTTTCGCCGGAGATTACTTCTTTGAACTACTTGTGGAAGACTTATGACGTTTGTGAGTTGCTCTTTGAATGCTCTGTTTTTTTAGTTTGGTTGTGTGTTTGCTGGTTCACTCGTATGCTCGTGAGCTTCAATTTGAATTGTATCCCTCTATTTATAGAGTGGAGGCAAGGATAGATCCGTTGGAGACGACGATCCTTGTGTCTCTCTCTTTTGGGTAGCTAACGGCTCTTTCAAAGTATGGTTGCAGTGTCCTTTCCCTCCATTTCTGGAAAGTTGTTGACTTGCAGCTTTAATCAGAATATGGACAGCTGGCTGCTTGTCATTGGTCGAGGTTCAGGAAAGTAGGTGAGACAGAACAGACTTTAAGGAGATCTGAAACTGACTTCTCTCTTCCTCGTATTGACTCTGCTGATTTGACTTTAGAGAATCCTGACAGTCAGAAGACTGTCTAGCCGTTGCTGAGTCTGATCTCTTATTCAGTAGCACGTTCCTACTGAGTCGGCTCTACTGAAGATCAACTCTGAGTTCAGTGAACTACTCCTGCTGAGTTCAGTTCCACTGACTCCTTTCAGTAAACTGCTCCTGCTGAGTCCAGTATCATTGAGTCTTCTACTTTTGGTACTGAGGCAGGTAATCTACTGAGTGCCTGAACCAGATGAAGAGTGTCTACTGAGTCTGAAACTCAGAGACAGAACAGAACAGGTTACAACTGAATGGTTCATCAGCCAAGATAGGGTTTTGGGATCTTTAAATCTTCAGAAAATATTCAGAGCACTGGGCTACTGAGTTATGTCTCAACTAGTTGTGAGAAGACTGAATCATCTCCCAAAATTTTCCCCCTATTTGATGATGCCAAAACCTAACACTATGACTTATCAGAAACAGAGCTCCTTACAAATATTACAAGTAGAATCAGTGGAGTTGTTCTTTAAGTCCCAGACTACTGAGGGAATCAGGGAAGAAATATCAGAACCTATATAGAAACTAATCAGCAATTTCCCCTTTTCTAACAACATTTTCCCCCAACTACGCAATCTATCAGAATCTAACTAAGTAACAACTGACAGATTATATAAGTACAGTGAGTGTGTGAGTCAGTAATCACTTGAGTGATTCTGTGTGTTAAGCATAAAAGACAGACAATGCCATATAGACAATAAGGAATTGTTAGGGCCAATAACAGTGATGTTTTATATATATGAAGAATTGTCAGTACATGTACATCAACTGCTATACTTCAAGAGAAAATCCATATCTTCGATTGCCATTGTTTCTTTATTCGATTCGCTGTGCACATCCTTCATTTGCATCCCGTTTGGAATTCGCCACTATTTCTAAAGGATATAGGTAATTTCTACCTTCAATAATCCTATTGTAATTCTCAAATTGAATTGGTTGTTTTATTAATTTGTACTGATTGTGTGAAATGAAGAAATTTGCGTGTTCGTTAGAACAATCGTCTCATGGGTTTGATAAGATGATGTTTGTTTCATGGATTTAATGTTATTTGTGAAGAGAATATGCCTTGAGCTTCATCAATTGTGTGTAGATTTAAGTTGGATTTATGACTTTTTCTCCACCTATTATGTTTATGCACATTTATGAACTGTATTTACGCACATTGTGATTGTGTTTCGTAAAAATTTAGCGATCGTATCCATTTAGTGTTGTTTCATTATTTACCAGCTGATTCAACTGATTTTGAAGAGTCTATTATGGATAGCACCGAAATGCGTTATAGTCATGTGTGTCCCGTTGAGCTTAAATCTTATGTTGGTCAAAAATTCAGCCATTTGGATGATGGTGTTCGTTTTTACAAAGTATATGCTGGTTTGTGCGGATTTGATGTGCGCTTGAGCACATCTCGTGTTACCGATTTGATTATCAAGCATATGGTATGTGTTATGTAACCGTGAGGGTCATGGAACTTCTGATTTCTCCAATAACGTTGACGTAACTGATGCTTCTAGTAGTAAGAAAAAAAGAAAGACAAGGAGTTGTAAAGCTGGATGTAAAGCACGCGTTGTTTTTAAACTTTGTGGATCTGAAGGTTATGAAATAACAACCTTTATTGAGCCACACTCTCACCCTCTGCTCCAAGAAGGCCAAAAACAGTTTCTGAAACTGAATAGACAGATGGATTACACCCACCAGAGTTTTGTTTTGAATTATCGTCGAGCTAATATTGGACCAATCCGATCTTTCAAATTATTTAAGGAGTTAGTCGGTAGTTTTGACAAGATTGGTTGTAGTGGCAATGATTTCAAGAATTTCTTACGTGATGTGCGGGAATCTGTCGTCGGATTGGATACTCAAGTTGTTTTGGATGTGTTGCTTAGCCGTCAGGAATTATCACCTGGATTCATCTTTTATTACGCTGTAAATGACGAAAAAAATTGACTCGGTTATTTTTGGCTGATGTTGTTTCCATTAATAACTACAAGCGTTTTGGTGAAGCCATATCATTTGATGCTACTTACACAACTAACAAGTAAGTTTTGTTGTCTTGTTTTATATTACCTCACGTTTTTCTTAATCTAGTTATTCTCAGTACACTAATGTGCATAAGTTTATCAATGATTGTGCATATTAAATTTCAACGATGTGAGAGAATATTTGTCTTTTTTGTATGAACTTTTTTATTTTTTTATGATTTGTTACAAAGTATAATATGATATTTGCTCCTTTTACGGGAAATGACAACCATGGGAAATGCATTACTTTTGGTGCTGGTTTGTTATCTGGTGAGTGTGAAGAAGCATACGGTTGCCTTCTTCAAAAGTTTCTCTTTTGTATGGATGATCAACATCCCAAATTGTTGATAACTGACCAAGATCCAGCTTTGATAAAGGCGGTTGCAGCAGTATTACCTCACACACGTCATAGATTTTGCATGTGGCATATCATGTGCAAAGTTGCCGATAAGCTTTCCGTGTCTTTGAGGGGTGATGAAGATTTCAAGCACAAATTTAATGAATTGGTATGGTCTGAAACGATTGAGCCGAATGAATTCGATCAAAGGTGGTTTGCCATCATGTCTGAATATGATTTGAATGGCCACAAGTGGATCGAGACTATGTTCGAACTTAGAGAACGTTGGATTCCAGCATATTTCAAACATTTACCAATGAGTGGCTTATTCAAGACCACCTCAATGTCAGAATCGGAGAACAATTTCTTCCAAAGATTTCTAAACCGCCATGATAATCTTATTGAGTTTTTCATGCATTTTGGGAGTGCAATTGATGCTCAGAGACACACACACAACCTAGAGACCTGCATTGATTTGAAGAGTTTTCTTGAACTAGTTACCAACCTCCATATTGAGAAGCATGCCGCTTCATTCTATACATTTTCAAAGTTTAAGGAAGTCCAAGCTGAAATTGTGGCAACCATCCATACGTGTTGGGTTTTGAAGAGGACTGATGTTGGTACGACTACTGTATATGCGGTTGTAGACTCTGGAGATGGTACCTTCACCTTGGTGTTTGATAGCAAGGATAATAACGTAGTATGTGGTTGCAACTATTCTTAAGAAAGGATTTGTCGTGCAAACACGTATTCTTTGTTCTAAAGAATAAGAGAGTGGATTGTATCCCAAATCAGTATCTTCTACCTCGTTGGTCTAAAAGTATATCTTTCGAAGATCCTTATTTGAGGTTTGGCGAAGGATCAAATCGAAAGGACAATCGAGAGTTGTTATATGAGAGTTATAGATGTATTGGACTTGTTGAGTGTAGTGAGGAGCTACGGGCGGGATTGTTGTTGGATCTAAAACAATTGACGGAGAAGTATTCAAATCTTACAGCCGGAACGAAGACAAAGAAGTATGTGCTCTATATAATTTGAAATTATTCGAGTTGGATCCTTGTTTATGAATTTGTTGTTGCAAAACAAATAGATAATGTTGTTCTTTGGCTGAATGTGCATAACAAATTCCCCAAATGTGCATAATACCTTCAATGTGCATAATATTTTGCTGCGAATATTGTTCTTTGGCTGAATGTGCATAACAAATTCAGTAAATGTGCATAACAAATGCTTTCATTGGTCTTGCCTGTAAACATCTGAAATTTTCGCTGAAACGATCTTACGAGTCTTTCCTTAAACAATATTTTCGTAAATACAAAAAGTGTGTCTATCTAAACAAAATAAACTTAGGTAACACTTTAAAAAAAATTCATAATGTGAATAAGAGAATTCAAATATTGAAATGTGCATATAATATGTCTTCAGTGTGCACCCAAAAACCATCATATGTCCTAACTTGTACTTCTACTAATATGAACTGAATTTCAATATAACATAAGCAACCACCATCACAACAAAATAATATGATATTTTAAAACATCAACCAAGTAATTTTTTCACTAAGTAATTATCTATTGCTTGATTATACAACTCATCATCACTGCCATTTGTCCATACACTTTCTTCCTAAAATATAAAAACAGTAGAAAGTGAATTGTATATAGTTAAATTGAATTGTATAAACATAGATATTCAAACTGAATTATATATATTTACCTCAACTCCTTTCCCTTACTTCGGGGACTGTCTGGGAACTGTTGTACAATTTTTGTAGGTGTTTTCTCCCCCTTCTGAGTCATTTGAGATAGTCCAAGACTAAAACTTGGTGCAGGCAACAAGTTATTTAGGAACTCTTCTTTTTTTCTGACAGGCTTCTTCTATCTCTATGATAGAATTAATGACTCATTCATCTCTCCAGTAGCTTTCATCTTCAAACTCATTAGTCACCTGTGAGCTTTCATTGCTCACATGACACCCGATAAGTCTTTTTGTTGTAGTTACTACTCTTTGGAAAATAGGGGCTGCTGCATTCACATCCACAGTAGTGGCCTCTATCTCTTTGAATAGATCAACCATGTGCTTTCTTACCAAGTTGGCCTTCGCTATTAGCCTCTCTAGTTGGTTTGCTGGGGTTGTCTGTTCTTTGTCATTATCCTTGTCCACCCTTTCTTCTACTCTTATTTCAACCGCATCTAAAATCACTCCACCCCCAAATCCTCCTCCCTTGATTTCCATTTTCTGTCTTTTCTTTAATGATTCATCATCCCAATTCACACACACTGGCAGACATCTAGGATATGTCTCATTAAAAACCTTTACTCTGTCTACATATACAAGCTGCAACATAAAAAAGAAAAGTTAGATATTTTTGTGGGCTGAGAAAGTAATGTATTTAACAATAAAAATACTTACTGTCAGAAATAGTGATGGGCCTCCAAATGCCTTATCTGTATCCCATTTAAGCCTATTTCGAACCAAGCTCTTCAACAGATACTCCCCCAGTTCCATTCTTTTACTTGTTCTAGATCCTTTAAACAACCAATAATTGATGGATATACATAACCATTCTGTGAATTCTCAATTAGACAGGCCTCTACCAGAACAAGGAAATGTCTTCTAAACTATGTACCCCCTTCAGTATGTTGTAGCATTTCTTCCATTAACTTTGCAGGCAAAATTTTCTTGTAGTCCTCAAAATAACTTCTCCACTCCTCCAACAGCTCCCTAGATTCTGATCCAGATATTTGCCCTATAGTTCTCCTTCCCATGGGCAAGCCCAAAACTTTATGCACATCCTCATTAACTATAGGTAGCAACCCTCTGTCTAATAGTCTTAAACCACACTTTCTTGCATCAAATCTACTAACTAACCAATGTGCCATTTTCAAGGGAACCTCGGTTATTTTTAGCTTCATTAATGACCCAAATCCTAATTCTTCAACAGCTCGTCTCTGGCCAGGATTCATTCTTTCTATAGATCTATATAGGCAAGATGGGGTTGCACGACAGATTAAATAAGGGAACTGGTTGATTCTGCTAATAGATCGGCCTACAGTCGGTGGTGTAGTTTGTTGGGCAACAGCTTCTCTTTTTATTTGTTTAATTTTTTTGTAGGTGTTCCTTCCCTTGCATCATCAATCACCTTACCCTTCATTTTTATATCCTTTTCAACTTCTACAGCTTCAACCTTACTCTTTTTTATTAACCTTAGTCTACCACTGCCTCTACCCCCTCCTATCAATGCTCCTCCCTTTCTCTTCCCACCCATTGTAATCCTACACACAAAATTTTCGACAAGAAATTATATTACGCAACTAGCGTGTGCAGATAAATTAATTATAATTTGCATATATTTTACATGAAATGTGCATAATAGTTCAATGTGCATGTGCATTCAGAAAAAAAGTTTAGATATTGAAATGTGCATAATCTGTCAACCACTTGCCAAACTGAACTAAAAAAACACTAATCCAAAAAACCCACAATTCGATTTCGCAGTGTATCAATTTACAATCCACCATAAAGCCCTAGCTAACGTTCTCGAATAATGTATCAATTCGATTTCGTAGTGTATCAATTCAATTTCGCAGTGTATTGATTTCGTAGTAGGAAGTCGCGTCACATACCTTAGATGGAAAGAATAACGTTGCCCTTTCGTATTGAATGGACGAAATAAGAACTACTTCGGAACTAACCTTCTTCAAGCATCGCCTCTGAATCGTTCTTCACGCGTCGCCTCCGAAAGCTTCTTCACGTGTCGCCTCTGAAACGTTGTTCACGCGTCGCCTCTGAAAGCTTCTTCACGCGTCAACTCCAAAAGCTTCTTCACGCGTCGCCTACGAAAGCTTCTTCACGCGGGGCCTCCGAATCCTTATTCAATCTTCGGTTTCAATTCCAAATCGCCATTTTTGAGTGGGTAGAGAAGGAATGGTAATTTTTTGAATTTAGAAATGAGATTGGAGTGGTAAAAACCCTAGCCAATTTTCATTGTTTACAAAATGATTGATATGCACAATTCTTACCCAATTTACCCTTAATGAGATTTTTGGGTTTAAAAAAAATAACAAAAGAAATGCATTTTCAGTTCCATCTACACCATCTATTAGTCTAGATCAAGGGTGAGGGTTTGTTCTTATTTCTCTATATAGGGGGTGTTCTCTATAGAACTCCCCCCCCATATATATATATATATATATATATATATATATATATAGTAGTGGGATCTTTTGAGATCACTCCCCTAATGAGAGAAATAAGAACAAATCTGGGCCATTCTTTTTTGTGATGTGTGGTTGAGATTTAGTTTTAACTTACCAATTTTTTAAGGGAAAAAATGTTCATTAAGGGTAATTTGGTACTTTCTCTCTTATGTTTCTAAATAAAGACCAAAGAAGGGTTTCCTCTCTCTTCTTATGTTGGGCGACAATTTCTTATGTTTCTTGTGTTGTTCAACATTTCTAGCATCCACAATCGAAATCTGTTGAATCGCTCTACTCCAATTCATGTTAGTTCATTTGCTCGATTCACTTTCGTCGACGTTATCAATTCGATCCCTTTTCGAATTCGCAAATCTCATTTCAAAAGGATATGAGAAATTTCTACTTTCAATAATCATTTGTAATTCGTGTTTTTGCTTCGTCTTTTTCTACTTTTGTACTGATTCTGAGCAATGGAGCATGATAATTGTTTTTTTCGAAGACTGTATTTCGTGGGTTTCATCAATTTCGGCCGAATTAAGTTTTCTTTTGTACATAATTTGTTTATGCGCATTTATTGGAGACTGCATTTCGTGGGATTATTGAACTTTTCTATTGATTGTGAACAATGGAGAAAGTTTCTCGTCGGTCATGGTGTCGAAATTGTTTTGAGAGTCTTGGTGATGTGGTGGGCGACAACTATGAGCTTCTTCTTACTCTATTCTGCCATTGTAGTAGTGGGTTGAATATCATGTCCCTGATTTTTGTCTCCTAATCAGCACTAGAAACCCAAAAACTCAACATTCACTGCTTCTGCATTCAAATACTGCAAATGTGCATAAGATTTACACCGTGTGTGCATAAATACTGTAAATGTGGTTGATTTTTTATGTTCATGGTAGTCGATGATTTAATTTTTGAAAATGTGCTAGGATTTTGATATGTTGTTCTCAACACATTGTTAGATTTGAATTTATGTTGGCAAGCTTTTGATTGTGGGTTGACTTATTAATTTGTGCTTTTCATTTTGTATTAGCCGAGAGTCACGTTTCCGGGAAGGCGAACGAACCAAACATTTCTCGAATACGTAATTTTGATCAACCTTACCTTGAGATGAATAGGGATGCCTCTTCACTATTGTTGGATTACTCGTTTTTTAATACATAATTAGACTCGTTATTTATTGAATATAGATCTATTTGACTTTAATAGCTATAGCTTTTTCATACGTGCATAACTTCTTGTCATCGTGTGCATATGTTTTATTGTAAATGTGCATGGCATTATCTATTGAATCTTTGCTTTATAAACTCTATATTGACATTTACACTGTTATATTGTTAATATAATAAAAAATTCAATTGAATTCTCGTTACAATTTTAGTCAACAATGCGCGTAAACAAGAGACTGTCGGTGCATAATGCGGCACCCAAAATACTTAAGAACAAATGTGAATAATAATTTAGTCAAGTTTCATAAAAGTCCTCCCTAACTTCCTAAGAATTCAATTCCCACACACTTACAAAAAATAACAAATCACTAGATGACTAGCAAGTTCAAACCAACATAGACTTTATTTATACCATCTATCTAGCAAAGCTTTTTCCACATTAGTATTATTTGCCTTCACCACCTTCTCATAGTAATGTTTTGCATGTTGCACTATGTCCCACTGATTTAGACCTATGTAATTATATGCTTCTTTGAGTTTTTGGTCAGCCCACGTCTCCAAGCCTCGGAGTTTTCGCCCATGAACGTTTTCAACCGGGGACAACTCCATATATTCTCTCTACATAATTACAGAAATGTTGTTAGTATCGAAGCAAAGCTGCTACTTTCCTCTTGCCACCCATTGCAACTTTCTATATACAACAACAATAAAATAAAATGCACTTTCAAAAACCATGTGCAGACAATTAAGGAAGGATGAACATAATCGTTAACCTTAATTTGCAGTTAAATCCAAACTGTAAATGTGCATAGTCAAATATGTAAATGTGCATACTTAGATTTCATAGTGTGCATACTCAAACTCCACAGTGTGCATACTCTGATTTTACTGTTTACAATATAACATTCAAAGCCTCACAGAAAGTAAACATGTGCATACGAATATCCATAGTTTTGCCGAATACAGTCAAGAATTGATTAATTGAGACCCTATGCATCATTACAAAATACATTGAAACTCTAGCGACGCTAAAATTAATATTTTAAAATAACCACGATCAACCGAGCAATGTTTTTCTCCACGGCTATGTTTTTAGGTTTAATAACTTTATCATAATAATCTTCAACATGTAGAAAGTGCATAAAATTCATACTAGATTTACTACAACAAATAAGTATTCAATCATGCATCTATAACTTCCACAAATCTTATGATTCATTTAAACGCAAACATATATTAGATGAGGGACAGATGACCTTATATATATGTAACTTATTTTCTTAATCTTGCAACTTCAAATTCATCAGTCAACACCTCCAAGGTCTCTAATGTAGTAATACCTGATTCATTAATAAAAATATATTACAATGTGCATATAAATTAACAAGACTGTGCATAAACTTGACTCTAAATGTGCATACAAAACTTCCAGAAAAGCATCACAGATTCTGAAATAGATATGTGCAGAAACTTTAGTCTAAATGTACATAAAAATCTGAAGTGCGTGAACCACACCTTATGAATGTAACACACGTCCAAACAATATCACAAATTCAGAGACTAAAATCGTCTAGTCCATCAAAGAATCGAAATTCAAGGCATATGAATGAACCCGAAAAACACTAATGCTAGGAAATTTGTTACCCACGACAGCTATTCCAAAATCAATAATTAATTCGAAACATATACCCCCAATTACTCACATTCTAGATTTTGTGGGTCAATAACTTCGATTCAAAGAATAACAAGGCTCGTGAGTAAATGTGCAGAACAAATTCGCGTCACTTACCTTTTATTCGTGAAAAACCCGTACCTTTGACGAACCAACAATGTCCTCTCAACAAGTTAAAACACCGTGATGGTCTCTCAAACTCGTCTTCAGGCGCATTAACAGATGGACGAGATGTCGTCTCCTCCATCGATTTCTCCAATTTTAGAGGAAAGTCATCCGCGGCTGTAAATTTTCGTTTGGGAGGAAAGTCATCCGACGAGATTTTCGTTTTTCTACCGCTGAATGATGGGAGGAAAGAAGAATGAATGGGATATGGTAAAACCTAATTTTAATATGAAATTGAATCTCCCCATTTTGCCCTTAATGTACCACCTCTACACAAAATTAAAGATTAAAGAAATTGAATATGAATTGCATCTAAACCATCTATTGTGATTGATCAATGGTAGAGAAATGTTCTTATTTCTCTATATAAGGGGTGTTCTCCATAGAACCCTCCCATATATCCATATATATATATATATATATACACACACACACATTCAAGAATCAAAATTAAAATGATTGTGTAACAAAAGCTCCTCAAATTCTGCAAAATTCTCCTATTTGGGTCAAAATCAGTTGTTTTTTGCAGGATAGGGTTTAGAGTAGGTGCTATTATAATTAAAAATATTTAAAAAAATAGTATTTGCCTATTTTTGCAATTTATACACACTTTACCTACTTTTACAAATAAGTTTACATATTTGCCTATTTCTGCAATTCTCCCATTTATTTATATCCCTTGCTCTTGTTTGATTACGAGACCAGTCCCTTCAAAAGTAAAAAAAGAATGGTTAATGAAAAAGTTAAATTTAATGGATTGGCTCTAGAGAATTATTATTAGTTAATGGGCCAAGATCAATTTAGTTAACTAATGGGCCATATATAGCATTTTCTGATCTAGCAGTTTGAATTAATTGCTTCAACCCTTGTGCAATTTTCTTTTTATGGTTTAGATTGGGTTCCGGAATATTATTTAATTACGCTCAATTAAAAATGTACTCCATCCGTTTTGTTAATGTTGCTATCCTTTCTTGATTATCCTGAACTCTACTTTTACACACTTCCACCAACATCAGTAAATGTGGAACTAAAGGCTGTCCTAAAAAATTATCGGCAAAATGCTCCTTTAATAGGTTGAAAAGGCTGCTAAAGAGTGAAATGGTGCGACTTTAACCACGCTTTCCATAGATAAAGCAGTTCTTCTTTTTTTTAGTTGAAAGTAATTATTGTTATGTTTCACAGCATGAACTGCTGATGCCGCTGAATTCAAAAACAGCACTGCTAATATTATACATCATCCATGTGAGTCTGTGACGTTGTAGGACTAGGAATCTAGGATAAAATAAAATACATTTATTTAAAAGAGTCCAGCTGTGTTACTTCTGGTCAACCATTAACGGGATTATATATGTCGTTGGGTTGTGAAATTAGTTACTAGCCGTTTCACGGTGTGATGATGATGATAAGGCAGGAATATTAGATTTTTCAAATTTCAAACTTGTCTTACTCTCAACATACTACTATGTATGGTAATGGTATGGCATCATGAATTTTTAAGTACACTTTCTATTGTCAATTTCATATTTGTTTAAAAACTAATTCTTTTTCTTTATCATCCGTTTTTTACTTCAGTTTCGTTGTACTTTTTTGTTTTCTTTTTTTTGCTTACTATAATTAGGATTGATACGCAATTAATGTTTATATTAATTAGCATTAAATTTTATCAGTCTCGATCAGTTCCTAGTTACGATTTATAATACATATAATTATAATTTTATGCTTATAAATAATTATTTTATAGCTGTATGGTAAGTGGAACTGAAAGGCTCGAAATTTATCTCGGCTCATAAGATAAGATAAAATGAATTAAATTTGCTAGTTTTACGTACTGTTAAACCTCGATAAAGTAATAATCTTGGAATCGAGAAAAAATATTAATTTAACGAAGTTATTACTTTATCGAATATTATTTTAGTGCATTAACTCATATCGAGACCAGAAAAAATTATTATCTTAGCGAAATTATTACTTTATCGAGGTTTAATTGTATTTGCCTTAATCTATCACACTTTTGTTGCTTCACATTTGAACAAATAATATAATCTTATAGAGTGAATTTTTAAAATAATATTTAAAAAAATTATAATATATTATTCTTAAGTAAGTTATCTTAACAAATTAATTCTCACTATCATCGTATCTTGTTGATTGTCAAACTTATTGTTTGAATGAAAAATTCTACTGTCACAAATAATAATAATAGGTAACATATATTATTTCTTAATTAAAAATATCATGGTCAGACATGAACTTAAAATTAAATAATTATGTTTTTATCTAATAAAATTATAACTATGTTTTATAAATATATATATATATATATATATATATATATTATTTAATAAAATATCAACACTACCCAACAATGTAAAAAAGAAGAAATTCGAATTTTGTTTAGAAACATAAACTTTAATTATGTAGGGATATGAGTCAGTGGTCTCGTAGATCATTGATAGGGGTACTTAGAGCTCAACTCAGTAGTTGCGTTGAAACTGACGTCAGTAGTTCGTGTACTTAGGACAATATTGTAATATTCGTTATCGGGATAAATTGTAGTGATGCTGAATTACATCGCTATAGAATTGAAGATCCCAAAATCTGTCCTGAACCCAATGTGTGTTTGAACCGTGATGATGTAATAGGCTAAACTCGTTCTTATCATTATTGATTATTTTGTCTAAGTCCTCTAAGGGGTGTTGTTGGACTAAACTTCAGTAAAGAAGTTAAATTCCAGAACCCTAAGTCATCAGTTCGTAGAGCTCGTGTCTTCAGGATCATCCGTTGACTGTTCTCAGTAGAAGATTTCTTTCAGCAGACCTCAGAAAAAGTTCAGTATGATCCTTGATCTACTGAACTTGTGAAGAGCTCAGTGTCTTCAGAGTCACCAGCTATCTACCCTCAGTAGAAGATCCTTATCAGCAGACTCAAATGAAGAATCAGTATGATCGGTCCAGATCTACTGAGCGCATGCAACTCAGTTGCAAGTCCGACAAGGAAACAACTGTCCGACTCTTATCATTCGAATGTCAGCAGAGATTATTCAGTATACGAGGTTCAGAGAGTCAACTCAGATGGAAGACTGATGTCTAACAAGTCTTACCTACCACAAACCTCGATCAATGGGAAGCAACCTAAGTTTACCTGCTTTGACATTAAAGCTGCTCTCATGTACAGAAAGCCAACCACTCTGCGGCGCGTTTTCGAAAATATATGGCATTTTTCCTTGGAATTTTGTTACACGTGGCATCGTCCTCTCCAACGAATATATGCATAGGTCACGACTATAAATAGAGAAGAGTCTCCAAGCTCAACGCACGAGACAACAAGGGAACACAAGCTCACTGCATACAACTCTCTAGCGCACTAACAGCCAATCCAGCGAAGAACTTGCATAGTTAAAAATCCTTAGTTCTTCTCTCTAGAGATTCTTTAGTTCCCCCTTCTCTATATTAACTCCATTGTTATATCTTTAGCTTAGAACGTTCGAAGGAGTTCACTTTCTGTGAATTGATCTTATTGTAAGAACTCCTTCATTTTTTGAGATCATCCCCTCCCCTTCAAACTTCGGTTTGATTTATAAAAGTCGGTAAGGACTATAACTTAGAAGGGTCTCTCCAGCGTACAGATTCCTTACTGAGGCTTCCTCAGATTAATCAACAAGAACTCCTGTTCTGCAGGACCGTGGACGTAGGATCTTGCGTATTCGAACCACGTTAAAAACTACTTGTGTTATTTACTGTTTTATTGCATAGTGCTCAAATCCATTTACAAACTCATCATTTGCATAAAACGTACTTAAAAAGTGCATCAGCCAAAACGATTTTGGTTTGCTAAAACACGTTTTCAAAAGAGACGAAGTCTTCGGGCCCCACACTTATCCACACTATATTCAACAATTGAAATCTTTATACTGACACAAGTCAGTAGAACAGACTCAGTTGTTCAATCACTCTGACCCGCGATCAGAATGTTCATATCTGGCTTTGATCATTCAGTAGCAAAACTCAGCTCAGCTGACCTTTGCGTTTGAGGAAATACTCGCGACCAGGTGTATTCACCCCCCCCCCCTCACCTGATACTCGTCTCCGGACTAACAAATTATAAAAAATATAAATAATAAATTGAATTTATTTGTAAGAAATAATGGCATCTTTTAACAATTGCGTGACGTAATTATATTTATTAAACCCACCATATATTTGTATTAAATAAAAATATAATTTATTTAAATAGAAATTGGATTTTTAATTTTTTTAAATATTAGTTTCATATTTTAAATATATTTCATTTTACACTTGAATGTAAATTTGGAATTCATATTTTAAGAGTAATATTTTGAGAATTATTCTCAAAAAAATTTCAATGTTATAAGGCTTTGACAATCTCAGCATTTAAGTATACTTAAGTTTTAATTCTAATTTAGATGGAAAGAAAAAGTTGGCTTAATTAATAACGAGAAACACGCAATGTGCAAATGATAAACTACTTTTGCATAGTAGTTTTAGTAAGCTTCAAAACTCTGACGTTTGTCCTACACCTTAATCATTATGTTATCTCAAGGGGACAAGTTAACTTTATTATGTTATGTCTGTTGTAAATATATTTTATATATATACTTACCATATATTGTGATGACCATTTAAACCCTAAAAGCCCATGAGCCCATCTTGTACTCTATAAATAGAGGTCTCCATCCTCATAATAATACACATCTATTTTCCGTCTTCTCTATTATTCTCTTATTCCATATAGTTTATAACACGTTATCAACACGAAAAGACTCTTTCCCCGAAAAGAAAATCACCACGATGGGAAGCATCTCTAGAGAGAGAAATTATTCGCCGATCTGACGCCGTTGCCCGTCAAGGATTTAAATCTTGAGTTTATCCCAGTGCAGCATCAGTTTTCACCACGGTATGTATGTATTGGTGGTTTTTCCGCTTTAATGCAGTTCTTGTTCCATGGATTTGGTTGAGAAGTATTTGTTTTCACACAGCCGATCGGACTTTAATAACTATTCTTGATACTCCTATAAAAGCATCAGATCTAACGCCTAATAATATTAAATTAGGAATGAGAATCAATCGTTACTTATCTATGCTGGATATCTATGTTTTCTCATAATAATGTTCAACTAATGGGTGTAGAGAATTATTATTATTATTAACTTTCTCGCTCACTTGGATCAAGAGGTTCTACATCGGTGAAGTTATATTGTTGATCTCTTATATTGTTATAGTTGTTGCCCCAGAAGTGGCACAACACATTTTAATATTCCTGTAGAATATTACAAGCTCTTGAAGAGCAATTCCAAAACATATTTTCAACTTGATTTGTTGCTCCAGAAGTAGCACAATCAATATTCCTGAAGAATATTACATGCTCTCGAAGAGCTTTTACTTTACGTTTTTATTTATTTATTTATTTGTTTGTTTATTTATTTAATATTAAATAACAATTGTTGCTCCTGAAGTAGCACAATCCATATTCATAAAAAATATCACATTCTCTTAAAGAGAAATTCAGTGATTTAATTGTTGCTCCAGAAGTAGCACAATTTAATATTCTTGAAGAATATTACACACTCTTGAAGAGTTATTAATATTATCAATATATTTACTATATATTTAAGTTTTTTTCCCCTGCATACTGTATAATATTTATATCTATATATACATACAATCTTAATTTGGTGCTCCTGAAGCAGCACACAATTAATATTCCTGAAGAATATTATGTACTTTTGATGAACAATTCATATAATGTCTTATTGATGGACGAATCTTGGTTATTAAATCTTTATTATTGTGGCTCCAGAAGTAGCACACAATTAATATTCTTGAAGAATATTACATGTTTTTGATGAGTAATTCATATATTTTGTTAAATTGATGGATGAATCTTGGTTCTTGAATTTTTATTATTGTTGCTCCCGAAGTAGCACAATTGATATCCCCAACGAACACAATATGTTCCTGAAGAGCAATTGGGTTTCTCGAAAATATTAGTCTTTCGCCTAAAGCAGTTGAATATAGACTAAAATTGTTGCTCCTGAAGTAGCACAATTTGTATTCCAAAAGAATAATACATGTTCTTGAAGAACGATTCAAGTTCTTTATTTTGGCAAATGTTGTATGTTCATAACTCTAATTGTTGCTCTTGAAGTAGCACAATTAACTCTACATGTTCTTGGAACAACTAAAAGTTTTTATTTTGAAATCATATATCACATCAATTTTAGTTTAATTGTTGCTCCTAAAGTAGCACAATTAATATTCTTGATGAATATTGCATGTTCCTAAAGAACAATGTATAGATAAAGTATGTTGTAATTTACAGTATTACCTAATTCATGGAGTCGTAGAAAGAGCTCCTCTATGTTTGAGAACTGCATTTCCAATACCTATTGGTGCTTAATTTTTTTCAAGAATAGTTGTGAGATCCGGTAGATCTCAAAATTTGTAATATATTGATTTTATTTATCTTGAATAAATTAAATTGTTGCTCTAGAAGTAGCACAATTACATTCCTGAAGAATGACCATATTGTGATAGTAACATTGTCATCACATGTTTGTGGAAATGCCTCAAATATAGTATTTTTATATACTATTTATCTTTTGCTCCTGCAGTAGCATCATTTATATTCTAGAAGAATATTAAATGCTCTTAAAGAGCAACTCGTATCTTGAGTGATATATGTTTATTACTGAATGAAAAACATTATTTATGTCTAGTTGACATTAATGAAATCTTGATATCGATGCTCATCTGCCAATAAGAGGCATATGTGGATAATAATCTAATAAAACGAAGCATCCCAGCAGGATTGCGTCAAGATATTAATTGTTTATCCTCCCAAAAACTCGATACGAGTAGTTGTATCTTCACTGCAAGATTTTAAAATCTAGTGGATCGAAATTATTGAAGGCTCTAGAAGAGCATGTGTCATTTTATCAAATGATACTAAATCAACTATTGAGTTTGCCCTTACTTTAGTAAGTCTAGAAGGAACTTACTAAAGGATATCCGCTGCAATGGATACCATATTGAAATAATATACAAAGGTAGTGATTCTTTTGTATTTAGCCGGAAACAAACAAAAGAAAACTTATCACACTACCACCTTGAATGTATTACACATTCATAAAAATAAGTGAGACAAAACATGTCATGAACCGGAAGTTCAAAAGAGTTTTATGCTTTGACATGATATGTTTGGACATCTGCAAACAACTTTGATGCGCAACATAATTCATATAGGCGCTGCAAAGAGATCCTGAAGAATCTCTTAATTTTCATGAATGTTCGATTTCTAGAAGAAATGTAGAACTTGTTAGTACTACAAGTTCAAAAATAATGTTTATCTTGATAAAGCTAGTAAGTTTATTAAACTCTAAGTTCCTCTTAAAGAGAACTTAATATTATCTGACTTTGGGATTGAGATTAAATATTTAGTTGCTCATGTCCATCCTCAAAATGAGTTTTATACGTATGTCACATTTGGATTCCAGAAGTAATCAATGTGAACAAGAAGTCAAAAGACTCACTTGCAAAAGATTGCAAATCAACTTCTTGATGCTTTAATATGTATATAAAAGAAGTGACAATGTCATACATTTGCTGCAAATACCCCCAACAAGATTTTCATGTCCCTGAAGGACAAGTATAAATGATAGCAAATGCATTAAAAGTTCGTCAAAAATATGGTCGACCAATTGGTTCTAGAAGAAATTTTGTGTCTAAGAAAAGGGGCACAAAATATGAACCAAACAATGACGATAATGATTAATCAATCAAATGAAGTTCCTGAAGAACTACAAGCGTATGAAAATAGAGATCTCAAAATATTGGAGAGATCAAATATCGTCGTGGACGCACGACAATATTTTCGCCTTTTAATATGACTCTTGAAATTATAAAAGAGGATCCTCAACGACGATCTGTAAGAGATTGTCAAGATTGAAATAATTGGCCAAAGAGGAACGAAGTCATATAAGGTGAATTAATATTCCCTAGAAAGCCGGAAATATTTGGACCTGTAGTTCCAAAATCCGGAAAGTATATCCCCGAATGATACAAATGTGTCTTTGTTACAAAGAGAAATGAAAAATTGCGAGATGTAGGGCAATACTCGTAATACAATGTTTCTCTCAAAGACCGGGAATTAAATATGTACTCTCCCATATTAGACGCCATTATATTTGATTAATCTACTTATGTCACAAATGGCTTGCTATGCGCCTTATGGATGTAGTAAATATATCAATATGATTCACTAAACAATGGCATATATATGAAGATCCGTGAAGGATTTTACTTGCTCAAAGCATGTAAGTCAAAAAGATGTTTTCAATTAGACTGTAAAATTCATTGTAAGGGCTGAAATAGTACAGCCGTATATGATATAATAAGAAGGACGAGTATTCCTTGACAGAAGGGTACATAAATGATGACTTGAGTTTGATTAAAACTCCTGAAGAGCATAATATTTATATGTATACTCCGTCCTAATGACTTACATAGAGCAAATCATTATGGATTATTTTATTCATTGATTTGTTGATTTTAATATCCAACTCACATCCTTGTCGGCATTAGGGGGAGATATGAAATATAAAGATTGAATGCCGCAAATATCTCGTTGGATTAATCATTTAGGTTCACGCACTATGAATCAGAAGTTCGTCAAATTATTTAGTGCAAAAGGAGTGATTAAAATCTCATATACTTGTTGTATATGCACCATGAACAAACTGAAGTTCCTCATAGAAAATATAAATCAATTGATTCTCATCAGCGCCAGAAGCGTGAGAGATTTATTGGTGCTAAGAGATAAGAAGTCCGCGGAATACAAAATTAGAACATATCACTCCAAATTCCTCCTGAAGAGGATATGTGAATTATTATGTACAACAGTACTTGATGAAATCAACTCATGCCTAAAGACGGAGTTCGAATCTAAATACTTGTGTTGAACTAATAATTGTCTCGACCTGTAGATCGAGCATCTCCATGATGGAGTTACGCCAGTCGACCTACCTGAAGGGTCTTTAAAGAGATTTATTGTATTTCATCCACATAGTTACCTAATGGTTGATTCAATCACTTGAAGTGAATGAAGACTCATTTAGACCTATAGAAGATAACAAAGATGTTTTAGGACCAGAAGTTCCTTACTTATGTTCAATTTGAGGATTTGAAATGATATTGACCATCCTTTGTTATCTTCGAGACAAATATGATGTTGGTCTATTTATGAGAGTAATGATATATTGACATATTCTATGATATTCTCTATGAGAATAATTAAACTTGTGTTGTACATATTAGTGTAGACCTTGAAGATAACCTTGAAGATTGTTATCTT
The DNA here is from genome assembly GCA_028984105.1 of Lavandula angustifolia. Taxonomy (NCBI): domain Eukaryota; kingdom Viridiplantae; phylum Streptophyta; class Magnoliopsida; order Lamiales; family Lamiaceae; genus Lavandula; species Lavandula angustifolia. The sequence goes on along the minus strand of CM054818.1, from coordinate 5,151,954 downwards.
GAGGGGGAGTAACAAATTGTAAATAATCCTGAAGATTAGACTGACTCCTAAAGGTCAAAGTCCCTGGAGGTCAAATAGTTGTACTCTTTTTTCCTTTCTAAGTTTTTTTCCAAAGGGTTTTCTTAGTTAAGGTTTTTAACGAGGCATCCAATGCAACACACGAGTAAATGAGTCATTGAGATTGATTCATAAAAGAGACAATGGAATACATGATCTCCAAAGGAGTGGCGGCATCAACATCCAGCAAATTCGCTCAAGTGACAACCTAGCGGATTCTTTTACAAAAGCATTATCAACGTCAACATTCAAGAAGTTGGTACACAAGATCGATATGCGCCGAATCAAGGATCAAGAATGACTATATTGAGGTGGAGCAGCTGTACTCTTTTTCCTTCGACCAGTTTTTATCCCAATGGGTTTTTCTGGCAAGGTTTTAACGAGCGCAATAGCTTTCTTTTAGGAATGGTCAATCAAGGGGGAGTGTTGTAAATATATTTTATATATATACTTACCATATATTGTGATGACCATGTAAACCCTAAAAGTCCATGAGCCCATCTTGGACTCTATAAATAGAGGTCTCCACCCTCATAATAATACACATCTATTTTCCGTCTTCTCTATTATTCTTTTATTCCATATAGTTTATAACAATGTCAAATTTATTTTTTTGGTCGAAAATAAAATTTTAAGACGAAGTATTTATTGTGTGGTTTGGGTGGTCCCTACAAATAAATATTTTGTAAAAAACCCACAGTAAATTAAAGTGTAACACATTCTATATATGAAACATTTCAAACGTCCGAAAAGAAAAATGAAACACATTGTATGAGAGATGAAAAGAGTAGTATTATTTATCATTCTCTTTTCATTTGAAAACGAAAATGGAATGTTTTCCCTCTTTTATTTCAATACCTTCACATTTCTCGATGCGCAATTCTCTCGTAATCATGCAGTTTACTTTTTGATCAGTATTCAACAAGCAGAACTAATTAATAATTATCTTGCAACACAAAAAATAATAATTATCATTAAATCATTGAAATTGGAGTATCAACTATCGAGGGCATAAATTAATATTGAAAACAAAACCACCTACTCTGCTCATTTTCAAAAGGCGTTAAACGGTTAAACCTTATTTTCGGGTAACTAAAGTAGAAAACCTATAAACTCAACAAATAGTGTAATTCATTGTCAACAAATTTATGTTAATTTAATGGCCAATGCATGAAAAATATATAAAGTAGCCACTCTATGATGGCTGAACATTCTTGTTTTTTGTTTTCATGAATGCTTTTTAAGATGTCATTTCCGACATTAGTGCATAAATGCATCGTTTAGTAATTTGGAATATTTGGTTGTAAGATTTCATGTTGATTTGTAATAATATTTCTCACCTAATTTATTCGATCGAGTGAATAATTAATCCAAAAACTGAAGAAAGAAAGATAAAAAGAAACACACACATATAATGCAGTTAATAAATGCCTGGTTATGTAACTTTCATCACGGATGGAGTGGTGAAAATAATTGAAATTTACGCTCCCCTTGTGAAAAATGTAGCTCGAGTTTAAATACAAACCTTTGATAATTAATTGTTCCTTGACTAGTTATTGGTAAATAAGATGAGTTTATCGCACATAATTAGCAAGTTAAGTGCATGCTGTCTGATTTTTATTTTTTATTTGTCCAAACTAATTTGTAATTACTAAATGATTAATGAAAGGGTACAACGGGAATTTTGAACATTGAAGGATCCGTCGCTCCTACGGCTACGGCTATGCATCTTTATCAATATAATAAAATATATCATTATTTTTTGAATGAGACTTCTTCCAAAGAAGACGTTGTTGGCCCTCTTGTTACTTGGAAGTTACCTTCAAACTTTGAAAATCAAATCTGCATCCAAAACACACACCGCAACACACAGTGAAAGCCACACTTTACTTGATAAATGTAATAAAATCCAGTGTGCTGTCCCAAGGAACAAACAATTCGTGTCTAACCGTTTAATAGCCCAACTTTTTCTATTTGTTTCGGATTTAAGATTTTTAACCTTTCTATCCTTTCTGTCTGCCGTCGGGATTGAATCTTTACGGCCATCTATGAAGCAGCGGCTAAATCCTTTACTTGAACTGAAGTAATATTCCCTTTCATGGTAATTCTCTTCGCCGTTTAAATGGCTAGTGCAGCTGGGAAGAGCGAGAAGAAAGATGGGTCCGAGTTGGTGAGTCAGGACTCGGTGAGTGAGTCGAGAGAGAGCGGCAGCAGCAACAGTTGCGAGAGTAGTTCGAGTTCTGGTAATTCTTGTTCAGCTCAACTGGGCTGGCCGATCAAAAAAGCCTCAAATTTCTCGAGTAATGATGTGTCCGAAGGAAAACTAAAACCGCAATTGAGTGTTGATGAGTCCATTTTGAAGAAGCAGGGTTCAAAAGTTTCAGGTAAGTCAAGGATTTAGTCGGTGGTTAATAATAGTTGATAGCTATTGTTTCTGATTAATGCTTCTTTTTTGAATGAATTAGAAATGGAGATGATGAAAGAGCGGTTTGCCAAATTATTGCTAGGTGAAGATATGTCTGGAAGTGGTAAAGGAGTCTGCCCAGCATTGGCGATATCGAACGCCATAACCAATCTGTGTGGTAAAGATATTAAACTAATCTGATATTTGTGTCTAAATTACTTCAGCATGTACAAATTGTTCTGTGCTAATGATAAGAACAACCCTTTGTGTCCAGCTACTGTGTTTGGACAACTGTGGAGATTAGAGCCATTACCTCCAGAGAAGAAGACGATGTGGAAAACAGAGATGGGATGGCTTCTCTGTGTTAGTGATTATATTGTCGAATTGAAACCGTCTTGGCAAACTTTTCCTGATGGAAGCAGGCTTGAGGTACTAATTTGGATGCCCATTCTTGAAATTATTACACATAAAAGTAGTGATGATATTAATATGTTAAGGGAGATAGTTGATGACTTGAATCAATGGTGATCTAGCAATTGTTTTCGCCGTGTTTAGGTTATGAACTCTCGGCCAAGATCAGATCTTGTTATTAATCTGCCAGCTCTTCAGAAACTTGACGACATGTTAATGGTGAGGGTTGTTAAACAAGTTCCCCTTTAGTTATCTTTCTTGTTCCTTGAATATTAATATTTAATTCTTTGTCCTCATTCAGGAAATAATAGAAGGGTTTACAGATACTGAATTTTGGTATGTTGATCAAGGAGTGATAGCACCAGACACCGACGGATCAGATTCTTTCCGGGAAGCAGCTGTTCAGCGGCAGGAGGACAAATGGTGGCTGCCCGTGCCCCGTCTCCCTCCCGGTGGTCTACCTGAGCCAACGAAGAAGCAACTGATTCACAAACGCGATTTCGCGAGTCAGATACTTAAAGCAGCCATGGCTATTAACAGCATTGCTCTGGCTGAGATGGAAGTTCCAGACTCATACTTGGAGACTCTTCCAAAGGTGGTATATTATTATTAGAAACAAATATTTCTTCACAATCTGAAACTTTGATATGCTAATTCAGTTGTGCCTCTGAAATTGTAGAATGGGAAAGTTTGTGTAGGGGATGTGATCTACCGTTACATTACCTCGGACCACTTCTCCCCCGATTGCCTGCTCGATTGTCTCGACTTGTCATCGGAGCACGTTGCTCTTGAAATAGCAAACCGGGTGGAGGCAGCAATCTACGTGTGGCGTAGAAGACAACATCACCCTCCTCATCCAAAATCATCTTGGGGGATTGTTAGGGATCTCATGATAGATGGAGACAAGA